>JAUTXW010001331.1:0-313522 GCA_030620095.1 Kuschelorhynchus macadamiae | reverse complement strand
AAATTCTTGGACCTTTTTAAGAAAAAAGTTTAATATGAACCTAAAAAGTCCTTAACTTTGGAGATACGAGTTTTAAAAAAACATTTTTTAAATCGTAATTCTGATGTATATATATAAATAACTGTGTGAAATTTGATACACGTCTTTTATGCATAAAGGGCATTTTTATTAACAATTAATTTTGAAACTTCTATCAGTGGCGTGCATATGTAATTAACCTGGGTAAATCCGTATGCTCCTTAATGCATAGAAGACGTGTATGAAATTTCACACAGTTATTTATCTATAATAGCAGTTATCTACAATAACGTTGGGATGGAAAAAAATGTTTCCTTTTAAACCATCCTGTATTTCAAAAGTTAAGACTTTTAGGACATAAAAACACCCCCTTTAACATCAGCGCGCAATTGGGAAACGCCCTGCATGGTACTTCACAATGACGGCCCCTGTATAGTAATATGACAAACGGAGACAGACAGCCACTTTTTTAGCATATCCGTCATCTTGTATCACTATACTGGGTGGTCCAATAATAGTGGACGTAGGCAGTAGCAGACAGAACTAAAAAAAAAATATATTTATAGGTAAATCGATCAAGAAAAATCAAAATTAAATCATTTTAAAATTCGAAAGAAAACGGACAAATATAGATAAGGGTTCATTAAGCATAGTTACATTTTTTAATTATCTGAAGTGCATATAGTCAAAAAGGAGTGCCATATTATTTAAAGAACGACGGGACACCACTGGTTTAAAGAGATTTCTTGGCCCACCTTCCTAAACCGATTGACTCACTTGGTTTTCTTTCGTGTCCTTGCTTTATTTGTCTTTACTTACTATAGGCCAGATACATTTTCTGCTTGAAACAACGATTTCGGTGCTAAATCACTTTGAAATGCAATCGCTTCCATTTCAGCGATTCCGCAGCGATGTCTTCGCCAAAGTTCTACATATAACACACGTTGCGAACTGTTGGATATCAATTTCCCTGACAGGTGAAACGACAAATTTAGCCACCAATGCCATTTTGTTGAAATCCTTAAACCGATTTTTGAAGTTATCCTTCAAGTTAGAAACTATTTCTACATGAGATTTACTCTCATAGGGTTCTATTGGATTTTGAGATATCTTCTCTGAAAGAACAGGAAAATGCTTGTCATTACGGCCGATTAGGTTTTATTCCCAAAACTCAAGTTTTTTTATAAATGCATTTATATCGGAAATCATTCCCGCCAGTTCTTTATCTCTTTCCTGAAGTTGCAAATTGAGTTCATTAATATTGTCTGTAATGTCCACAAGAAACCCAAAATTTCTAAGCCAAATTGAATCGTTAAAACGTGTTAATACTCGTCCTCTACTTAACCATCGCACTTCAGAGTGAAGTAATAGATCCCCATACTGGCAATCAATTTCATCGGCTAAAAATTTGAATAATCTTCTTTGTAAACAAGATTAGAGCTTTATGTGACGTTTAGTTTTAAAAAATGTCCACATAATGTTTGCTGATGAATAATGCATTGCTAACCAGCTCTTATCACAACCCACTATAGCTGGAGCCCTGTCAGTTGTCAAGCCTACCAATTTTGTTGGAATTTTCTCATCAGAAGATATAAAATTGTTTAAATGAGAAAACAGTGTCCAGTGATCAGAGATCCTTTTAGTAGAATAAATTTCAAAGACATTCTTTAATCATAAAATCACTAAAAACTATCCTGACGAACATGGCAATCTGGGAGAGGTCAACCATCTGTTGATTCGTCAGTTAAAGAAAACAAACACAGTTATCTAAGTCAGTTTTTTACTATGAAAAAATATCGCACTCATACACTTTCACTCGTCTTTTCACTGTATTAGCAGAAAGTTGTATAGATTTTATTGCTGAAACTATCTCTTCCTTATTTACCAAGTTTGAAAATAGGAATCTGCAGCTTCTAAAAACGCCTGTTTTACCATTTTCCCGTCTTCATAGGATTTCTTTTTTGTACAATTATTTGGGACACACGGTATGATGCTTCCGTTTCAGTGTCAACTGCTTTTAAAAATATTGACCGTTGTCCAATTAACTGGTTCTTTAATTCTTTCAATTTTTTCTTTTCTGCTGGCTTGTAGTGCTCGCTCTGTGTGCAAGGGTGTCCCATTTTCGTAGGTTTTACAGGAGTTTCCAGCTTATGAGTAGAGATAGACACATGCGGTTTTCGCGACACCGTGCTACTTTTCGATGAAACTAAAGAGGCCGCAAACGAATTTGCCCTAACCATTTTAGTTTCCGTGCTACAGGGTGATTTGAAAATTTGTCATTTTCGGACACCCCCTGTAACTCCAGCTATCGTAAAATATATTTAAAATGTTTCAACTGGTATTTATACTTTTTTCACGTAGAATTCAGTGGCGTACTCAGATTTTTGCTGAGAGTCATAGTTTTTGACATATTGGCATAACCTACTATTTTTTAAATGGGACACCCTATATATTATTTTTTCATCTTATTCTTCGTGTCGAGAGCTTTTCAAAAACATACCATAAGTCATATTTATTTTCATAAATAACATGAAAAAATGCATTTTTCTTTAAACGGATTGATGGCATAGCACATCAATCGAAATAAGAGAAGGTGGCTGTGGAGCCATGGAAAAAGTTAACAAATATTTATTAACGAAATAACAAAGTAACAGCATCAGAAAAAATTAGGAAGTAGGTAAAAGGTAATAATTATAATTTCATTAAAACTACAAATATTGTTCAAATTGTAGACCATTATGTGTCCTACAAGTGTGACAAACTTTAAAAATTCTTTTTAATGCATTTTCTATTGTAAATGACTGTCTTTGTAACTCTGCAAAAGCGTTTTCGGTGGCCATTCTTAGTTGTTCTAAGTTTTCGTATCGCCTTACATAAACCTTGTTTTCTAAATAACCCCACAAAAAGAAATCTAAAACTGAGAGGTCAGGGGATCGTGGTGGCCATCGAACAGGTCCGTGTGTTCCTATCCATCTTCCAGGAAAATGGTCGTTAAGCCAGTTTTGACTTATTCTGGCATTGTGGGCTGGAGCTCCGTCTTGCTGGAAATAAATCCTATTTAGTTGAGCCAAGGGAACATCATCCAAAATTCCTAATGCGTCTTCTAGGATTCGCACGTAACCAATCGAATTCAGATTTCCTTCATATATTTGGTAAACTATTTTTCGGTTGAAAATAAAACAGGAGACATTGAATCCAAATCTGCCCTGACGCTCCCTAGGAAAAATAACATGGTTGTTTTCTTGACTCCAAAATCGCGTGTTGTGTCTATTTAAAATCCCTGAACTAGTAAAATGTGCCTCGTCTGACCAAATAATCTTTTTTTCAAAATCGATATCTTCTGCCTTCATATTTATAAACCAATTGCAGAACTCAATCTGCGCTCTGCATCACCAGGATGCGATGATGCACAAGATTTGTATTTATAGGGTTTGAATTTGTGCTTTTTCAAAATTTTCTGCACTTTGGTTTTCGGTACACCGCCTCTTCGTCTATTTTCCTGCAAGATGTTTCAGGAGCTGTCTGAACGAGGGCTAAAACGTTGACCTCAGATTCTTCGTTGTCTTTATTGTAAGTTCGCGATCGAGGCTTGTTAAAAGATCCATATTGGCAAAGATTATTTTTAATTTTTGAAAAATTCTTTTTTCTGGTTGTCTTCTGTCGGGATATCTAAGATAAAATAAAGCGAACCAATAAAGTCAAAATGCAGGAAGATAAAAAAGAACTAACCTGTTCAGATAAAGCTCTGCCGCCTGATCTGCATCTTCATTAGACAATATAAAACACGCGTTCATATCATATTTCTCAAAATATTCAAATTTTTGATTCTGAGACATATTAAAAACAATAATTATAATAGACGTCAAGAAAAATTTAAACGCAATAATGCCAAAAATGACAGCAGTAATGGATCATATTTTTGCCCATAGATACCACAGCCACCTTCTCTTATTTCGATTGATCTGCTATGCCATAAATCCGTTTAAAGAAAAATGCATTTTTTCATGTTATTTATGAAAATAAATATGACTTATGGTATGTTTTTGAAAAGCTCTCGACACGAAGAATAAGATGAAAAAATAATATATAGGGTCTCCCATTTAAAAAATAGTAGGTTATGCCAATATGTCAAAAACTATGACTCTCAGCAAAAATCTGAGTATGCCACTGAATTCTACGTGAAAAAATCTATAAATACCAGTTGAAACATTTTAAATATATTTTACGATAGCTGAGTTACAGGGGTGTCCGAAAATGACAAATTTTCAAAATCACCCTGTGGCACGAAACTAAAATGGTTAGGGCAAATCTGTTTGCGGCCTCTTTAGCTTCATCGAAAAGTAGCACGGTGTCGCGAAAACCGCATCTCTCTATCTCTACTCATAAGCTGGAAACCCCGTAAAACCTACGAAAATGGGACACCCTGTACTAACACGTCTAATGCCTTTCAATTTTAAACTGAATGCGTTGTATCCTCAACATGTATATTTATGGCGTTCAAAGCAATCTAGATCGTTCTCGTGTTCTCAAACATTCACGCATTATGTTTTCATATTGTGAT
This sequence comes from Kuschelorhynchus macadamiae, assembly GCA_030620095.1. NCBI lineage: Eukaryota > Metazoa > Arthropoda > Insecta > Coleoptera > Curculionidae > Kuschelorhynchus > Kuschelorhynchus macadamiae. Next base: position 308,943 of record JAUTXW010001331.1, on the reverse strand, counting down.
TTTTTTTTTAAGTTATGGACCCTTCTATGATTTTTACAAGATATGTTGTGAGCTACCAGAAATGTCTTCGCGAGCTAACGGTAGCTCGCGATCGATGGGTTGGCGACCACTGACCTAAGAGTGAACACAGGGAGATTTTCAGATTAGAAAAAAAGGGAAAGGCATTTCCTGGTAATACATTATATAATCGGAACACTCTGGGAATGAAGAAGCGAACAAAGTGGAAGGTCCTTGATCTTTGCAGCTGGACCACAAATTAACCCAATACAGATGCGAAAGTATACCGAAATACGCGTATCGTTTGCTGTAGCCTTGAGAAAGAGTTCATAGACTATCCGTATCTATGCATGTTTGGAGTTATTATTTGTTTAGGTAAAAATAATCTGCACCAATACGTTATCGAGACATATAATCTTACAGTTAATTAATATATTGCTCGTATATCAATTCCGGGGTAATTAGAGAAAAAAGTAAAACATTCGAAATATTAGAAATTCATTTATTTAACAAAACTTAACTAAACATGTGACAAAATGTTTAATTTTCTATTAGTTCTATCGGATATAGGCTATATAAATCGTCGCGAAAAAAAAATTGAATTTTTTTCTTCCGATACTATACTTCTTCATCTCTTATAGATGTGGGGTAATAGAATAAAACAATCAATTTTTATTTAAAATAACTTTATATTACTATGGCAAATATAATATACCTAACACTTGCTAATATTTTTTCTTTAGCTTAAATGATCCTTTGGGATCTTAAAAAGTGATTTTCCTCCTTCGGTTTTTGATGAACAGTATAACTAACACATTTGTATCCCATTTTTTAAATAAGAAAATTTAACAAGCCACAATAAAAGTTCAAAAAATTCCTATACGTGTATTCAAAGCAGAAACATACAACTACGCACTATCTGGTTCAAACTGCAGATTACAGAACGAGTCTGAGTACATACTAAACAACTGGTGTATTTACACCACTCAGTAGGCGTGTCGATATTGACGAGCCATTCCCGATGCACCCGCTTGCTTTCGCATCTGTATTAGGTTAATTTGTGGCTGGACGGCGAGGAGATGTCTCTCGGGAAGGAATGCCTAAGGAGGGCATAATGGATGATGATTCATCAGAACAGAAACCTTACTAATATCTGTAAAACAGAGTCAATTACATTAACAGCCGGTTGCACAAAACTTAATTGCTGTTTAGAATATATAACCGAGCTTTCGGATTTGACAAGGTGCTTACAGAAATCTAGGAACTCGCTGTCAAATTTGGACATTCAGTTAAACATTCTAAACTTTAATAGAGCTTTTTGAAACCGGCCGTAAGGATTGTAGATCGACTACTCCCCATAAGTGCGAGCAACACAAGGTTGGGTCAAGTGGTATGCAAGCGATGGAAGAATTTCTTCATGATCGCTGTGGCAATTGAAGTCATGTAATCATACCCATGAAGATCTATCTGAAAAGTGATACCAACTAGGCTAAAGGAATCCTTGCTTCAAGCATTTGATAATTCATTTAAATGTTGTGGGTACTGAAATAAGTTATGATATAGTAAACATGATTGTCGTAGGGCGTTAAATCCGACAAGGATCTTTGCTCCCCATTCTACGATTTGAATGAGGTCCTCGGTCAGGGATAGGCATTACTCTATGCCTTTAGCTATTAAGAGGATTACTAGTGCAAGGAAGAAGCAGATCATAGAGGTACAGAAGGAATCATGTTGTAATACTGAACCCTGTAGAATGATTACGTTGATTTGGTGGAAGTTAAATGAATACTGCTATTCGAATGAAAACTGGCAATCCAAGTAAAAAGTTTTGGAAGAAGGCCATAGGCAGTAAATTGGTTAAGAAGTGCGTCATGCCAAAATTGATCAAGTGCTTTGGATATATCGAGGGCAATAATTTGGATTCTTCGTGGAATTCTATAGACTTATTGCAGTTGTGGTTGGTTTACCTCAAATTTTGCACAAACATCAAGTATTATGCAGAAATCAACTGGTAAAATTCTGGTACGTATCCAAGATGGTGGAACAAAATGGCGATCAAATAAATTTTTTGTAATCTGACAAAATCACCCTCTCAGGTTTTACATATCTTCGCGTTTTGGCGCCCTTTAGATGCCAAAAAAATCCGTCGATCCGTCTGTTGGTTTGTCTGTCTGTCTGTCAGTTTGCGAAAAAACTACTCATCAGATTGAAGTCAAATTGTAGTAAAAAATTAGGTCTCATATGGAGATAACCTGGTAATATTTTGGTTACAATCCAATATGCTGGAACAAGATGGCGGCCTAGTGAAACGTTAGAGAAATTATTACTACTAGTTATCCAATTTATCACAAATTTTGTACAAAAATTAAGTATTATATAAGAATCAACTGGCGAAATTAAATATTTAAAAATTCAGCCTGAAAGAACTACTTAATGAACTGATTTCAAATTTTGAACTAATTCAAGATGGCGATCAAATAAGATTTTTATAATCAGTTCACGACGACGTAGCTAAAAAACTACGTAACCTTAAATGACCTGTTAATATTTTAGTAAAAATTCAATATGGTGGAACAAAATATTGGCCCAGTGAAAAATATTATTAAAAAACTGATTATCAAAATTTTCTGAAATGCAAGCATTAAGTGAGAAAAAGTTAAAAATTGTAAAATTTTGGTCCGAATTCAAAATGGCAAAACAAACTGGTGGCCAACGTGAAAAAATATCTTCTTATTCACTTAGAAAAATTCTTTCTGAAAATTAAATGTGATATATGGATAAACTGTTACGAATTCAACATGGCGGAACAAAATGGCGGTTTTTAAAAACCAGTGTAATTCAAAAAAATCATTAAACAATAGAAAAATTAAGTAAGAAGTCAGAATATTTTCATTTTTAGTATCACTTTTTTATCAGCAATAAAAAAAAGAACAAATAATTAGCGCTCATATTTTCAGAATCAGCTCGTGGGCTCCAGGAGGGCAGAGCAAGGACGATGGTAAGTATCGAATAAATCCAATCTTCTTCCGGCCGCTTTAAATATTAAATGCCATTTGGATTATGGATGACCTTTTTGCCCCCTCCTGGAAGTGGTTCTGCTGGCTCCCATGAATCAGTTAACAAGGTTTTGTAAAATAGGATTGAAAAACTGTTACTATTATTGCAGTATCGTTTGTTCACGAACACAGATGACAGAAAGCTTAAATGAGAAATGTTTATTAAGTCTTTGTCAATAAATTTGTACTTATATCACGAAGTAGTACATACATAAATTTACGAAACACAATAATTTCAATATCAAAAAACCCAAAGACGTTTTGTTAATCGAAATAACAATGTAACGTCAAAGGTTAAAGCAAAATAAATCGAATCCTCTTCAGAAGGCATTAGCGTTACCACTAAAATCAATTTAAGGATAAAGCAGCTTTATCGGCGTAAGGAGGTCAACACAACAATTTAAATTGTTTTACAATCGAATGAAATTCATAATCGCTTTTACTGTTTTATTGCAGATTCAAGACATCTGTCACATGGATGTCGTGCCGAATTACTGATCGAAGAAAACTGCACAATAAGAAAAGGTGGCGAAAGCGGTAAAAAAAAGAACAAGGTAAAACAAAGCTTATTTCCTGAGTGCATTTTCACTATTTGTTTCTCTAATCGTTAAGTATATCGTGTGTACAGGGTGTCCCAAATTCGAGCCTCACCATGGCACTCCTAGGCAAATCCTTTGATCTATTTCTGTCACATTTTTTTCGCGTCGCGCGATCACTGGTGCCTACGGATATGGCCGAATTGTTGCGGAAGTTTTTGAACACCGCGGCCGGCAAGGAGAAGTCGGGCACTAGCCAGAGATGTATTTAGGAAAATATAGGCACACAATAAAATAAAAAATATCGTTTGATCATCGGGTGAAACATTACGTGAAAACGGAATATTGTAAAAACCTTTGATGTAAGCAATAGTACGTCGGCATCTGCAAGATGAGAACAAATGCCGAAAAAATATTTATTTTTACCTAAATCGTCTTAAATGTCTCAAGTTACTAGTGATAGAACGATATCACTTTTTTTTGCCGATACGATGTATCGGCCGATACCGATATTCACGTGCCGATATACCGATATACCGATATATCGTATCGGCACATATGGCCATACTGGCGTGCGCGATAAAAGCAAAAAACCGGGGAAGTACTTTATATAATTAAATTCCGAGAAAACATTAAGGGATTTGGCCATCTATTTATACACGACCAAAGCAAAAACCGGGGGAGTTATACAGTTTTATGATCAAATCAAATTCTTATTATTAGTAGTATCGTAAGTGACATTTCGGATTTCGGGGGAAACCCCTCATATTCTGTTTCTGTTGTGTATAACACTTTGTGACACTGTACGGCGTTTTAAACTTAAAAAATAGTTAAATAAATAATAAATACAAAAATATATTCTATTTAAATGGAGAGTCAAATGGAATGGAAGCGGGAACGGAGATCATGAGAATAATTAAGATTATTTTGGACAGGGTAATAATGAAGCGGAATATAAAAAAATTAAATGTAATGACAAAGGTAAAAGGAGCATCTTTTGGAATCATATAGAGAAGTTGCAGACAGATAAATCTGAAAACGATAAAGCGATGTAATATCTGTAAAAGGAATATCTCTTGGGTGGAAGAGGAAGACATGCGAATACTTCAAACCTAAAATCACATTTGGAAAAGTATCACGATGAAGAATTTCGCAATGTTATAGAGAAAAGGTAGTTGGTTTTATTTATTCATTATATTATTTTAACGCAGTGATAGTTATTATAGCCAACATATGGGAATTTTTTTTATTAGGTAATTGCACAATCCAAATACAAATATTGCCGAAAGTTGGTGCATTTTTGATATTAGTTTTTGAGAGTTTTTGATGCAAAATATTTTAAGGAGTTTTCAAACCTAATCTGAATAATTATCGAATATGCATCAATTTGAGGCAATACCTGGATCTTAGTTGTGCCATTATTAAAAAAAAAACATTATGCTGCACACTTTAAATGTTCTACTTATGCAGTGTGTCTATGCAATTTTTTTCGGTTGAGATGCCCCGTATAGTGAAACACGCATAATTTTTTTTTCTTTATTTCCAGATGTTGGGAGGCCCAATGAATCTATACACAGAATTTGGACAGCAGCAAAGGACAATTCTTCTCAATCTGATATTGTGGAATATTTACATCAAAAAATGTATGGGACATAAATAGCAATAAAGCAAAGGAGTATCACAAACTAATGGAGAAATGATTGCAGTTGATAACCAGCCATTTTCAGTTGCTACTGATATGGGTTTGAACGCCTTCTGGCAAAAAAAAAAAAAAAAAAAAAAAAGCTGTTCCTAAATATAAAATACCTTCAGAAAACTATTTCAAAGAAACTATTTTGCCTAATATTTATGAACAATGTAAAAGGACTCTGCAAAAGAATATTGAAGCAAGATCTGGAAAGATATCATTTACTACTGACATATGGACCAGCAACAGCAATAAAGCATTTATCTCTCTAACTGGACATTGATTAGCAATGAACGCGATATTCCTATGTTGCAACACAAACAGTTTGGGAACTCATAGTGGTGAAACCATTGCCAGGTGTTTAACAGAACTGCTTAATGGTTGGAATCTGGTTATAAATGATTGTCATGTGTAATTGCTGATAACGCAGGCAATATGAAGAAAGCAATGCAAGAAGTAAATATAAACTACGAACCATGTTTTTCTGTTCATACACTTCAACTAATTATTCATGATGGTATCAACAGTCAAAGAGCTATTAATGATGTAATCGCAAAATCTCGGAAAATTGTGGGACATTTCAGTCATTCTCAATTGGCATGTGAAAAACTTGACAATTTCAAAACCAGTTGAATTTAAAAAAAGAAGTTAATTCAGGATATTCAGACGCGTTGGAATTTCTACTTACTATGCTTGAGCGTATGTTGGAACAAAACAAGCAATCAGTTTATATATTTCCAACAATGATGGTCTTACCAACCTAACTTACTCTGAATGGAATTGCAAAGCATCCTCAATATTTTAAGGCCATTTGAAGAAATAACAAAAACCGCAAGTAAAGAACAAATGCTGCATTTCTGAAGTGATTCCATTAGTCGTAACCTTAACAGAATATTTATCCGAAAGAGGGACCTAACTTTGCTGGTAGGTACAATAAAGAACGAACTTCTAACAAGTTTAGAGACTTGGTGATATGTTATTTCAACGAGAAAATCTTATGTTGCCACATTCTTAGACCCTAGGTTTAAGATGGCATTTTTTCCCAAAAGATACTAAAGAACAAACATTATTTCGTATTAAAAATATAATAAAAAAGGCACTATACAGTAGCTGAAGCGGATCCACACCTTCAAGATGACGATAACAATAATATTCCCTTAAGCCATTTACAAAATAAGCAAAATACATTTTGGGAAACTTTTGACAGTATTGCCTTCTACTTTTCACTTCCGAGACCAGCACTATGAAACGGATGAAGCAAGGATGGGAAAATGAAATAATATTATATTTGGCATCTACAACTCTAATAAAAGATAAATCTCCTTTTGAATGGTGGAGGCGGAAAAACAAAAGTTTCCCAGTTTGTACAAGGCAGCTAGTCTACCTTTCAGCACCTGCTGCCAGTGTGTCAAGTGAACAACTTTTTAGTGAATTAGGTAATATTTATGAGCCTAAAAGAAATAGATTAAATGCAGATAGGGCTGAAATATTGGTGTTTTTGCCTCATAATATTAAAAAATTAAATTTTAAGTATTAAGCATAAATAATCATAATGTATTTAGTTAGTACCTGTTACATGAGGTATATTTTTAATATTATTTTTTGTTAGTAGTGTTAGGATTTGTTTTACTTTCTCTTAATAAAAATGTTACCTTTAGAATAAAAAAAGTTATTTTGTTTTAAGTGTTCATTTATATGCACTAAAAAGAGCGAAAAGCGCAAAAAAATTTTTGACGATATATCGGCAATTAGCTTGCCGATACGGTACGATACCGATAATCGGCAACAGTTGCCGATATGCCGATATACCGATATCAATATCGGTATCGTTCTATCACTACAAGTTACTCACAATGTGTAAAAATCAATCTATCTCTCTATTAGCTCAAGAGCTAACCGGACTGATTGTACATAATCAATTTAGATGAAGGATTTAAGAAGGGCATAAAATGAAAAAAAATTATTTTTAGGGTAAAATCACGTAGTATTTTCTTATTACGTGTATACACACTTTTAATTTTAAAGTTGGTTTTTTTTTATGGAAACAATTTGGCGTGTTACGTTTTTAAATGCTTCCGGTGAACATACAATTATATTCGTTAATTCTGCCTTAAATAAGCATATGAATTTAATTAAATTACGAATTTTGGGCACTCAAAAACAGATTTAAAATTTGACGTTAAATTTTCCATTTAAATAAAAAAATAGGTTGTACAATTTATTTAACATTGCAATTCAGAAACTGGTAGAAGTTTAAAAAGGGAGGAATAAAACTTTATAATATCCTAAAAGATCAAAAAATTAGAATTGTGGCTAAAAGCTAAAGGTGACAAAAATCCAAGATTTCCTCAGTAACTCTTTATTACTTTTGGATATACAGATTTTAAAATACTACCTTTTCATTTCATTTTTATAACCCACATGGTCAAAAATACTCAGCTTAACATTTACGTTACGTTAACGTGACGTCAAAACAGGAATTTGTTCAAAATATTAAACAGAAACATATTGTATATTTTATTTGTAATGTACTGATTAGACGTTCTAAACTAACTATCATTCGTAAATAAAAAAATATAAAAAATTTTTGCGACGTATTGACATAACCAACAGCAGCAGACAGTAACGTACTCATTATCGCCAATGCGCCTGTATTTTAAGAAAACAACGCTCGAACCTCGCAGCTTGAACGAAGGACCTTAACTGAAAGGCTTTGCATGCTACCAACAATCTGCCGACTTATGTCGGCAGGCGGAAAATATTTGGAAGTGTGGCACTACTAGTTTATTTCTACTATATTCAAGATAGCGGAACAAAATGGGAGCTAAATAAAATCGTGAAAAAATCACCCTCTGAGGTTTTACATCGTCGGTGCGTCTATCGGTCTGTCTGTTCTACAGTACATCAGTTCGCGTATAGCTTAAAAATTACTTGCCCGATTGACTTCAAATTTTAAATAAAAATTAAAGGTCCTAAAAATTCAACCTGAAAAAACTACTAAATAGAGATCTCATATTATGTGACATAATTAATTGTGGTATGGGGATCAACTAGTAAAATTGTGTTACTAATTCAAGTTAGCGGAACAAAATGGAGGCCAAATAAAATGTTTGTAATCGTCAAAAAAATCACCCACTCAGGTTTTACATACCTTCACGTTTTGGCTTCTCTAGATGTCAAAGAAATATGTCTTATCAATACCGTCGGTCCGTCTGTCGGTCTGTCTGTCTGCCAGTTCGCAGAATAGCTTAAAAACTATACTTACAAACCAGATTGACTTGAAATTTTGGTCAAAAATTAAGGGTCGTATGGGGATAACTTGGTAATATTTTGGTAATATCCAATATGCCGGAACAAGATGGCGGGCTAGAGAAACGTTAAAAAAATGATTACTAAAAAAAACTAATTATCCAATTTACCTCAAAGTTCGCACAAAAATCAAATGTTAACATAGGAATGAACTGGTGACATTTTGATATGAATTCAAGGTAGCAAAACAAAATGGCGGCCTATTAAAATATTTAAAAAATCGGCCTGATAAGACTCCTACTTAAATTAATTTAAATTTTTGTGGAAGTATTAAGTGTTATATAGAAATAAGCTGGAAGAGTTGTCGCGAAACAAAAGGGCGACTAAATATTTTTTTTAAATCAATGTAAAAAGGGGACAAACTGGTACGAATTCAACATGACGTAACGAAATAGCGGTATGTGTCAATGTAAAAATTACTTACGCCCAAAAATCAAGAGTGGCACAGGTAGAAAGAACCTGGTAAAATATTGATAGGAATCCATTATGATGGAACAAAATGGCGTTCAATAAAATGTTTAAAAAGAAAATATATGAAACACATATACTGTTACTACGTACGGAACTAAATTGGGTCACTCTTCACTATGCCTAATAAATGGAAAGAATGGTAAGGAGAGAAGTTCGGGGAAAAGAAAATTTAGCGACTTTTTATATTCCTTCCTAAATATTGTTCGTAATGATACGAATCTCTATTGTGAGAAATCAGTATTAACATCGATCGACAAAGTTCAAATAAGAGTTTCTTATTTTAAGCGGTCAACGCTCTTATTATTAGGTTCCTCTTACTTTAAAAATGAAAAAAACATTAGCCACACAAATATATGGCTCATTAAAAGCTAAATGACAGATATCTAATTCAGTGTGTTTGAAAAAGCATTAAAATAAATGAGTGTTTATATTTTAAACTAACAAAACGTAATCTTATTACAAAATGCCACTGTAAAATTCCAGAATGCTTTGAACTTTACCATGAATTCATCACTGCAGAAATAATCAGTTTTAATGTAGGTATGAATCGTTTTGTGACAGAGGAAGAACAATTTTTCAATATTGGTTATAGAAAAAAATAGTTATTTATGTATCTAGTGCAAAAGGTAAGAGTTTATGGCACGCCGATAACACACAGAGTGCCTTAAACATACTTTTTCTACGAGCGTGCGCAAAGTTGAACTTTGCGTACGCATTTGAGTGCGCAAAGTAATACTTTTTCGCACGGCGTGTGCAAAGTAATACAAGTAAATCTACTCAAAAATCTACTACAAAAAGACCTGTTTCTAAATTAAACAGTAAACAGACGCTAAGTCTCGGTCTCAGTTAAAGTTTATAATAAAATAAAATTCGTTAGCGTGTTTCGCCCGGTCGGGCATCATCAGACCTATCAGAAAAAATATATTCTAATTACTAACTAAAAGCCTTTAAATTAAATAAATAAATACCTTTAAAATTAAACACGTCACACATACAACGTTAAAACCGTAAATAAACAATCACATTACATAGTTCGACGGATACTGAAAGAGGATGAAACGAAATGTGGTCAATGTATGTATAAAAACTCCTTATGTTTAAATTATAAATAAATAAGGTAGTAATACAATAATGAAAAATTAAAAAAAGAGGTATACCAGTGGTGAGATTTGAACCCGTATCTTCTAGGTGAGAGGCAAGAATAATAGATTTACTGCTATTCGGGACTATAATAATTTTCGTTTTGGATTTTTGTTGTTAAGTAAATTATTAAAGATGAGGTTCGGTTCAAAATTAAATATATTATTCACGCAACATAAAACAGGGCTCTTTTTAGCTTTGGTTATTTCCATCTTCTCCAAAAGGTCCAATTTTGTACCCTTCTGACATTCATGGATAACTGTTACGTTATCCGATGTAGAAAATCGGTGGCCTGTAGATAGAAGATGATTAACGAATGCTGATTTTGTTGACCCTGGTTGAGATCTTTCGTCATGACTGTCCTATGTACGTGGCAGGACACTCTCCACACCTGAAAGCATAAACACCCGACTTGGACAGACATTCAGGTGTTTATCTTTCATGGTCACTAAATGTCTTTTCAGTTGGTTGATAGTTTTATAGGCGATATTTAACCTTTTAAAGAATTTAGCCAACTGGGTTGAAATATTTCCAAAATAAGAAATAGTTTTAAAAGTGTTGTCATTATTTGAGGCAGCGTGTATAACGTTAAAGGACATTTAATATTTGTTAAAAAACTTAAAGTATAATTTATTGATAGAATTTTGCGAGAAGCCGTTGTTAAAAGCTATTTGCTTAATAGTATTTAGTTCTTTTTTAAAAGCGTCCTTAGATAGGGGTATTTTAAAAAAAAGTCTATAAAAGAAAGAATTAAAAGCTGCAAATTTATGTGTATGTGGGGAATTGGAATGAAACTGTATAATGGTGTCTGTGGAAGATGATTTTCTAAAAATCTCAAACTCTATTCGGTTACCATTTCCTATAAGCAAAAGATCTAGGAAAGGCAGCTTACCAACATTTTCTTTCTCCAGGGTAAAGGTAGTTTTGTTATGGAGGGTGTTTATAAAGTTCATAAAATCAGACACCTCTGGTCATCTCCATTCCAGACCACGCAAATATCATCCACGTATCTCTTATATATATATATATATATATATATATATATATATATATATATATATATATATATAAGATCCCAGATCTTTTGCTTATAAGAAATGGTAGTTAAATAGAGTTCGACATTTTTAGAAAATCATCTTCCACAGACAACATTATACAGTTTCATTCCAATTCTCCACATACACGTAAATTTGCAGGTTTTAATTCTTTCTTTTATAGTCTTTTTAAAATACCCCTATCTAAAGACGCTTTTAAAAAAGAACTAAATACTATTAAGCAAATAGCATTTAACAACGGCTTCTCGCAAAATTCTATCAACAAATTATACTTTAAGTTCTTTAACAAATATAAAACGTCCTTTAACGTTATACATGCTGCCTTAAACAATGAGAAAACTTTTGAAACTATTTTTTAATTTGGAAATATTTCAACCCAGTTGACTAAATTCTTTAAAGGGTTAAATATCGCCTTTAAAACTATCAACCAACTGAAAAGACATTTAGTGACCATGAAAGATAAACCTAAATTTCTGTCAAAGTCGGATGTTTATGCTTTGAGATGTGGAGAGTGTCCTGCCACGTACATAGAACAGTCAGGACGAAAGATCTCAACAAGGGTCCAAGAACACGTTCATTTGGTCCACAAACATAAAAATACAGATATCACAGAAACAAAATCATCATTCGCTAACAATCTTCTATCTACAGGCCACCGATTTTCTACATCGGATAACGTAACAGTTATCCATGGATGTCAGAAGGGTAAAAAATTGGACCTTTTGCAGAAGATGGAAATAACCAAAGCTAAAAAGAGCCCTGTTTTATGTTGCGTGAATGATATATTTAAATTTGAACCGAACTTCATCTTTAATAATTTACTTAACAACTAAAAACCTAAAACGAAATATTGTTATAGTCCCGAATAGCAGTAAATCTATTATTCTTGCCTCTCACCTAGAAGATACGGGTTCAAATCTCACCACTGGTACGCCTCTTTTTTTAATTTTTCATTATTGTATTACTCCCTTATTTATTTATAATATAAACATATTTATATATAGTTTTTATACATACATTTGACCACATTTCGTTTCAACCTCTTTCAGTATCCGTCGAACTATGTAATGTGATTGTTTGTTTACTGTTTTAACGTTGTATGTGTGACGTGTTGAATTTTAAAGGTACTATTTATTTATTTAACTTAAAGGCTTTTAGTTAGTAATTAGAATATATTTTTTCTGATAGGTCTGATGATGCTCGACCGGGCGAAACACGTGTAACCAATTTTATTTTATTATAAACTTGGAATGAGACCGAGACTTAGCGTCTATTTACTGTTTAACAATAATACGTGTTCCAATTTGCATTCAATTACCTTTGAAAATGTAGAAGATAAATTGAAAAAACTAAAAAAAAATGAAATGAAAAATAGGCGTTTTGGATATATGTTTATATGAACTTTTATACTTAAAATTGGCCAATTAATCACATCCTGAATTATCGGCATTCAATTAAGGAACACTATGCATAAGGCTGAAAAATGGAGATTTATACTTCCTCTTATTTTAACTACCTGGTTTTTTTGCTGCTGAACAAATAAAAAAGGTGTGGGCAGTCACTATTACAATTTTAATGATTTTATAAGAATATATACATGCATGTGTGTCATCTAATCAGCAAATTAACTCTCAGATACGTAAAAAGATGATTCTTTTCGGAATCTTAATTACTAAGTATGCACATCCGCTCGATGTAATTTGTCAGTTACCACTGGAAAAGATGCGGTTTTAGGTCAATCTCTTGACAATTAGCGAGTGAAAGGGGACATAATTTGTTTACGTTTTTAAAACTGATGCGTTTTTAATCTCACCTGCTCGTTGACAGGGATAACGGTTTTTGATAACCAGAAGTGGGAGACGAAATATATTAAATATAAAATAAGCTTTATGTCATGCGAGTCTATTTATCTAAATCGTTTTATATTATATAGTGGAGTGGTCCGAAAATTCTAGGTTTTGAAGCAATCTTATATGGATGGGTTAATCACTATTGTTTCAAAGCTATTTTTTTATTGAAAAGGATAATTGTTATAACAAAGCAAACGTTTACAGAAAATTGCTTTAATTGGAATGGGAGGAAGAAAAGAAATGTTGTACATCCGGTTAAAACTAAAGGCTTATTAATATCTCTCGAGCGGGTACCGTTTCCATAGTTAAACATAGATGGCGCTGACCGCATCTGATGACTTGATGATATTTTTATATATTTAGTGTCACTTGAAATTTTCAAAAGTCTACTTTTTAAAAAATGTCTTGTTTTTTTTCTTAAAGCATCAAAATTGGTTAATTAATTACTTCACGGTCTTCCCATTCGCAATAATGGCCATCGTCTTTGGAAAAGTAAGTGGGTGGTTTGGGGGTCAAACCCCAAGGAAATCAAGCATGCAGGACTTGGCTGCAGAGAAGCTAGCGGCCCGCATAGGTTCTATTCGATTCTATTGCTCGGTCGGAGTCAAGGCCGCATTTACTATGGGCTTGATAATTAAGATAATATTTTAGCATTTTTAATATAAACTAAATTAATGGTTTCCTATTTGAAAAATTACATTTTAGAAGATGTTTTGTAATTTTTTTTTGGGGAAGCACTGCTTCCCTTGCTTCCATGGACTGCACGCTTCTGGAAGCAACATTTCTTGATTGTAAAATGTGGTCTTGTGGTCCCATGAGAGTAGGTTGAGTTGTGGAGTTTTTGGGATAGGCACAACTGTGGAAAACCCTCACGAAGTGGCAGAGAGACGTCTACAGACCAGACTTGGATGTAACATTTGGTGTGGTGTCATTGGTAATTTAATCTAACGTACCTTTTTTCATTCGGCAACTATTAATCATTTTAGGAAATCTATTTATAAGATCATTTTTGTTTGACTACAACCTAAACGGACAGAGATTAGAGCTTTTGTCAAACCAGTTTGTACCGGCTTTACGAGCTACTCTAACGGAAGATGAGTTTAGAAGAATCTGGTTTCAACAGGATGGATGTCCGGCTCACACCATTCAAGTCAGGAACTTCTTAGGAGAGCAGTTTGACGAAAGAATTATTTCCTTAAATGGATTTCTACCTCTGGGGTAACATGAAGAATGAGGTCTATGAATTGGATCCCCCTGCGACCATAGAAATCCTGAGACAAAGAGTTTTGGACACATTAACGGTAATACACTTGCCAGGGTTGTACGAAAAACACCAATTGTCAAAAGTGTCTCGATGGAAATGAACGTCATTTTGCAAATCTGTAAATTAATATAACACAGGTGGAAAGTAGTTAAGAACTTATTTAGTTTTTTTTAATCGTTATTTACGTTCATGTTGTACTGAAAATTCAATGCGTTTAATACATTATTTATTAATGTAATCTAGTAACAAAGAAATCATGGTCTCCTTAGAAAAAATTGAAGCCTAACTTTGTGTGATATTTCGATGATAGTCAAATCTTTTATGCACTTGTGAGACATCACTAGACTGGAAATTTTACGCTCTTTCGAAAAATCGAAAAATCCAATATGGCGGGGCTATAAGAAAAATGAAAGTTGAGGCGGGTTGCAGGATAACAAAAGACGATGGAGACATGCCGTACACGCCATCTTGTTCGCCTTAAAAATGTTTTAGCATAATGTCACATTTTGACAGCTGTCAAATTTACCGTTTTGGATTTACTGGCGAAAAATGAAGTATATATATAAAATATAATAAATATATAAAATAAAAAAATAAAAAATATAATATATAAAATATATAATAATAATAATATAAACCTCCACACTGGTTACATAGATTATAAAAAAAGCCTTTAATTTGATACCCCACAGTTGGCTAACCAGAGTGCTAGAATTATACAAAGTCAATAAAAACATCAATTTCACAATTTCTTACGCAAATCGTGAGTACGTGGAAAATTAAAATCAACCTGAGAACACAAAAAGAATACATCAAAACAGAAGAGATCTACATCAGACGAGGTATATTCTAGGGAGATTCATTCAGAGCTTTGTGGTTCTGCCTCTATCTCAATCCACTCCCAAACACACTAAATAACACAAACTTCGGATTCCAAATTAAACACCAAAAAAATAACCTACACAAAATAAACCATCTCTTGTACACGGATATAAAATTATACGCAAACACAAAGGCACAGCTAAAGGAACTCCTTAAAATCACACAAAGGTTAACCCTGGACATCAGCATGGAATTTGGTATAAGTAAATGTAAGTTACTTCATATCAACAAGGGGTAGTGGAAAGACCACCCTACGACAGAGACAATCAACAACCATAGATAACATGCTTAAAGAAGAAACATACAGATACCTAGGCTTCCATCAAAGCACCAAAATTAACCACACTCATATCAAATCAGAGCTCAAGACGGAATTTAAAACCAGGCTCACAAAACTACTAAAAACAAAACTGAGCTCCAGAACGTACGTATTCGTTTGGTATTATTAAACGGTCACACACAGACATAGACAACATTCACATTATCATACGCTCTGAATTCACTAAACACAGGAAGTTACATCCCAACGCATGCAAGGAAAGACTCACCATCGGGAGAAAAGAAAGAGGTAGGAGAATTATAAATATACAATCGCTAAATAAAAAACAAATTTACGAACTCAGAAAATTCTTCCGCAACAAACAAACTAACCTCCAACAGGGAATAGTGAAGGCAGACAAGAATTATACACCGCTCGACCTGTCTCAAACGAGCCACGCAGCAGACGTACATAGTCACATCCAATCACGACTAGAAAAGATTAACATACAACATAACAACCAGAAACTACCAAAAGCACAGCATGGTCTGAAAAAACACTCCACGGAAGACATAGATACCACATAAAGCAAGACCACATACGTAAAAAGCTTTCACGTGGTTGCAAGAAGGGCAGCTGTTCCCCGAAACAGAAGGCTTCCTGCTTGCCATCCAGGACAAAGTCATAACAACCACAAACTACCAAAAGCACATCATCAAGGACACAACCATTGAAGACGACATGTGCAGGAGATGTTACCAGCAGAAAAAGAAAAACGATCGATCACATAACGAGTGGATTTAGAATAATGGCCAGATCTGAATACACCGCGAAGCACAACTCAGCAGCGAAGGTCGTTCATCAAGCAATAGCCACAACATACAAACTAACGGAGAACACAGACCCTTATTACCATTGTACATTAACATCCATACTTGAAAACGAAGACTACAAGCTCTAATGGGACATTGACATCCACAAAGATAAAACAATCCCCGCGAACAGACCCGATATCACCTTTCAATCCAAAAAAGAAAAGATTTATTTAATTGACATGGCTATCCCCAACGACGAGAACATCCAACAAGCGAAATACAGTGAGAAGATCGCGAAGTACACCAACTTAACTTGGCAATGGAAATAAAAAGGCTGTGGAAACAGAAAAGAGTCATCATTGTTCCTCTCGTCATATCAGTAACAGGTGTCACCCCAACAACGTTTACACCTCATTTGGCTCAATTAGGACGTAATACAGATATTCACAGTAACATCCAGAAATCGGTCATTTTGAAAACATGTAGCATCGATAGATCATTGCTTAATACACAATAGTTGTTTTTTTTTTCTTTTTACTTGGTATAATCCCGTCAGTATAAAATACAACCACAAGAGTACTGTGAGACAACAAATCGAGAAATAATAATAATACTTTTATTTTACCAATAAAACAGATGTACATAAAAAAATATACCATCGGTAATTGGAGAAAACGTCATGATTAAACTAAATATACCTACTAATAAAAGTACATTGTCAAAAAAGTTATAGGTACATGAAATTTGACTAGCCACTTTTAAAAAGAAAAAAACTAACTTAAGAACTCTTGAACAGAATAAAAGTTACCCTTGTTATCGCTTGACATTTTGTTTAATTCAGTATTGCTTTCACCACGATGGTTTTGGTTTTACTATTGGTCCAAACAGTTGAACGACCTATTTGTGTATTAATTAAATCTTTATCTATTCATTAAATTTTTAATTGTTTCCAGATGGTATTTCATTATATTCAACTAAATCTAGTTGAATGGATTTTTTCAAGTTTAACACTATTTAAAAGAAGCTTCAAACTGTTAAATTTTTTGCATTTTAATATATTGCTGTCAATTACTTAATTGTTAATTGCTATGGCATTTTTTTTTCAAGAGCAAAATTACGTACCATTATACACAACCTTGAATTTTAAATTAATAATTATGAATTTAAATTAGGAACATATTTACGGTTTATAGATTTCAATATAGACACCAAAAAAACTGGTTAAAACAAACGGTAAATTAATGACATCATATATTATGGTCTACACTATTAGCATTTTTATCCAATAATGTGTGCAAACATTTTTTATTCTTAAAGCGTTTTGGCTATAATAGTTGGAATTTTTCAAATAAAAGATATTTAGGAATTTTGTTATTTCTCACAATAAGTTAAATGGGCATCTTAACTTTGAAATATAGTAAAGAAACCTTCTTTGGCTACTTGTTTTTTAATTATATATACGCTGTCTTACAGGACTATGTTCCAGTTACTAACCAGTATTAATATATGTATGAAAATAATTCTAAATTAGTATCAAATACCTAAATAATAAGATCACAGAAAATACAATTTAGACAATAAAGTTTAACAGCAAATAAAAGCAAAAAAAAATAAGAAAATAGAAAATAAAAATAAAAAAATAGGAAGCTAGTTGATCACGCCCAAGTTACAATTAAAAATATCGTAAAAATTGTCGTGGTAATTATAGCTACTTCACATTTGTACATGTTTGCCCTATAAGGAAGTAAATAAAAGGTATCAGAGCTACGGAAGTTTAAAGTAGCATCACGAAAATTTAACTTTGAAAATAATTCTTCAGAAATCATAGCATTATAAATAAGTTTATGTAAAAATAGCTTACAAAAACACAAACGTCTCTCGTCAAAGCAGATAATCAAAAACTTTGGCAGCAACTGATCGTGAAGGAGACCTCTAATGAGAGCTCTATCAGCTCTAAACCACAACGCTTTGGCAAACTTCCTTTGGACTACCTCAACACAGTAAATAAACGTTTTATTATTATTATTATTATTCCACCTTGTCGTCTCACAGTATTCCTGTGATTGTATTTTGTACTGACGGTATTATAACAAGTCAGTACTGTAGATGTTTTTAAAATGACCTATTTCTGGATGTTCCTGTGAATGTCTGTATTAAGTCCTAATTGAGCCAAACGCGATGTAAACGTTGTTGGGGTGAGACTTGTTACTGATATGACGAGAGGAACAATGATGACTCTTTCCTGTTTCCACAGCCTTTTTACTTCCATTGCCTCGGTGTATTTGGCGATCTTCTCACTGTATTTCGCTTGTTTGTTCTCGTCGTTGGGAACAACCATGCCAATTAAATAAGTAATCTTCTTTTTTGGATTGAAAGGTGATATCGGGTCTATCTGCGGGGATTGTTTTATCTGTGTGGATGTCAATGTCCCAGTAGAGCGTGTAGTCTTCGTTTTCAGGTATGGAGGTTGGTGTATAATGGTAGTAAGGGTCTGTGTCCTTCGTTTTAACCTTTGCTGTAATATTTTTGTTGCGTTTTCTTAAACCATTTCTAATTCTTTTTTGTTAAAAATTCTTGGGTACTGGTTTATTTTCTTAAAAGAATTATTTATTTCCTTAACGTTTCGCGCTTCACAGAGAGCTTTTTCAAAAGGATATTATTGGCACATGAGTAAAAATATTCTCCTGTTGTTTTGGCTTGGTCTAAGAAAACGCAACAAAAATATTACAGCAATGGTTAAAAATTGCTATCTTACAAACAAGATGCCATTCCTACAAGACATCCGAATAACTTATGCATGGACGGATTTGTGAACAAAACCTCTAAGATGTTTCTATAGCCTACGGAAAGCTAGCAAGACAAAAGAACAGGAAAATATTTTTACTCAAGTGCCAATAATATCCTTTTGAAAAAGCTCTCTATGAAGCGCGAAACGTTAAGGAAATAAATAATTCTTTTAAGAAAATAAACCTGTACCCAAGAATTTAATATATATATATATATATATATATATATATATATATATATATATATATATATATATATATATATATATATATATATATATATATATATATATATATATATATATATATATATATATATATATATTGACCCCCCTGAAAAGTTAACCATGAGCCGCCACTGGCACTGTGGGGAAACTGCAACCCTCTATCTTTAAAAATAAGGGAGATACCACACAAAAGTGCCGAAAATGGGATACCCTATACCGGGTGTCCAATTAGGAATGGTCTCCTGCCATAACTCGGTAACCGTTGATCACACAATTATGGGGAAAAAATATTTATGGGTAAATCGGCCAAAAAAAGTCACTGGAAATTATTTTCAAGTTCAAAAATGGTCGCTACGGGGCGTAACAGCAACTCAAAAATGGAAATGCCAATTTTCTCTTGAATTTGCGTAATTAAGGTTTATTGAAAATATAAGCATTGTATTCTTCAGGCAATTATGAAACTTTTTGCTATTTTTCTTTTTTTGCTGATTTCAATATAAAAGTGGTAGGGAAAGGTAAAACTTTTTTCTTTCAAGCTCTCTGTTTTGGATAAGCTGATTACATTGAACTTGGTGTCAGAAAAAAGCGCTTTTTTTGCTTTTCAAATAGAGCTATCAATTTTTGCGTAATGGTTTTATTAGTGGTCACTAGATGGCGTATTCTTCAAATAATACATATTTTTTCAAAAAAATCAAATGGTATATAACTTTCTTGTCATAATTTAATTGAAGGTTATAAAAGGTATCGAATAATGAAGCAAAAAAACCCAGGTCGGTATTTAAATTAAAAAATTTGATGATGGTCGCCCGAATCCGAAACGCCGCATTGAAAATTAAAATAATTTTCACTTCTTCATTGTCATTTATTTTTTCTCCTCTACAAATTGGTTTTGCAATTCGACGTTTTGGATTTGGGCGACCATCATTTATTTTTTAACGGTTACCAAAATATGGCAGGGGACCATTCTTAATTGGACACCCGGGACAGTTAGTATTCGAAAGGGATAACCGACATCTGCTACTAAAAAACTAAATAAAAATAATTTAATAAAGAAAACGTCATTCTAGATATGATGGGGCAACACGACTATTTCATTTACAAGTTGATAGTCCTACCCTATGGAACAAAAAAGCGTGCCATAATGCTAATATCTATTTTTATTAGGGTATTATGATAATTAACGTTATCTAGTCAGCATCATTAAATCTTATTATACATCGATTGTCACTTACACCTACAGTACCACGCCTTAACGGTCGACAAATTCATTAAGTCTAATTATTGAATTTAAAAGGAGTTTCACTAGAGAAAATAATTAGCGCTTTCAGCGGATGCCACGCTCGATGAGTCAAACACGAAATGTGTGTTAACAGATTTGGTTTAAAGAAATCGAAAAAAATAATTTATCATTCCTATAACGTATTAATTATTTACTTGAATGAAGAAACGTATAACAAATAAGAGTATTAATTGCGTGAGGGTTAAAAAGTGTGTTTGTTTTTTTATCGATGTTTACTTTCATTCACCAACAAATTACGTATTATTCGGACTGTGGCGACTGAATGTCTCCCACATTTGTCTGCCAAAGTTAAAATTTGCGCATATCACACTGTACATATTTGTTTTTCTTTTCATTGTTACTGCATAACATACTGTACATATTTATTTTATTTTACATTTTTTTTAATCTAGGCTAATTATCTATTGCTATTGAGAAATGTAACAATTTGTAGGTACTTAGTTTTCTGTACATAATTGTGGGAATTTCCATCGGCATTTAGAGTCTAATTTATTTTTAAGGTTCTTATATGCTATCCGTTAATTTTTATTTTTACAACACTTCTTTGTACGATTTTAAAATATGTTGTTGCACGTTCGATAGTAGGAACCATCACCGATAGTAAACTGTTTATTGCATTTAGGGTTTATGATAGGAAAATACCAAAACGACCCTTCTTAGTAAAGCTTTCTCCAAATTCCCATTTTACTATCTGTAATGAATGTTTTTATTTTGACCATGGGAAAATTTACGAAGATAGAAAAAAACCCCTTTTGCCAACGAATAGGACCAATCAAAGCGAGGAATTTTGGCACAAGGGGTGGAACTTTATGTTTCTTGAAATTTGTATTAATATTAGAAGAGGACTCTGTTTTTGGACTTGCAAAAAGTCGGATGTGAATTTTGTTGTTCTAGTTCAATAGACTTATTTTATTTCATTTTAACAGTGTTTCAATAAACTCTCACAGTTCATATAAAAAAGGAATGTATTGGATATATAGCTAATCAAGCACACACATACGTTCTTAAAGGACAAAAACTATTTGTTTTAAATTTTTTTCTAAATGTAATAATTCTTCTGGTCTGTTTGGAAATCAATTGTGCGAATTCCAATTGAAAACAGCCCTTCTAAGCGCTATGTTACTCATATTTTCTGTTATTATAATTTCCGCCTTACAGGATTCGTAATGTCTCAAAGGAGATCATTTATTCATCCAAGATAGCTCGAGTATTAAAAGGATGAAGTTCTTTTGGATGTCTTTCCATGTTGTGATATTCTTTAAATGGCCCTTCTCTCTTTTGTTTTCCTCACAAATCTCCTGACTGTACGAGCCATTGCAAGTACTACCACCTAAGAAGCCATTGAAGTAAAAGACAAGTGGAATTAGGTCAGGTGAGGGTGGTGGGTGAGACCGAAGATAATTCTAATATTTCTACAATACAAATATGAAACATATCAAAACATGACCACTCAGGTACTACCTGAAATACATTCTCGGAATCTATTCAACATGTTATTGGCAAGTGCCAAGGGCCTGCACTAAACTATAACATCAACGGAATCTTCCTTACTTCCTCTACTGGGATTAAATGTGGTTTTCCAAAACTAAAAAAGTTACAGGGATGTGGTTATCGATGTAAGGCTCTATCTATCTAGAATTGCTCAACGCTGCCTCGGTTCATCAAAATGGTTCTCCCCATAATATATAGGGTGTTATATAAAATAGTGCAAATTTTACAAAAGTTCATAAGTTCCGAGTTTCTGCAATTTTTAGTTTTGTTTAATTTTGGGCATATATTGATGATATTCTACGAACCATTATCTAAAACTAATTTGGCGGGTTTTTAATTCATTCATTTGTTTTTAATATACGGGGTAAATTTAATAATTTCTGAACATCCAAAAGAAAATTATTTACTAAAAGTATTCTCTTATTATTTACTAAAACTATTCTCTTATTATTTAAAATTAATAAATTTTACATAATAAACAAAAACCTTCAAGTTGCTATAGAAACGTTTGTTATATAGGATTTTCTATTAAATTTAACTTAATTATCTGTGTGAGCAAAATTTTATACACATTGATAGAACTATAATTTTAAAACAAAAATATAAAATGGCGGCGTCAGTATGGCGGAGAGTTAAAATTTTAAGATAAGATTGAAGTTTGACATATGAGAGTTTTAGGAGTTGCTGGCTATTTACTTTGCACATTTCAAATTTCTTAAACTATTTTAAATTGATATTGGTTGAAAATTAAAAAAAGTTATAAGACTGCGGTTTTCGACGTTTAAGATTATCCTCCGCATTATATATAGGGTGTTATATAAAATCGCGCAAATTTTAGAAAAATTTGTGTCTCGAGTTTTTGAATTGTTTGCTTAATTTTATACGTAAAAACACGAGTTAAAAAACCCTTTGGGTAAATATGACTATAGTTTATAATTATTGTACCAACGACAATGCCAATTCTTTCTTTGGTCTCTGAAAGTTAACTTATATTGATGAGGATCATTAAAAAAATTGCAAAAACTTTGTTATCTTACTGATTCAAAAATTGTGTAACACCCTGTATAATACAACTGTAGTTTTTTGATAAACGCAATCTTAACTAAAATAAAATTCTGTAAAAATTATTAATTTTAAATAAGAATAGTTACAAATAATTTTCTTTTGGAAGTTGAAAAATTGTTAAATTTACCACGCATATTAAAAACAAATGAATGAATTAAAAACCTACCAAATTTGTTTTAGATAATGGTTCGTAGAACATCATAACATGCCCAAAATTAAACAAAACTAAAAATTGCAGAAACTCGGGACTTCCGAACTTTTGTAAAATTTGCATGATTTTATATAATACCCTATATATATGAGGAGGACTATTTTGATGAACCGAAAAACATCGAAAACCGCATACCTGTAACTTTTTTAGTTTTTGAAAAATTCCGATCAAATTTGGATACAAATTTTGAAAGGTGCAAAGCAAATGGACAGCAGTTTAGTTCCAATATTATAATTTGTTAATAAACTTTCTAGAAAAACAACACTGATCGCCATGGAAGGGAAGCTTACAAGTAAAATAATTTTCGAACGTTTCGCCTTCGATTGCACGAGGAATCTTCAGGGATCTTTACTTCACGAGATCGGAACACTGAATGCTCGGAAAGATTTAGGCCGACTTGTGTGATCTGTATTCACAGAACCGTGACCCGATGTAATTGACCGTCTAATCTAGTCAGTGCAATATCCCTTCCATTTTAAACCTTGAGTCAGTTTCTTTATTTCGGATTATAAAGAATTTTGTTCACAAATCGCTAGGGCTGTATAAACCAAAGGAATAATAAATGATAGCTTTGGTGCTGGATGATGAAATAAATTTGTATTTAGGTACATAGTATCGCAAAAAACCGAAAATGGCGGATTTCGTTTTTCGCCAGTAAATCCAAACTTTCTGATCTCAACTTTCATTTTTCTTACGGCCGCCATATTGGATTTTTCAATTTTTGGAAAGAGCGTAAGCCGTAAAATTTCCATTCTACTAATGTCTCACAAGTGCATAAAAGATTAGAGTATCATCGAAATATCATACTTCTTAAAGTTAGGTCTCAATTTTTTCTAAGGAGGCTATATAATTTTTACATAATTTTATCTTAGTTAAGATTGCGTTAATCAAAAAACTACATATGACTATTGAATAATTGTATCAGCGACAATGCCAATTCTTTCTTTGGTCTCTGAAAGTTAACTTAACTTATATTGATGAGGATCTTTAAAAAGTTGTAAAAACTTTGTTATCTTACTGATTCAAAAAATGTGTAACACCCTGTATAATACAGTTGTAGTTTTTTGATAAATGCAATTTTAACTAAGATAAAATTATGTAAAAATTCTTAATTTTAAATAAGAATAGTTACAACCAATTGTCAAAAGTGTCACGATGCAAACGGACGTCACTTTGAACATTTGTATATTAAGGTAACCCAGGTACGAAGTAATTAAGAACTTATTTAGATTTTTTTTAGTCGTTATTTACGTTCATGTTGTATTAAAAATTCAATGCGTTTAATAAATTACTAAAGGCCGTTTTACATGCTGCAATTCTTCTTTGCAATATGTAATAGCCTTGAACAAAAGCATTTTGTTTGACAAAAGGTACAAATGTCTTGCCACTGCGCATGCTTTTGTTCAAGACTAGATTGCAGCATGTAAAACGGTCTTTAAGGCCGTTTGACCTTGTACCTTTGTCAAACTGCGCGTGCCTTTGTTCAATTTGCAATTCTTTCTTGCAAGTTGCAATAGTCTTAAACAAAAGCTTACGCAGTGACAAGACATTTGTACTCAAATACTCAAATCTTTTATGCAATTGTGAGACATCACTAGATTGGAAAATTTACGCTCTTTCCAAAAATCTAAAAACCAATATGGCGGCCATAAGAAAAATTAAACTTGGGGCGGGTTCCGGGATAACAAAAGACGATGGAGACATGTTGTATACACCATCTTATTCGTCTTAAAAAAGTGTGCTAATAATGTCATATTTTGACAGCTGTCAAATTTACCGTTTTGGATTTGCTGGCGAAAAAGGTAATCCGCCATTTTCGGTTTTTCGCCGATATTTCCAAATATCGGATATTGAATGCGCTAAGTTTCCGCTAAAAGTTTTCCTATTTAACTTTTGCTGTAGGTATAATAGGAGCCGAGATCCCTTTATTGAGAAGCAAATCTGGGAGACAGTGTATGAACATTAAAACCCCACTGGACATGCCACGAATGTAAAAAAAGCCAAGGTTCTTGTTCTTTCATCGGTCTCGAGATTCTGTAAACGAAAAATTAGAGAATCTATTGAAATGTACAGGCATATTAATAATTTTAATAGAGATACGTGCTACATTCTACATTACACATGGAAACCGACTGTTACACCGGGTCACGGTTCGGTGAACACAGGGTCAGATAAAAAAAAGCCGTCGTGAAACACTCCGAACCCAGTCGTTCGGTGTTATAATCTCGTGGAGTAAAGCTTCCTGAAGATGCCTTGTGCAATCAAAGGAGCAACGTCTAAACTGATCGTAAAGTACAACACTGCGAATTGCCTTCTGTATGTAGCACACCTAGATTTAGATCTCAACGAGCCCATATACAGACTGGTTGCTAAGCGTGAAGAGCTCTCGATTATTTTAAATTGTTTTATTAAAAAATAACCAAATTATGTCGATGTTGTGATTTTTAATCATATTTGCCAATATTATATTCGGATATAATTGCTTTTTAGATTTACATGACCTTGCTTTATCTATCGTCAAACATGTTTTCGTAATACTTGCTACAATTAGATACATCCAATCATTAATTGATACGTTTTGTGTAAACTCTGCAATTTGGCAACATGAAGATAAGTTTACCAAAGAGAATTAAAATAATGCCTTATACCTTTTTAAATAATTGAAATATCTTTTAGGTTTTCTTTAATTAACTACAATATTGAATAGTTGTGAAGATCTAATTTAGATCATATGTTTTAAAAATCGGTAAATTACCTTTTCCCGGAAGTTACCTTGCTATAAATCTGTCCTCTCATTAGGATTGGTAAAGTGTAACCCAATTTAATTCTGCATGTAGTCATTTAGTATACTGTCTTTTCAAACATTTTTAATGGGCGCCATTTTGTTCCACCACATCGGAATCTTGTCAATATTTTACTACTATCTATCCCAGCCACACTTATTTTTTAAGCATATTTAAAATAAATTGAAAAAGTAGTTTTTACATTGATTTTTGAATACCGCCATTTTTAATTTGTACCTGTACCACCTTCAATTTTGATGCAAGATATTATTTTTTGACGATTGCATACATTTTATATGCGCAATTCGAAGAAAGTGCCCATACCTCTAAGAGATCAGAGTAAAGTTAAAAACTTTATCAACAAAAAATAATATCAATTTCCACCAGAGTACAGGAACATCTTCCTTTGTTTAATCAATATAAAAACACTGATGTTTCCAACATCAAGTCTCCTTTTGCAAATCATGTGTTGTCTTCAAACCACAACTTCTCTACCCCTGAAAATGTTAAATGATTACACTAATGTGATAAAAGCAAAAAATTAGACTTATTTGAGAAATTGGAGGCAACCAAAGTCGAGAAAAGCCCCATTTTTAATTGCGTTAACGATGTTTTTAATTTTGAACCACATTTCATTTTCAATAACATCGATTAATACAAACAGTTGTTAGATTGTCAATTGTCAATTTGTCCTTATATCATAATTGTCTCTCTTCTTCTTTTTAAGATTATCAACCTCAACTACCAACACTACTCAGCCCTTGTTTCTTTTCATATCTGGACGAACTTCCAGCTCATCTATCTTTAGCCAATTTCTGCTCTTCTGATATGTCAGCCAACCCCCTCTATAGTATTTTCCTGAACTGCTCTACACTTCGTTCTTGTCACTATTGTCAGTGTTGTGTACTTAATATCTATTATGTTTAAAGGTCTGTAACGTTTTATTTATAAACATTTACTTTATTTTTATTTGGTGTTAGTAGGTATTAATGTTTGTATAGTTTTATTATTTTCGTGTTTAAAATTAGTTCTTTTTAGGTTTTATGATGCCCGTTGGGCAAAACATGTCACCTTAGACATATTAGGCCTAGTCTAATCAAATATACAGGGTTATTCACGCAACCCGTTCATTAAAAGTTTTTGATAACGCCATTTAGATAAAAATTTCAAATTTTGGGATTAAGGTAAGGTCACGGGGTACTTCTTTCCTGAAATATTTTCAACTTCCTGTCACTTCCGGTTTAACCGGAAGTTGGTATCAACTTGCTTATTTTAAATTGAACACCCTGTATTTTATGATATTTTTGAATTCTACGGAGAATTTTAATACTATTTTATGTAGCATGTCCTATACCTAGGTTCAAGCGTTCTTAAGATATTTGACCTTGAACCGAAAATGTGCCTTCGGGGTACCAAATTTTAAAATCTCATATTTTTGTAAGTTTTGAAGATATAATCTTCATATTTTGCAGACGATCGGTAAATAATCTTAGGTTTCTATTTTTTTTTATTGAATTTGTCTATTTTTATACAGGGTGTCCTAAATTCAGCGGCAAACATTCACATTTTTAAAGCCGCTAAAGTCCGTTTTTTTTAATGGGACACCCTATAAATTTATGCACTATCAAATGTAGAATTTCGTTTTCTATCGAACTGTATTAAGGTTCCCTATACCTATTCGTAACCATTTTCGAAATAATTGGGTTTTATAAAAATATCGTATGTATTTGCTTAAATGTTTACATGTTCCAGAGCCATGGAAAAACAATTGAGATCCAATATCCAATATGACAGATGATTAGTATGCGTTATTTATCGAAAGCTGTCAGTGATAAACTAAATCTTCTAAATCGAAATGGAAGAATACTCAAACGCTGATATTCTCAATCTATTTTATATTCATGGAGAATATTATAAAATTTTGGAGAGAACGTGTCGTGTGTTTAATGAACGCCACCCTGATTTGCCGCCAATGAACAAGTCAAAATTCAAGAGGTTTGAAACGAACTTTTTGCGTTTTGGCAAGGTTAAAGTTACAAAAAATGTTCCGAAACCAGTGACAAATGCCGAGGATAACGTAATAAACATATTAGCTTATTTCCACGCAAACCCGCAAAGTTCAATACCGTCTGCAGAAAACGATTTGGGAATTTCTTCTTCATCTGTCCAAAGAATCTTGAGCGAACATCATATGCACCCTTATTCCTTCCAAAACGTGCAAGCCTTGAGACCTGGTGATGACGTTCGACGAGTAGAATTTTGCGAATTCATGTTTTTCAAAAATTCAAGAGGACTCTCAATTCCTTTCAAAAATATTTTGGACCGATGATGAAGCGAAATTTTCTAGAGAAGGAATAACAAATAGAAGAAACGAACATTTCTGGGCAGCAGAAAATCCGCACGCTTTATGCGAAACGCGTTCTCAAGAGAGGTTTAGCTTCAATGTTTTGGGTATAGTATTAAATGGTACTGTATTTGTGAAGACAATTTAAACAGTGATAAGTATTTGGAAATTCTACGAGGGACGGTTTCTGAATATATAGAAGAAATTCCTATTGGTGAGCTGCAAAATTATTGGTATCAATTAAATGGGGCACCAGCACATAATTCCGCTGCAGTTTATCTCCAATTATCTCGAATTTTTGAAGATCGCTGGATTGGTCCCAATGGCCCTTGGAGATGGCCCCCGCGATCGCCTGATTTAACACCCCTAGACTTTTATTTATGGGGATTTATCAAAGATAAAGTCTATGCTTCCCCAGTAAATAACCAACAAGATTTACTGGACAGGATACGAACAGCTTTTGCCGAACTAGAAAACGGGCCACAGCAACTGTACAAAGAAGAATTGAAATGTGTCTTCAAATAAACGGACAACATATAGAACATTTGTTATAATTCAATTTTATTATTTTATTTATTTATTGTTGATTGTTAGATTGCTATAATTTTTAAGTTCACTAAAACAAGTTTAGAACAGTCTCGAACTTAGTAGATACGGTTAAAAATAATGTAAACAATTTATTAAATTTTTTATAACTTTAACTTTTCCGAAACGAAAAAATTTCGTATCAATCCTCTTCAATTTTCTCTCTCTCAATATTTTGTAACATTCTCCGCGAATATAAAATAAATTGAGAATATCAGCTTTTGAGTGTTATTTTATTTTAATTTAGTTTCAAATCAGCTGTCACGTTGAATAGAAAAGCACAACAATTGTTTTTCCATGGCTTACTACGGGAAGGTGTAAGCATTTAGCAAATACATATGATAGTTTAATAAAAACCTGATTATTTCGAAAATGGTTACGAATAGGTATTGGGAACCTTAATACAGTTCGATAGAAAATTAAATTCTACATTTGATAGTGCATGGAGTTATAGGGTGTCCCATTTAAAAAAACGGACTTTAGCGGCTTTGAAAATGTGAATGTTTGCCGTTGAATTTAGGACACCCTGTATAAAAATAGACAAATTCAATAAAAAAAAATAGAAACCTAAGATTATTTACCGATCGTCTGCAAAATATGAAGAATTATATCTTCAAAACTAGAATCCAAAAATATCATAAAATACAGGTGTTCCATTTAAAATAAGCAAGTTGATACCAACTTCCGGTTAAACCGGAACTGACAGGAAGTTGAAAATATTTCAAAAAAGAAGTACCCCTTGACCTTACCTTAATCCCAAAATTTGAAATTTTTATCTAAATGGCATCATCAAAAACTTTTAATGAACGGGTTGCGTGAATAACCCTGTTAATGAGACCTTTGACATTGATTTTATTTTTTGTTGATAACGTTTTTAATTTTATTTGGCCGCCATCTTGAATTTGTTCATTCCAGTTCATCTCTCTATACCACAATTCTTGCAAGAAAATTTAAAATCAATTTATTAGGTAGTTTTTTTCAGGCTGAATTTTTAAATATTTTATTAAGCTGCCATTTTGATTTGCTATCTTGGATTCCTACCAAAATTTTATTAGTTAAATATTACCTAATACTTGATTTTTGTGCAAAATTTGAAGCAAATTGGATATAAATAATTTTTTAGTAATAATTAATTTGACTAGACCGCCATTTTGTTTCGCCATATTGGATTTTTACAAAAATGTTACAAGATCGTCCACATATAATTTTTAATTTTCGACAAAAAGTCAATCAGGTAGGTGGTTTTTAGCTAACAGACATATCGACAGACAAGCAGACAGACAGACAGAGGGAATTGAGAAAAAGTGTTTTTTTGGCATCTAGGGTCTCCGAAATGTAAAGATCTGAAAAATCTCGAAGGGTGATTTTTTCACGACTACAATACTCCTCTTTTAAGAGGGAAGTAAAAAAAAAGACAGAAACTTCAAGTACAAATTGCTTTATTATTGATTTTTATGGTTGATTCTACTTTAGTATAATATAAAAAACACAAATATGTTTTTAAAATAATTTTATATATATATTTTTTGATAATTTCAAACAATAGGTAAAAATACAAAAACAAAATAAAACCTCGGTAATTACAAATATTTCGTCATGTTTATTCTAAGGTGTGTTTTATAATAAGAATAATAAGTAATCGAAGATAAGGAAATGTCTATGTAGATATTATTAATCGCCAGTATCCTGACGTAAATAATGACTTTAAAATAATATTGATAAATTATTTATGTTTTATCTTTTGTCAGACGATCCTGTTGAGTGCAGGTGATAATACTGCTAGGAAAATAAATAAGATAGTATAATATTCACAGCTGACATCACAATTTGTAGCTGAAAATATAAAAGTTTATTAAAATAGAAGAGCAAAGATATCCAGAAACAAGAAAAGTATGGACCTATTCTCTGTTTGCTGATTATGTACAGAATCAGAACAGCTGCATTATAAAATAAAAAAATTTCACAACTTCAGCTCTCAACAACAACAGTAACATCCGGAAAACATAAATTTCGACCAACAGCCGCTCAGATAAAACCTTCGGCCCCGGGTGGGGGTATAAAAAAGGAAGCTTAACAGTTTATACTACTACTATACATATTTTGTACTATGTGTAATATATTTCATCTACGTTCGTGAGTTAAGAAGCACTTAACCCACGCATTATGCGTGAATTAAAAATAAATTCAGTAAGTACTTTTTACATCGCCAAACACCGGGATTTTGTTACGTCATGTGGAATTCTGCCAGTTTATACCGATTTTTATCCCTATACCACATTTAATTTTTCTATAAAATTTAATGTCAATTCAATTTTAAAAACATTATTGGCCGCTATTTTCGTCCACCATCTTGAATTCGTGCCACAACTTTACTAGTTTATCTCTATATCACATTTATTGCTTAAGTAGTTTTTTCAGGCCGATTTTTTAAATATTTTTAGGCCACCATTTTGTTTTGCTAACTTTTATTCATACAAAAATGTTACCAGTTTATTCCTGACACTTGATTTTTGTGCAAAATTTGAGGGATTTGGATAATTAGTTTTTTAGTAATAGTCTTCTTAACGTTTTACTAGTCCGCCATCTTGTTCCGGCATATTGGATTTTAAACTTTAAATATTACCAGGTCATCCCCATATAACTCTTAATTCTTGCCTAAAATGGAAGTTAATAAATAAATAAAGTACCTTTTAAGCTATGTCGCGAACTGACAGACCGACAGATAAATTGACAGACGGACCGACGCACGGTATTAATGAAACATATTTTTTGGTATCTAGGGACGCTAAAATCTGAAAATATGTAAACCTGAGTTAAGTATAGCACTTTTTTTTGAATAGAAGTTTTTGGCTTTTTGCAGTGTAACACACACGTATATAAACAGGGTGTCCCACTAAGGGCGGCCGGGTAAAGAAACTATGAAAGCTACAGCTTCGCGAAAAAAAATGTTATCGCTAAAGTGGCTAAGAGAAATTGCTGGAAAATATTTTCAAGTTTGTAGAACTACCGCAAGATGGCGTACCTGCAATGGTAAATAAAAAAACACCTTTTTTTGCAAAAAGGAAGGTGATAAATAAATCAACTTTCAAAGCGCTCTGTCTCCTACATCTTTTATTTAATGTTATCCAAGTGGGTACTTGTTTGGTTTGAAAGTTCTTGGTACACTAACTAGAGGGCGTTGTTTAAACAAAACTCAATTTTTAGAGATTTTCTCGGAAAAATCAAATGGAACGGTATGCTTTTAACAGTGTGATTTTAAAGAGGAAAAAATTGCCCAAATTCTGGTGAAAACCGCCTTTCAATATATTTATTCATTTTTTAGTTATTTGAAAATAACCTGTTTTCCACTGTTAAAAAAAATATTAGCTTTTAATCATAATTAAATGCTATTATTCTGTGACAAAGTATTCTTTATTACAACTTGTAAGCAAATAATCCTTATTGCAATAGTGTTGGCTTTACTTCACACTTTATCTAGGCTTGGTACTGGTCCAAATTTATTTAGTATCAAAAATTTGAAGCGTGTTTAAAAGCCAACGGGCTATAACAATAACAAAACCGAACACCCATTAAGTAAATCACTAACAACATAAAAGAACAATAACGATAACACACAAATCTTAAAAAATTACAAATAACAAAAATGTCTTTACAAATGTTCAAAATGTTTTTGCCGAGTGCTAGCAACGGCGACTTCAATTTCAGCTCTCGAAATGCTAGCTATAGCATTTCGAATTCTTTCAATCACAGATCAGACAGATCCGGGGATCTAGCAGGCCATGAAAACAAACTGCCTCGTCCTATCCAGCCTTTTCGATAATATTCGTCCAAAAAATTACGAACTGCCCTGGAGAAGTGTGCCGGACAACCATCATGTTGAAATCACATTTGTCTTTTGATTTCTAAACGAACATCTTCCAATAGTGCAGGCTACTCATTTGTTTCGCCGTTTAAGTGACCATTAAAAAAAATGGGCCAATTATATGGTCATTCAATACGCCACACCAAACGTTTACACTCCATCGATTTTGATTGTCGACTTCACGCATCCAGTGAGGATTAACTGATGACCAATAGTGCATATTATGTAAATTGACCCCTCCAGTGTTCGTGAAGGTTGCTGCATCCGTCCATCTTATGCCGGACAAGAAATATGGATTCTCAGTGCAGTGGTCTAATCTTGAATCAAAATCTCCTTCTGTCAGAGCTTGGTGCAGAGTAACGTGATATGGATGTAATTTATTGTCTAACAAAATTCGATGTACCGTCGACTTACTAATTCCCAAGTCCAACGAAATTACTCCGGTGCTTAAATGTGGATTAATTTGAACGTAAGCAAGAATGTTGATGTTATCCTTATTTCCTCATGCACGATTTGTTCTAGGCACTGAAATCGGATTCACTTGACCAAATTCGCACAAATTTTTAGCTAAACGCATAAATACTCTTTCACTGAAATGTCTTCAACATCAGGATATTTAGCTGCATATACACGCGCGGCTATATTCGCATTTTTGAAATTTTGGAAGTATACGGCTAACATGTCATAAGCTCCTTCAATGGAATAAGACATTTTTACCAAGTCAGTTTAAGAAAATTATGATAACATATACTCGCAATTACTAAATAAGCTCTAACAATAAATATGCATTGTTGCTTATTTGAAGTTTGACATACAGCCATTTTTAAATTGAGTAACGCGCCAGCCAACCACGTTTAATTTGCGTTTTTTGTTTTTACCCAGCCTACTTGCAATATTATAACGTTTACGCGTAACTAATAATATTCTTAGTTATTAACGTTATATCTGTGAACATTAACATTAATACAAATAATGATTTACTTTAATACAGAATAAGCTATTTTTAAAATTAGGAATTAGGTTTTAGGATTTATCACTTTTTTTGAATGCTTCATAGGAAATAACTAAAAAATGAATAAAGATATCAAAACAGGGTTTAGTTAATTTTTCCCTCCTTAAAATCACTGGGTTTACAGAAATGACAATTTTGGACATTTGCAAAGACATTTTGTAATGGTAATTGTTTAGAACTTCAGTTTTACCGTTTTGTTATGGTCATAGCACGTTGGACTTTAAATGATTCAAATTTTTGATAATAAATAAATTTGGACCAGTACCAAGCCTGAATAAAATGTGATGTAAAGCCAACACTATTGTAATAAGGAGCATTTGCTTTCAAGTTGTAATAAAGAATACTTTGTCACAGAATAATAACATTTAATTATGATTTAAAGCTAATTTTTTTTTGATCGACGGAAAACAGGTTATTTTAAAATAACTAAAAAATTAATAAAGATATCAAAACGCGGTTTTCGCCAGAATTTAGACAATGTTTTTCTCTTTAAAATCACACCGTTAAAAGCATACCGTTCCATTTGATTTTTTCGAGAAAATCTCTAAAAATTGACTTTTGGTTAAACAACGCCCTCTTAAACAAAACTGACGCAGATTTTGTTGGAGTTTGTTTGCTGTTATCAAAATGTTATCTCATGTTGGGTATTTTTGCAAAAAAAGTGTTTTTTTATTTACCACTACGCCATCTTGCGGTAGTTTTACAAACTTGAAAATATTTTCCAGCAATTTCTCTTGGCCACTTTAGTTATGAATTTTTTTTTCGCGAAGCTGTAGCTTTCATAGTTTCTAAGAAAAGCTACCCAGCCCCCCTTAGTGGGACACCCTGTATATATATATATATATATATATATATATATATATATATATATATATACGTATATATATGTAGATATATATATATATATATATATATATATATATATATATATATATATATATATATATATATATATATATATATATATATATATATATATATATATATATATATACATATATATACATATATATATATATATATATATATATATATATATATATATATATATATATATATATATATATATGGCGACTGTATGTCTCCCACATTTGTCTGCCAAAGTTAAAATTTGCGCATATCACACAGTATATATTTGTTTTTCTTTTCATTGTTACTGTATAACATACTGTTTTTAGTTATTTGTTATTTATTTTATTTTACATTTACTTTTTTAATCTAGGCTAATTATCAATTGCTATTGAGAAATGTAACAATTTGTAGGTACTTAGTTTTCTGTACATAATTGTGGGAATTTCCATCGGCATTTAGAGTTTAATTTAGTTTTAAGGTTCTTGTATGCTATCCGTTAATTTTTATTTTGACAACACTTCTTTGTACGATTTTAAAATATGTTGTTGCACGTTCGATAGTAGGAACCATCACCGATAGTAAACTGTTTATTGCATTTAGGGTTTATGATAGGAAAATACCGAAACGACCCTTCTTAGTAAAGCTTTCTCCAAATTCCCATTTTACTATCTGTAATGAAAGTTTTTATTTTGACCATGGGAAAGTTTACGAAAATAGAAAAAACCCCTTTTGCCAACGAATAGGACCAATCAAAGCGAGGAATTTTGGCACAGGGGCTGGAACTTTATGTTTCTTGAGATTTGTATTAATATTAGAGGAGGACTCTGTTTTTCGACTTGCAAGAAGTCGGATGTGAATTTTGTTGTTCTAGTTCAATAGACTTATTTTATTTCGTTTTAACAGTGTTTCAATAAACTCTCACAGTTCAATGTTCATGTATTGGATATATAGCTAACCTAACACCCTTCCTTTCATATATATATATATATATATATATATATATATATATATATATATATATATATATATATATATATATATATATATATATATATATATATATATATATATATATACAGGGTGTCCGGGAAAATGTGGGAGATCTCTCGGACTCAGATAGAACATTAAAAAATAAGATGACAAGTTCCCATAAATTTTTTTCCTAGCGGCCCTCCCTACGGAGATACGGCCCCCTAAAGGACCCCACTGGAAATCGGTTTTTCTAGAATAACTTTTAAACGACTCAATATAATTTAACGAAAATTTAATATGATAAACAGTAGTAAGGACCTCTCAAAATGCTTCCCTTAAAACATAATTAGCTTGTTTAGTTTACCAGGGACGGACTAGATTGTACATTTTAACGCTCAAATTTTTAACACCCTGTATGATAAGGAGTTAAAAAAAATAAATTTGGATACCTTGAACATTAAGCTAAAGAAAAGGTGCTCTTGTTCATTGTCGATAAAATGAACCGTTTTCGAGAAAAAAAATAATAAAAGTATTAATGTTTTATTATTGTTTATTTATCAGTATTAAAGAATGCACTTTTTTACAAACGTTACTATGGTACGAAATAAATAATCTCGCATTGACGTGTGCATTTGAAATCTTCTTGACACGTTGATCTTTTTGTACCTACTTCGATATTAATTTATTAAATTTTGAATACCTTGGTAAATTTAATTCGATAATGGGATACACATTTAGTAAGTATGCAGATATGCATCTTATGTACGGACTTGCATCTTGCAATGCTTATGAAGCAAGAAGGTTGTATGGAGAAAGATATCCTAATCGCAATATTCCAAATGAGAAAACATTTCAGCGAATTGACCAACGTCTAAGAGAAACTGGTGGGCAATTCTCAATTAATAAGGTAACATTATTGACGTTCATTAATTATTTTTAGGAAGTTTTGGGAAAAGGAGTACTGATGCTGGTGTGAGGAGAACAGTACGTACGGTGCAATTGGAGGAAGATATTTTGGATACTGTAGCTGATACTCCCTCAATAAGCACTCGAATATTAGCCGCGCAGCTTCATGTGTCAAAAAGTACAGTTGCTGAAGTACTTAAAGAACAGTTGTTATACCCTTATCATCTGCAAAAAAGTGCATCAACTACTTCCTGAAGATTTTCCTCGAAGAATCCAGTTCGCAAACTGGTTGTTAGATCAACAACGAACAAACCCAAACTTCATTAGCATTATTCTTTTTACCGATGAAGCAGGATTTACCAAAGATGGTATTGTAAATTTACATAACTCGCATGTATGGGCTGATGAAAACCCTCATGCCACTGTCGTTCATCATCATCAACATCAGTTTCAATCCATTAATGTTTGGGCAGGAATAATCGGCAATTTTTTCATTGGACCATGCGTATTACCGGCACGATTGAATGGTGAACTTTATTTAGAGTTCCTTCAGAACGCTTTTCTAGATTCAATAGAGCATTTGCCACTTGAAACCCGCCAAAGGATGCATTTTATGCATGATGGAGCCCCACCCCATTTTAGCGTTGCTGTACGGGACCACCTAAATAACGTCTATGGAAACCGTTGGATAAGCAGAGGAGGTCCCATTGCCTGGCCTCCACGGTCTCCCGACCTAACGCCAATGGATTTCTACCTGTGCGGTCATCTCAAAACCTTGGTGTATTCCTCTCCGGTTGCTACTAGGGAGGAACTTTTACAGAGAATCACGTTTCATTGCGATATGATAAGGAACAATGCTGGGTTGTTGTGGCGAGTACAGCAGTCCTCTATTCGTCGTGCCCGCGAGTGCATCACAAATCACGGAGCACATGTTGAACCCACTTATGAAGTTTTTAATTGACTTTTTTCTATTTAGGGTATTAGGTTGTTCAGGATCAAAACATATTTAATACTCCCAAAGTTGTATTCTTTTATTATTTTTTTTTCTCGAAAACGGTTCATTTTATCGACAATGAACAAGA
The DNA here is from genome assembly GCA_030620095.1 of Kuschelorhynchus macadamiae. Classification (NCBI taxonomy): domain Eukaryota; kingdom Metazoa; phylum Arthropoda; class Insecta; order Coleoptera; family Curculionidae; genus Kuschelorhynchus; species Kuschelorhynchus macadamiae. Next base: position 271,144 of record JAUTXW010001331.1, on the reverse strand, counting down.
GTACCTTTTCTTTAGCTTAATGTTCAAGGTATCCAAATTTATTTTTTTTAACTCCTTATCATACAGGGTGTTAAAAATTTGAGCGTTAAAATGTACAATCTAGTCCGTCCCTGGTAAACTAAACAAGCTAATTATGTTTTAAGGGAAGCATTTTGAGAGGTCCTTACTACTGTTTATCATATTCAATTTTCGTTAAATTATATTGAGTCGTTTAAAAGTTATTCTAGAAAAACCGATTTCCAGTGGGGTCCTTTAGGGGGCCGTATCTCCGTAGGGAGGGCCGCTAGGAAAAAAATTTATGGGAACTTGTCATCTTATTTTTTAATGTTCTATCTGAGTCCGAGAGATCTCCCACATTTTCCCGGACACCCTGTATATATATATATTTATATATATATATATCTATATACTATATATACATATATATATATATATATATATACCTATATACTATATATATATATATATACCTATATACTATATATATATATATATAATATATATATATATATATATATATATATATATATATATATATATGCATATATATACGTGTGTTTTACACTGCAAAAGCCAAAAACTTCCTACAAAAGAGTTAGAACACAGCAAATAATGTATTTTATTAAAAAAATTGATGTTTATAGTTCACATATTCACATAGTTCCTTTTTATCCGGATTATCAAAATTCCATGTTGATTACAAAAATACAAAAAAAAACTGATGGATAAGTAAACTTATGACGCTTTTAAATGTTGATTTTTAATCTAAAAATATAAATTGTTTTAACAATCAACTATAAATTAATCCGGGAGATTAAATCCATATGTCTTATCAGTTTCGAAACGACTACTTATAACGATATTATTATGTACGGTATTTGCGGGTTTAAAGAGCGTTAAATGATGGTCAAAGTCAAGGAACCGGTCCTCAAGACAAACCAAAAATGGAATCAAATAGAAAGTGACCAGAAGAATTTGGCAACGGGATTCTGACGATCTTTAGCGGAAGAAGCTAATTTGGCAGATACAGTGTGTCCCAAGTGGAAAAAGTGAAAGCCGTGTAGAATATTATAAGTTCACAGACAGAGACTATGCAATATGGATAATAGAGTGAATATTAGAAGGAACATCGATTTGTTTATGTTAAAACAATATTCTTTGTATAATAAATAATTTTACAGAGCTATTTTTAAATACTTTGCTCATTCCTCTTTAAAAAAGTTACTCTACATTTATTTCGATAAAATTAGCCCTTTTTGCATAAGACGTTATTGCAATAGTAAATCAGAATACTACAATAAACCACCATTCATTTTCAATGAGTTATTTACAATACTTTTCAAAATTGTCTGATTGATTGAGTACACAAGAATTAATAATAATAATAATGATATATTACATCTAAGACCAAAATACAAATTAGGTATAGATAACGTCTAACAAAAAAAAACACAGTCCCAAGAACATCGGAAAATATTGAACCATATTCATCACTCGTCCACCGAATGAAAGCAATATAATTTTAGAAAATTTACCAGCTCTTTTTTTAAATTCTTTATTCCTCAGATAATTCGGTAGCTTATTATATAAGTAGTTTAATACGTACAAAACCAGGACTATTTTCAAATGTTGTTGAATTATGCTAAGGGATCCGTAAATCATTATGTGCTCTGGTAGGGTCAAGTGGGGTAAATGTAAACGAATTTGACAAGTTAAAAAAAAAATAGATTTTACCTGTGTGTCAAAATTTTTCTATAATGAAAATCTTTGGAACAATTGATCTACTATATTGTATAGGTCTTCTATTTTATAAAAATAACCAAAAAATAATTTAAAACATGAGATTTTTGTTTTTTTTTGTCATTAGAAAAAAACTGTCACTGTTTACTTTTACCCCTGGGGTATTGGGGTAATTGTAAACAGCTAGTATAAAAACCAGCTGAACAAATGAGAAAATTTAAGGGGCAAAAGTGAACATTTGAATTATTGAGTTGTAAAAAGTGTAGCCATTCGTTTTAAAATAGATGTTTACATTTACCCCTAAAAAATAAGAGGCAATATTTTATTTAGATTTTAGTATTGCTTTTTATTTAGCCACTTAAAAAACATTGCATACAAAAAAAACTTATACTTAACATTAATTTGAATTAAATCAGTAGTAAAAAAAAAAGAATAATAATGTTACAAAAAAGTATCTTCTAATACCGGAACAATTTTTTCAAAATGATAGTAAATTCTTTCACCTTTCATTTTTATGATGGGGAAAGGCAACACACCTATAATTTGGTCATGCCTAACAAAGCTAATGTCACTTGAATTAACAGCAAAATTTTGTTTGGTATCATCTATAGCTCTTAAACCCACCACTTCAATGTCACTATCTATTACATTTTCAACAGAACAAACAAATTTATAAATCATCGTGTTTCTTTTTCCACCTTTAAATTGCACAAGAACGAAACTTCCGGTTTTTAGATCTTTAAGGGAGGTCTCGTCTAAATCAATTGGGTTCTCATCAAGTTTTTCGGCCTCCAAATCCCAAGAGCTGGAGGTGTCACTTAAAAAGTCTCTGCTATTATTTTCTTCCTCGCTTGAACTATATTGTGGTACTTTTTTTGTTTTTGTCATCTTTGGTTTTTTTATTTTATTTGTTGGCAATTCTTTGGTATTGGCTTGTTTTTTTTGTTTCTCTGGTTTGGGTTTCTTTATTTTCTTCTCCTGTGCTTGTTTGAGTCTATCAAGAACTTCTTTGCTTGTCAATATTTCGCCATATGTCTGTTGTCTCAATCTGGGTATCACTTGCTTTACTATGGTTGTCACATTTTCCTTTTTCTCTGGGGACTTAAAAAACAATTTGTTAAGTGATGTATCAGGTATGTTACTACTTGTCGCTTGTATATTACTTGACATGTAAGCAGACGTACAAGTTTCAGTACTGACGTGTTTGCATGATTGATCATTTTTTTTTAGGGTTGGAGGAGTTAAACCCTAACCTCTTGCCTAATTGGCTCCTCCTGGTGATCATCAAGAGCTTGTATATTACTTGACATGCAAATAGACGTACAAGTTTCAGTACTGACGTGTTTGCATGGTTGGTTATTTTGTTTGGGGGTTGGAGGAGTAAATACCCTAACTTTTTGCCTACTTGGCTCCTCCTGGTGATCATCAAGAGAAATGCTTTCAGGGATATCTATAAGGTTTTCTGTTTTGTGTGTTGTTTCTCCTTCTTCTATAAAAGTGTTTGGCTTCGGCACAGCTTCTAATTGAGGAATATCTTCGGAAGCATCTATAGAGCTTTCTGTTGTTTGCATAGTGACAATGCGTTCTTTGGATGGAGTGTTCTGATTTTGCAGATATTCCTCCAGTTCGCGTTCTTTAAAGGAACTTGTTGGAAATTTCGTTTCGTCAACTGGAAAAATCCCACAGCTTCTAAAGCCAGATATGATATTGGTCGGTTTTATAGCACTAGTCCATACTTCAGCCAGTAGTTCAACAAAGTCCACTTTAGACAATCTTCCAGTTCCCTTGCCCATTTGTCTCTTTCCGAACGCTACGAGTTTTTTCTCCCAAAAAGTCTTGACAGGACCGAACACGCATTTATCAAGAGGCTGTAACATGTCGGTCAGATGACTTGGTAACTTGATCAAAGTGATATTATTAGACATAGCTTCTTCAACTATGTGAACGCTAATATGGCTAGCATGCCCATCATATATTAGCACCGCTGCTTGGTTTGGAATATTTTTCGATTGCCTTAAATTTTTGACATGAAGTATGAAACTCTGCGTGAACCAGGTGAAGAACTGGGGTTCTTCCATCCACCCGTTCTTCGATACTGTATATAACGTCCCAGGATAAGCTTTGTCGGACACCCAGCGGGCTTGTATACCAGCGCCCTTGAATACGATGAGAGGAGGAAGAACAGACCCATCGGCTCCAACACATGCCAACACCGTAGTCGATTCCCTACCCGATTCTCCAGATATTCGACTTAGTGGCTTCCCTTTTTGTCCAATGGCCCTTATTCGACTTGGGTCGGTTTTAAAGCCCGACTCATCTGTATTGAAAACGAAAGATGCCTGTTCTAGAGAAGTTATTCCAAGTCGATCGAATGTGGTGCTTAAGTCTTTGTAGAATTTGTAGATCACGTCCGGCCTTCTGGCATCCTTCCGACACTTTTGCAAATATTCAGGTTTTTTTAATGATAATAGGTTGTTATGACGTTTCAAAAACGAATAATACCAGTCTGTTCCTGGGCGGCCATCAATAAACGGGGTTGACAGGTTATTAGATTTTATATATTCCTGGATAAGGTCTAACAGTTCGTCTCTATCACATGGAAATCCAGATTGTGCGCGGGCCAATAGACAATCTACTATTTTCTTTTCTGTTTCAGAATTAAACGCTGGTTTACGACCTCGCCCTAGAGAGTCAATGGCGGTTTTCCTTCCATTAAGCCGCTGCGAAATAACGGTAATAGGTACACCGTACTGTTCCTGTGCCTGTCTATAAGACAGATTACGATTTTGTACGTCTCTAACAGCTCTTTCTAGATCCTCCTGTCCATAAGCTGGGCCGTTAGTCTTGCGGATATATTTTCTGGGCATCTGGAACAAATTTATTAATTAAAATATACGTTTACATTTACCCCTAAAGTCTGTTTACATTTACCCCAACCAAGCGTTTACATTTACCCCTTCACACTTTTATTCGGGGTAAAAGTAAACACCTCTATAATATTGTAAAAATACAACAGCTAGTTTAAAAACATAGTTCAGATTAATAATTATGGTATTTGCAACTATCTTAAACATATTTTGTAAAACTTACCGTTGAAATTGAATTTTCACTTAAATATTTCACACAGTATCACTAACACGAAAACAAAATTTTTGCAGTAGTCCAGACGAGAATAAACAACAATCAGAAGACGCGTCCGTAAGCAACTGTTCGTTTGAATACGATGGAAGGTGGGGATATTTTGTCAACCGCAATGCGGTATTAGGTCCTGGCGCGAATTTTAAAACGAATATTTATGGCGTTTACAATTACCCCTGTTTACATTTACCCCACTTGACCCTATTGTACGTCTGAAAACAAATCTCTCCAAATCAAAACGCAGTATCCGACAAAAATTCGGCTTCTGACTTATAGATGGCACTCGATACTTAAAAGTGCATGTAAAAATTTAGTTTAAACGTTTTAAATCAAAACGCATCATTTCCATTTTAACCAATCAGATGTTAAAGCATCTTCCTAGAAAAGGAATTGCTGCACTAACCAGCATAACAAACGCGGTTATGAGACTGGACCACTTTCCTAACAGATGGAAGCATGCGAAAGTAGTAATGACTGGTAAAGACCGAACTTTCCCCCAAAACTACAGACCGATAAGCCTGCTCCCCGCACTCAGCAAACTCACTGAAGGAATCTTGATCACCAGGATCAAAGATGAAACAGCAGCCCTAGACATAATCCCAAATGAACAATATGGCTTCAGAAGCGGTCATTCTACTGAACTACAAGCCCTAAGAATGGTTGAAACTGTCACCAGCGGTTTCAACCTAAAACAGGCTACTGGCATGGTCATCCTAGACGTAGCCAGAGCTTTCGATAGAGTATGGCATAGGGGACTTGTATACAAAATGCAAGATGCTGGATTTGCAACTAAAACTTGCAAACTAATAGCCCACTATCTTAAAGATAGAACGGCAAGTGTCAGAGTTAAAAACTCGAGATCGACACAAAGGAGACTAGAAGCGGGTGTGCCCCAAGGATCTGTGTTAGGACCGCACTTATATAACGTGTATACACATGACATCCCTAAGACACACACCACTTCTCTAGCCCTATACGCTTTTGACAGTGTTACAGCGGCCAAGCATAGACATCCAGGAATAATATTGCAGAGAGAGATTGCAGGAAGAGATAGATCTGATAAGTGACTGGTGTATCACTTAGAACATCAAAATAAACGCACAGAAAAGCCAGGCCATCGTCTTTCAAAAGAGGAGAATGACGCCCCCAGTGGCTATAAACATAGAAGGAACAGACATACCGTGGACAAACATTGTCAAATATCTAGAGCTGACTATGGATAAGGGGCTAACATGGAAGCCTCATACTGAACAGACACGAACAAAGACCAGCAGGGCTATGGCTAGAATATACCCTCTTATGAACCGAAAGAGCCCTATGGCTCTTCGGACAAAGCTGATATGATGATGATAAAGATGATCGCATAAACATAAACAAGTTAGTATCAACAGAAAACAAGTATCTGAGAATGGCAGTCGACGCACCATGGTACGTCAGGAACGCCCAGATACACCGGGACTTGCAATGGGAACCACTGCAAGACGCAATCAGGACCAAAGCCATGAAAGGCATCCAGCGGGCAGCGGCGCATCCGAACGAAGAACTCCGAAAGCTGGTGGACTACGACCCCTTGGAGGAGCGGCGGGCACACAGGGTCTACCACCGTAGACCCCGCGACCACACACAACACATACACTGATAATAATGCCCTTTTCCCTTTTAGAGATACTCCCTATATGTCCGCGAAGCATATAGGAGAGGTGCGATGTAAGTACACACATCCGGATGTGTACGAGCTAACACACCTAGGATAGAGAAGACTTATGGTTTATTAAGGCCCTAGGCTCGTTAAACCGTAAGTACCTATCACAAAGAGGCGGTTCCCTAGGTTAGGGAACCGGGTGGTGGTGGGACCTCGGGCTATTTGACCCCTTCGCGCATTTTAAAAGTTTATTCGTTTTTGGTCGTTCGAATCAAAACGAGGTTTTTGACTTATTTCATTTGTTTCAAAACCCATTATTTTTTCCGTTTGAAACAAAACGCAGTTTTTGTAGAACTTTAATGTACGGGCATAAAATTGTCGCGTCAAAGTGCAGTTTTTGAATATTTTTAATGCGAATAAAAATAGTCAACAGGTGTTTTTACAGACTCTGCGTGTTACAGTTTTGTTTTAGTGTTAATTGTGTAAAATTTATAATACGAATCATGGAAACAAATACTGGGAGCAGAAGGAGAATTAAAAGAGAAACCAGGCGACAGAAACAAAAGGCTTTGAGGTAAATGTAGTTAAGTAAGGTTATGTATGTATAAAAATTGGCGTTTTTCTTTCTTGTTATTATAGATACAAAAATCACTTCCCTGATTTGGCAGACTTTGAAAGACCCTGTGAGCATGATCATTGTATGAAGGTTTTAAGAAATGATATTTTGTTTACAAGAAATCAGGTATATAATACAGTAAATAAATTGCAAAACAAATTAAAAGTGGCACAGATATCGTAGAAAATCGTGATGGAGATCGAAAATCTAACTTTAGTGACAAAAGGGCAGCTGTTATGAAGTTTATTGGAAGCCTAAGAGGAACTGAATCGCATTATAGTCGCAACAAATCTCAGCGCATTTACTTGTCATCGGAATTAAGTATTTCAAAACTGTTTGCCATGTATAACAACCAAGCCGTAGGTAGCTTCAGAGCGAAGCGTTCCTTTTTTTACGACATTTTTAATAGAAAATTTATTCTGGGCTTTGGATCTCCAGCGACGGATGTATGCACTTTTTGCTACAGGCTCAAAAATTTAATCCGGTTAAAAACAGAAAATAATATCTCTAGAAATGCATTAATTGCTCAACTGATACTTCATAAATTGTCCGCTAAACAATTCGATATAGCATTGAAAGATTCACCTGATAATAGTGTCTGGTTTTGTTTAGATCTGCAATACAGATGTGACCAAGACTTCCTATCCAAGAAGCCTTTTATGCTAGTCAGCTATCCTTGTATAATTTTTGCATTACGGATCTACAAGCTCAAGTTCCAGCCTTCTATTCATGGATAGAATGCCAAGCTAGCAGAGGACCAAATGAGATTGGTTCGGCACTTTGGAGTTCGGATTTTTTGAATAAAATCGATTTTGTTGCAGATACCCAGGTTATTCGATTATTTTGTGATGGTTGCTCTGGGCAAAATCAAAATTCTTTCATCATCCATCTTTTGCAATATTGGTTATTCAAAAAAGCTCCTCTTGGAATCAAAACAATTATTTTGATTTTTCCTGTAAGAGGGCATTCTTTCTTACCTGCAGACCGCGTTTTTGGAAGGATTGAAAAAATAACAAAAAAGAAAACCGAAATATTTAATAAAGAAGAATACTAGGAGAGTTTTAGAGAAATTGGCAAAATTATTATTTTGGGAGTGGACTGGGACTTGTATAACATCAAGGAAGATATAAGTAGATCGCTCAAAAAAGTTGATAATATCCGTGAAGTAAAAAGGATATACATTGAAAAATGCAAGAAAGGAAAACAAACTTTAACTACAACAAGATCCGAACCATTTTATAGAAATAGCAAAAACTTACTCAAAAGTGGAAAAAGTTTTGGAAAAATAAATTTAAGAAAATTTCAACTTGAAAAACCAGTAAAAAAGAAGAAATTAAAGGACGTTAAATCTCTTCTGAAAAGTTCCTATGAAGAAGAATGGGAAACAATGGGGGATCTTCGTTGGTAGAAAGACTTGTTTATAAAATATCAAGATGGTGTGGAGTCAAAAGGGGATGACGGGAAAATGAAGGGCGAAGAATGCGATTGTATGGAGGAAGACGACAGATTAAAAATTTAGAAGTTTTAAAAAAATTACCGGCTTTAAAGTGTTTTGTTTTTTTATTATTTTTTTTTATTATTTTCAATGTTAAAGTTTATACCTAATTTGATTTTCTAAAAGTATGTTAAGTTTTCTTTTACCAATAAACTTTTATCTGCAAATATATTTTTTTCTAATTTGACATGTATTTTTTTTAGGTGAAAATGTGTTCAATATTTCAAATCTTGCCGTAGGCTTAATCTTTACCATTAAAAGAACGTAATTTTACAAAATAACAGTTTTGAAATATCATCTTAATGCTAAAAATGCTCGTTTTCTCTAAATTTTAATTTTATTGAATACTGCGTTTTGATGTGGAGCTCCTCAAATATTTCTATGCAAACTATCTAGGTTTTGTTTTACATACAAAAGAATGTCCAAAATATAGACAGATTGCAAGGTTAATAGTCCTAGTTTTACAAACAATGGTTTACAATGTGTGTTTTTATTTTCATGCAAAATCGTTCTCACAATCCTCTTTTGTATTCTAAATAATGTCAAAACATAACTCGGACAATCCCAACACATGATACCATATTTAATACGACAGTAAAACTGTGCATAATAGTACTAAATCAAATTATGCTAACTGCATGACAGACGATAATTTTAGACGAAGAACATTAATATGCGATTCCCACTCTAAACTCTTTTTCTAATTAATACTTACAAATGTGACTGTTGACACCTGCTTTAGGGTTCTAGAGTTAGTTTTTATTAACAATGAATGTCGATACACTTTACTGCGAGGAGTAAAGTTCATTTTCATACAACTGATTTTCGTTAAACCAACAACAAACTTATTTGGCAGGCTTTGGAATCAAGTTTGCACTAATGAAATATTACTGTCAAAGCACAAGAAACTATTATCATCAACAAACCTAGTTAGTCTTCTTCATTTATAGTATTGGTAAGGTCATCAATAAATAACTAACATGATAGTGGACCCAGAACCGAGCCCTGGGGCACTCCAAACTCTGTATTTAGTATGTCAGACCTATATATCCATTTACCTGAACCAGTTGATATCTGTCCCTTAGATCTTTGACCATACTTATTGAATTTATCTTTAGGTAAATCACGATCTACTAAGTCGAAAGCTTTACTTAAATCTATAAAGATCCCTATGCACTTATCCAAGTGATCATATAAACAGTTTATATTAAGAAATGCAACATAATTTCTATAGTGAATATGCTGACATGCATCTAATTTATGGACAAGTACACGGCAATTGTGTGAAGCCAAAAATAATAATTCTGAAACATTTCCAAATCGTCGTTTACCTCACCGAAGAACTTTTAAAAGGAATGATCGTGGCTTAAGAAAAGCAGGCAAAAAGTCAAACGAAATTAAAAAAAAATGTTAAAAGTAGATAATAATTTGCTAATTCATTTTGGGAAGTTTTTTACCGCATCGTGTTTCTATAGACTTCGAAGAAGAGCAAAAAGCCCTCAATTAGAGAAGAACATATTGGATGAGATTGCTGAAAATGTCTTTAGTAGTGTAAGCTGCCGATGCAAGACCATGCGACAAAGTGTGTTGTTCATGAGACACTTCGAGTATAACTGCTACATCCTCACGTATAAAACGTACGTGTTATGTCTCCCACAATTATCTTGCAAGAGTCAATACGTAAAGTGTTCACGGACGATGCCCGATTTACCGGAGAAGGAGTAATAGATTGCCATAATTTGCATAGCTGGCATGAAGAAAATCTCCATGCAATCGCACAAAAAAAGCACCAACCAAGGTTCTTAGACAACGTAAGGTCGAGTATCCATGACATTTGACTATTCTTTTCTGAAGTTTATGCAGGACGTTGCCGCGCCCCATTTCAGCAATTTAGTGCATCTTCTTCAATACTTTTCAAATACTTTTGACGGTTGATGAATAGGTCGAAGTGGGCCTATTTTATGACCACCGAGGTCTCCTGACATGATTCTATTGAATTTTTTGATATTTAAAGAGTCTTGTATACTGGTCGCCAGTTCACACCAGGAAAGACCTGCTAGAAAGAATAACACACTAGGCGCCCATCTCCAAAATCTGTCAAGTAAACACGAAGCAACGCTTTTACCTTTAGAACCTTCGTGCGTTTAAATGATTTCCGAAATGTCAAAAAGATTCAGTTTGAAGTACTTTTTATAATTTAACTTTTACCTGTTTTTCTCAATTTGCGATTACACGTTTCAAAAGTTCTTTTCTGCCGTACACTTCGATTTAAAAATGTATCCAGAATAAATTCTTCTTTTTTCAACACAACAGCCAAATGCTTGTCCACAAAGTTAGATGCAAGTGATCATGACGAGGCATCGTGCTCATTCGGCTTATACATAACAATTGTCAATATATCAACAATAATAACTCGCTATACAGAGTGACACTACAATGTATTTCCATTGCCTTTTCTATATAGAAAAACGTTTTCTGTCTCTCTCTCTCTAATACATTGCCTCCCTCTGGCAGGTTTTTTGTCAAATTTCTTGGGTGTCTTTAAAAGATAAAATTATAAACCTATATATATTGCTAATCAGCAAGAAGCGACCAATTTGATAGACATATAATATACGGGGTGTTACATATACCACAGCCAAAATTGATGTTCATTTAAGAAAAACTAAACACTCTCTATCTCTGCAAACTACACTAGAAAAAAAATCGTACAATTTCAAAGAGGTTCTGTATATAACATGTTTTGATATATACGAACTTTAAGAGAGGGTCCATTTATAACCAAAAACACTGTACTTTTTTAAAGAGGGATAATCAAAGTATTTAAAAATCAGTTTTTAGCAGTGTAAAATGACATGAGCCCAACGCGTATGGAAGAAGTCCGTTCCTGTAGTACGGTTTAGTGCGGTGAGTTAAATGAAATAATATCAACTGGTAAAATTTTTGGTACAAGTCCAAGATGACCGAACAAAATGGCGGCTTAATAATATATTTAAAAATTCAGCCTAAAAGCTATTTATTAAACTGATTTCAACAAAAACTATTTGTAATATAGAGATGAACTAGTAAAACTGTGGAACTAATTCAAGATGGCGGAACAAAATGGCGGCCAAATAAAATTTTTGAAATCGTGAAAAAAATCACCCTTTCAAGTTTTACATATCTTCATGTTTTAGCGTCCCTAGATACCAAAAAATATGTTTTATCAATTCCGTCGATCCGTCTGTCAGTTTGTTTGCCACTTCGCGGCATGGCTTTAAAACTACTTATCAGATTGATTTCAAATTTTAGTCAAAGATTAGGGTCATATGGGGATATACTTGATAACATTTTGGTACAAATTTGGTAAAATAGTGAAACGTTAAAAAATTATTACTAAAAAAAATTAATTAACGAATTTACCTCAAATTTTGCACAAAAATCAAGCGTTACAGAAAAATTGAATGTGATATAGGGATAAATTGGTATGAATTCAACAGGACCTAACTAAATGGCGGTGTGTGTCAATGTTAAAAAACTACTTATTGAATTTATCTTAAATTATGTCCAAAAATCAAGTGTGACATAGGTAGAAACGGGTGAAACATTGATAGGAATCCAATATGATGGAACAATATCCTGCCCTATACGCTCTCGAGATTAAGTTATATGCTTCAAGGACACCCTGTATATAAACATTATTACTCTTAGATAGTCAGTCATAACAGTATTTTGCCATAAGATTTATTATGTTATTTGTACCGGTTTTTGCAGCTAAAAGTATGAATAAAGTGTGTTTTAAGAGAAATCCAAAATATTTCCATCATAATTTATATTATGACCACTGATTTTTACTTCCCTCGTAAAAAGGAAGTGTTGTAATCGTGAAAAAAATAACCGTCCGAAATTTTTTCAGATCTTTATCTTTCAGGGTCCCTAGATGACGAAAAACATGTTTTCTCGATTCCGTCGATCAGTCTGCCTGTCTGTCTGTCTGTTCGCGGCATAGCTAAAAAACTATTTACCCGATTGACTTCAAATTTTACACAAAAATTAAGGGTCATATGTAGATGACCTGATAATATTTTAATAAAAATCCAATATGGCAAAACAAAATGGCGACCTAGTGAAATGTTAAAAAAATTCTTATTAAAAAAGTGTTTATCTAACTTATCTCAAGTTTTGCACAAAAATTAAGTATTATGTAGGAATTAACTGGTAAAATTTTGATACGAATCCAAGATGGCGGACCAAAATGGCGGAACAAAATGGCGGCATAAAATTCAGCCTGAAAAAACTACTTAATGAACTCTTGTGTGCCATAACTAATTGTAGTATAGAGAATTTTAGTCAAAAATGAAGGCTCATATGGGGATGTCCTGGTAATATTTTGGTAAAAATCCAATGTTCCGGAAGTATTATGTAGGAATCAACTGGTAAAATTTTGATACGAATAAAAGATGACGGAACAAAATGACGGCTTAAAAAAATATTTAAAAACTCAGCCTAAAAAAATACTTAATGAACTGATTTCAAATTGTGTGCCATAATTAATTGTTGTGTAGAGATCAACTAGTAAAACTATGGTACTAATTCAAAATGGCTGCCAAATAGAAATTTTCAAATCTGAAAAAAACCCTCTACAGTAGTAACTCTCAGGTTTTTACATACCTTCGCGTTTTAGCGTCCTTATACAGTATGTCCCAGATTCGCTTCTCTATACAGGGATCTCGGCTCCTATTATACCTACAGCAAAGATTAAATGAGGACAGTTTTAGAGGAAACTTATTGCATTCGAGATCCGGCTTCAGAGTTACGATCGATCAATTGTTTTTGGAAATATCGGGGAAAAACCGAAAATGGCGGATTTCGTTTTTGGCCAGTATATCCAGAACGGTAAATTTGACAGCTGCCAAAATGTGACATTATTCGGACACATTTTTAAGACAAATAAGATGGCGTATACGACACGTCTTCATTGTTCATTGTTAACCCGCAACCCGGCTCAACTTTCATTTTTCTTATGGCCGCCATATTGGATTTTTCGATTTTTGGAAAGAGCCTAAAATTTCCAGTCTAGTGATATCTCACAAGTGCATTAAAGAGTTTAGTATCATCGAAATATTACACTTCGTAAAGTTAGGTTTCAGTTTTTTCTAAGGAGGCCATAATTTAAAGTAATGTTAGCTCTCAATGCTTTTCTAAGGAGGCCATGATTTATCTGTCACAAAATTGGATTTTGACTTTAAGTTAAATAGTTGAAAGTATCAAAGCTGTGTTTTAATAAGTAGTAGGTACGCTTTATCTCAATAAAATCATAAATCTGACACATAAATTGTAAAAACCTATAGAAAATGGCCGGCATTCCGTATTAAAATGAAGAAAAGGTTGACATGTTAGCTCTGTACTTTCAATCCTACAGAAACGCCGACGTTACCTCAGCAAGGTATTTGGAGATATACCCCGAACGACGGCAGCCTCATAAAACCCAATTCAGGAAAATCGTAGTTAATTTAATTAACCACGGTGCCTTTGAACAACCTAGAAGCGGATACAATACTAACAATGAAGATCGAGACAGAAACATTTTACAAGCTATCAAAGAAAACCCTGGTGCATCGGTAAGAACTGTAGAACAGGAAACTAATTTGCCAAAATCAACAGTACAGCGAGTTTTAAAAAAGAATAAGTACCATCCATACAAACCTATAATAGTACAAGGATTTAAGGAAACTGATTTTCCAAGACGACTACAGTTCCGTGGGTGGTATACTAGGAGATGTAATGAAAATCCCGATTTTGTAAATCATGTCTTGTGGTCCGATGAGTCGTTTAGTTCTTTAATGATACTAAAAGAGTATAATCTAATAAAAAAAGTAAAACGTTCTACTCTAGTCAGTCAACTTACTTTTTTGATATTGTATTACATTTTTATTCAATCATTTTGTATTGTAGTTTGAAGAACCTATAAAAATAGAATTGGGTTCTATAAATTTATTAACACTTTATCTAAATTTTCTGCAGATTTAGCTAATTCTCTAAAATTAATTTGATTGTCTGAGTTTAATGATTTATTATTACTCGGGAAGCCTAGTTCTTGTGTTATGAAAAAAATACCATATTAATCAAATGTCGAATTATTTCTCGATTTTCATTATGATTTATAGAAAGGCGTTCAGCTGTATTTCCGAATAATTTAAATTTTAAAGCGCAAGGGGTTTGTTCTTTTGATATTTTATGTTTTATTAAGGCACGGTGTACTTCTTTAAGATTATTATATCATTGAAATAAATTGATTTAGCATTTCCGAAATTAATATGCAATTACCAACAAAATAATTTATTACGGCTATTACTTCCCACTAACCAAATATCCTTTTCTTTTTCATAATAAAGCTGAATAGGTTTCAACTGTATACAAGCTCATCCATTACGGGATGTTTCGATAATTATTTTTGGAAAGAAAATATCTACTTTTTAATAAAGATTATTTTCACTTTATAATTTATAGTTTCTAGTACCACCCGGCTGACCCTGCCGGCCTTAACTGTTGGGCACCTAATTATAAATTATTAATCATTTCAGGAAATCGACTTATTGGACCATTTTTGTTTGACTACAACCTAAACGGGCAGAGGTACCTAGAGCTTTTGCGAAACCAGGTTGTACCAGCCTTACGAGCTATTCTAACGGAAGATGAATTAAGAAGAACTTGGTTTCAACAAGACGGATGTCCGGCTCACAATACCATTCAAGTCAGGAACTTCTTAAGAGAGCAGTTAGCCGAAAGAATAATTTCTTTAAATGGTCCAATATCTTGACCTCCTAAACTGGTAAAATATTGGTAGAAATCCAATATGATGGGACAAAATTTCGCCTAATAAAATGTTTGAAAAAACAGTGTATATGATTTACTAAATGACTATTTTCTGAACTAAAATGGGTCACATTTCACTATTTCTAATAAAATGAAAGATTTATAACGAGGGAAACTTCGGGTAAAGGAAATTCACCGATTTTTTAGGTTTGCGATACTACAATTTTCCCATATAATTAACCTAAGATTACAAAAAAATATCACAATCTAATGAAATATTCAAAAAATAAATATTTTGATCAATATCGTAGGTAGACACAAAAAAATCCATTTTTTGAAGCTCTCTTTTGACAAGTAATATATTCCGGAGAGAAATCAATTAAGTGAAAGTAATTGCAGCATTTCTTTTTCCTGATATAAGAATACATATGTATACCGTGGCCGGTGATGAATGGGCAAAAATAGAACATAATTTCTCGAAGTTATATAGTAATACGCCATCATACTACAGGAGATATCACATTTCCTTTCAAATACCGGTGTAGACATTACAGAATTCAGACACAAAGGCAATCGATCACGAACCAACCCATAGGAAAGATAACATTCCGAGATAGTGCTGACTCGAAATCCTACGGAATCGATCTGCATGGGAAGCTTTTTTTACCTGCTTTATATTATTACAATAATTCAAAAAGGCTTTCATATAACATTTTTTTTTTGTTAAAGACGATTCTACCTGTTATCGGGATTCCTAAGGTAAAAGAGGGATTACAAAAACAGACAAGTAGGTTGGGCTACTATACAGGGTGTTCCACGTAACACATTTCGTGACTTAATAGCCCGAAAACGAAAAACGATATCGAAATAAATGCTTATATTTGTCAATGTTGCCAAATTTTTCCATTTATCCTGGGATATACCTATTTTTTGGGAATAAATTACTGTTTTATTTTAAATGGGTCACCCTATATATTTTTATGGTCTTGGATAGCCTGACACTTCTTCTTTTCAAAAATACATAGTTTGGGGATATTCAAGTTCTTAGATTTTAAAATTAACTTTGTAAATTCTTGCTTTGAACCTAATTTCAAATTTCTTTATTGCTACAAATACTTATTTTTTGGGACTAAATTACTGTTTTATTTTAAATGGGACTCCTTAATATTTTTATGGTCTTGGATAGCCTGACACTTCTTCTTTTCAAAAATACATAGTTTGGAGATATTTATTTTAAGTTCTTGGATTTTAAAATTAACTTTCTAAACTCTTGTATAATAATTAACCTTTCTTAAGAAATCATAGTTCTTGGGATTAGACCGTGTCAAATTGGAATTACGATCCGACGTTTCGCCTTCGATTGCACGAGGCATCTTCAGGGATCTTTCCTCCACGAGATCTGAACACTGAATGAGCTCGAAGAGATTCAGGCGGGCTTTTATACCCGACTTGTGCTCGCCAAACCGTGACCCTGTGTTAAGATCGATTTCCACGTGTGATGTAGACCGTAACTCGTATCTCTATCGAAATTTTTTGTATGTTTAAATATTTCAATAGATTCTCTAACTTTTCGTTTTTAAAAACCTGGAACTGATGCTAGAACCTTGGTTTCCTTTACATTTATGAAATGGCCAGTGTTATGCTGGTGTTCAGCTACAGCAGATTGAACAATTTGTTTCTTTTTAATACATCGTTCATGTTCCTTAAGTCTAGTTGATATTGACCGTCCTGTTTCTCCCACATACACTTCTCCACAGGAGCAAGGAATTTTATATACTCCTTCTATTTGGAAAGGTACAAGATCTTTCGGAGATCGCAAGCATTGTCCAATCTTCTTATGTGTATTGAAGATTGTACGTATGTTGGACCGCCGAAGTAATCATCCTATTTTGTCTGTAGTGCCATGTATGTAGGGAAGAACAACACTACCTAATGGTGGCTCTTTATCATTCTCCTTTGGCGGAGTTGGTTTACTATGTCTTTTAATTGAACGCGTAATATCTTCAGTGCAAAAGCCATTCCCTCCGAGAGCTTCGGTCAGTTTCGATGTTTCCGATGTTAAAGAATCTTGATCAGAAATCGAAATAGATCTGAATACTAGTGAGTTAATAACCGATTTCTTTTGTGCTGGATGGTGATGCGAATTTGCGTTTAAGTATCTATTTGTATGCGTCGGTTTTCTATACACAGAATGTCCTAATGTACCATTTTCCTTCCTTTGAACACATACATCTAGAAAGGGAACCGTTCCACTAGATTCAATTTCCATCGTGAATTTGATATTATGATGTTGCTGATTAAGGTGGTCCAGAAATATGAGGAGATTATCCTGTCCATGAGGCCAAACAACAAAAGTATCATCTACATATCTAAACCACTGCTTCGGTTTTAGAGGAGCGGATGTTAAAGCAATATCCTCAAAGGCTTCCATAAAGATATTCGCTACCACAGGTGATAGAGGAGATCCCATAGCTGCCCCTGAAGTTTGTTCATAAAAAGTTCCTTGAAAAATGAAATAAGTAAATGTAAGACAAGCTTCCACTAGGTCTATTAAGTTCTTATCAAGATTATTGTTAACCAGTATGTCTGATATAATGAAAATTGAGTTGCTGACAGGAACATTTGTGTAAAGTGATTTTACATCGAAACTGACCAAAATATCTTCGGGATCTAACTGGATTGTCTTGAGTTTTTCCACGAAATATGCAGAGTTTTTAATAAAAGAATCTGTTTTTCCAGTAAATGGATTAAGAAAATTTGAAAGATATTTACCTAGTTTGTGTGTGTATGTACGTTGTCCTTGTGTATCTTCGGAAGACCGTAGAACCTGGGAGACTTGGAGCTGCTTGGTTTTAGTGATTTTTTCTCCGCTGGTGGTAGACTGGATGTGTTGATCAAATTGGTAATGCGTCTTTCTATTCTACTTGTGGGGTCTGCCTCCATAACCTTATATGTGTTGTTATCCAAAAGTTGAGTAACCTTTTCCACATATTCTGTTCTGTCCATGACGGCTGTGGCGTTGCATTTATCTGCTGGAAGTACCAGAATGTTTGCGTCTTCGTCTAAGGTCTTCATGGCTGTTTTGTCGGCTGAGGAGAGGTTCGACTGCGGTGGTTTTGAGTTTTTGATGATCTTCGCTGTCTCATATCTGACTTCATCGGCTTGTTCCACTGGTAATCTTCTGATTGCTGCTTCAACAGAAGATACTTTGTCTTCTACGGGAATGGTACTCGGTGCTATTGCGAAGTTTTGGCCCTTGGAAAGGACGAAAAGTTCTGCTTCGGATAACGACTTCGATGACAGGTTGATAACTGTGTTCTGCGGAGGTTTCACAGTTTTTTTCTGTTCAGGGGCGCTTCACTTCTTTTGTTGTTTAAGTGTAACTTCTTGTTAAATTTTTTCTGCCTGTGTTTTGGTAATGTTGTCCAAAGTTGTAAATGTAGTTCTTTCTAGTCTAGAAGCTAATTTCAGATGAATTTTACCTTTCCAAATAGAAGGAGTATATAAAATTCCTTGCTCCTGTGGAGAAGTGTATGTGGGAGAAACAGGACGCTCAATATAAACTAGACTTAAGGAACATGAAAGATGTATTAAAAAGAAACAAATTGTTCAGTCTGCTGTAGCTGAACACCAACATAACACTGGCCATTTCATAAATGCAAAGGAAACCAAGGTTCTAGCATCGGTTCCAGGTTTTTATAAACGAAAAGTTAGAGAATCTATTGAAATATTTAAACATACAAAAAATTTCAATAGAGATACGGGTTACGGTCTACATCACACGTGGAAATCGATCTTAACACAGGGTCACAGTTCGGCGAGCACAAAGCCCGCCTGAATCTCTTCGAGCTCATTCAGTGTTCAGATCTCGTGGAGTAAAGATCCCTGAAGATGGCTCGTGCAATCGAAGGCGAAACGTCGGATAGTAATTCCAATTTGACACGGTCTAATCCCAAGAACCATGATTTCTTAATATACCATTATTAGTAAATCTGGATTCGCCATCGTTAGAATACAAATGTTGATATAACTGGTACTTAAAGCTCGATATCCGTGTTTCTTTAGTATTTCTAGCTGATTCATGACTTAACTGCAAACGTGAAATTATTTTTTAAAACTAGAGCGCAGCCTCCTATGCTCGAAGTCAAAATTTCGAGTATGGAATGCCCTGTATCTTTTTTATTCGATACTTAACAACAACGACTTCAAGCCATATTTTGTTTGGTTTTGTAGAAAAATGATGTTTTTTACGTTTTTTTTAAAGACATAGAAGTATAGCAGCTTCTATTGGTCCAGTCCAAAAAAAAATACAATTTCTTCGTTTTAAAATTTCCGACAAAACTGCGCTAGTTTCATATTTCTATGTCCCATACATAACCCACAAAACATTAAAAACCACATGACATACAGAATTTTCGAATTTTTTTTTACAATTTTATATTCTTGTTTAATGAATTTTGACAAAAACTTATTATAAATTGCAATTAAATTTGAAAATTGAATCATCTATATTTTTTTTGCAAACCGGCCAAATTTAGTGTGTTATTTTTTTTTAAATGTAGTTTTTTAGTCTCTTCAAAATGGAGGTAAATATTTTTTTTTTAAATAAGAGAAAGAAAGAAATTATATTCAATTTTAAAATTAAAAAAATTGATCAAATCTGTTTACCTGCAAATAAGGAAATATTTATTTCAATCACTTAGGTTTTTGCCCAGGTTTTTTTTGGTACCTCGTAGTAGGAAGTACATATTGTATTTTGTACCAGTTTGAACGTTTAAACTAATGAGAATTGATGAAAATCGATATTTTTATATTTAATATTTTAATGGGAATGAAGAATTATTGGCAGCTTTTTTCGTGTAATTAGAAACCTGCCTGTGCGCTTACCATATGGTTGTTATTAAAAAGTTTGTATGAGTATCTCCAAGCGTTTATAAAATTTTATGGCTATCTTGTTTGAGAAGAAATACAGGCGCATCTAATGATGCTATCGTGTTTTTGTACGAACTTATACAGATCCACCAGGCAGTGTCACATAACAAATTGTGACATCCTTTTTAGAAGTGGCAGGACGTAAGTAAATATTATAGCCTGTCGCTTAAGTGAATAAATCGTGGGCAAGAAAAACAAAGTATTCGTTGCTATAAAAAGCGACATGCGACAATTGTAATTCCCTTCGCCTTTTAGCTTATCTGTTAGAACAAAAAGGAAATGCTGAAATAGGAGATATTTAGAGTAATACTAGGACTATACGAACCCTATTTTTTGACATTTTACAATAAATACACTTATTAACAATGTTTACACAGTATTAAAAAAAATAACTAGAAATTACATAATTTTACATTTAAAAATTGTTCAAAAGTCAACAGCAGGATGTTTCTATTATTTTCTTAAAGCATTTTTCGCATTATAAAAATATAATAACAGCCTTTTGTGTTAGGGTTTTATTGATGATGCCTACGGCGCCTAACCTGGTGCTATCTGGTACCAATTTTTGCTATTGCCTCCGCACTCCTTCTGGTATCGATCCACCGTATACAGGGTTATTCACGCAACCCGTTCATTAAAAGTTTTTGATGATGCCATTTAGATAAAAATTTCAAATTTTAGGATTAAGATAAGGTCAAGGGGTACATCTTTTTTGAAATATTTTCAACTTCCTGTCACTTCCGGTTTAACCGGAAGTTAGTATCAACTTGCTTATTTTAAATGGAACACCCTGTATTTTATGATATTTTCGGATTCTACGGAGAATTTTAATGCTATTTTATGTAGCATGTCCTATACCTAGGTTCAAGCGTTCTTAAGATATTTGACCTTGAACCGAAAATGAGCCTTCGGGGTACCAAATTTTAAAATCTTATATTTTTGTAAGTTTTGAAGATATAATCTTGATATTTTGCAGACGATCGGTAAATAATCTGAGGTTTCTATTTTTTTATTGAATTTGTCTATTTTTATACAGGGTGTCCTAAATTCAGCGGCAAACATTCACATTTTCAAAGCCGCTAAAGTCCGTAAACTTTAACTTTTCTGAAACGAAAAAATTTCGTTTCAATCCTCTTCAATTTTCTCTTGTTCATTGGCGATAAATGAGGATGTTTTTCATTAAAAACATGGCACGTCCTCTCCAATATTTTGTAACATTCTCCGCGAATATAAAATAAATTGAGAATATCAGCTTTTGAGCGTTATTTTATTTTAATTTTAAAGTTTCAAATCAGCTGTCATGTTGAATAGAAAAGCAAAACAATTGTTTTTCCATGGCTTACTATGGGAAGGTGTAAGCATTTAGCAAATACATACGATATTTTTATAAAACCCAATTATTTCGAAAATGGTTACGAATAGGTATAGGGAACCTTAATACAGTTCGATAGAAAATGAAATTCTACATTTGATAGTGCATAAAGTTATAGGGTGTCCCATTTAAAAAAACGGACTTTAGCGGCTTTGAAAATGTGAATATTTGCCGCTGAATTTAGGACACCCTAAATAAAAATAGACCAATTCAATAAAAAAAATAAAAACCTAAGATTATTTATCGTCTGCAAAATATGAAGATTATATCTTCAAAACTTACAAAAATATAACATTTTAAAATTTGGTACCCTGAATGCTCATTTTTGCCTCAAGGTCAAGTATCTTAAGAACGCTTGAACCTAGATATAGGACATGCTACATAAAATAGCATTGAAATTCTCCGTAGAATCCAAAAATATCATAAAATACAAGGTGTTCTATTTAAAATAAGCAAGTTGACACCAACTTCTGGTTAAACCGGAAGTGACAGGAAGTTGAAATTTTTATCTAAATGGCATCATCAAAAACTTTTAATGAACGGATTGCGTGAATAACCCTGTATATGTATGTAACAAAATATCCATAATTGTTACATTACATTACAGCGATTATCAACTACTATAATGTGTATCAATTAATATGTTTTTTCTTTAAGGTTGTAGCTCGAGGGTTTTTCATGATGGCAAGATGCCAACATGAAAGAAAAGTTACTTGTTCAAAAAGTATAAAGTATTGGTTATTTTTGAGTGTCTCCAATCTCCTAATTTTAGTTACAATAAGGCAAGAAAGTCAAGACGAGAGTTTTACAATTTGTTGCATCTTTATAATTGACAAACAATAGAAAAAGACTGCAAGTCTCGGACTCAGTAAATTATAATTAATAACATGACACGTGTTTCGCTCTTTCGAGCATTATCAGACCTACAAACAACAGAAAGACAGACCACTGGATTAGTCAAAGAAAACAACCAAAAACTCTCAAACATTTTGGAAACACAGTAGGATAGAGTGAGGTTTACCGGAAAACATCGTCCACCATGGATAATATTATTCAGTATGCTTCAAACTCTCCTAACACACATAAATTCGCCGCGTTCAACTCCTTTTTCTATCGGTTGTGTAATTTACCCCAGTGCCAATGGAAGCGTTTAATAAGAAGCGTCATATGATAATGCAGATTGCTGTGAATAACGGTTTTCCTTTGGAGTCTATCAACAAATTATATTATAAATTTATAAACAAGTACAAAATGTCCTGTAATAATATAGATTCAAAATGTAGGGATGAGACAAATATTTCACTTTTTTCGGAAATATTTCTCTCCAATTTGCTAAATTTTTTAAAAATATTAAAAATGTCAACATTTCATTTAAAACAGTAAATAATCTCAAGAGACATTTAGTAAGGACAAAGGACACAACCGATAAATTGGCCAGATCTGGGGTTTATGCGCTAAATTGTGACGAATGTTCCACGACCTATGTGGGACAAACAGGTAGAAAAATTTCCACATTTGAGCCTTTTCAACAAATTCAGAACTACCGATGTAACTGAAGCTATTTCAGCTTTTGCCAATCATTTGTTTGAGTCAGGTCAGGTCATGACTTTTCTATTTCTGACGTTGATGTCCGAAGGGGAAAAAGCTTGACCTTCGAGAAAAAACGGAAAAAAACAAAAGCTGTAATAATAATTGTAGGCAATCTTCATTTCATTCACTAATTTGTAGAGTGAGAGCTTTTGGTTGCTTTTTTTTGACTAGTTCAGTGATTTGTTGGTACTTACTTCGGCCTACCACTCAGGCGATTTGGGTTCGATCCCAGGAACAGACATGTATCTTTTTTAATACTTTTTTACTATTTTATTTCGTTTATTCACGTGAGACTTAACCGCATTTTATTGTCAATCAAATATGTATAAGTAGTTGTGTGTTTTGTTGTACTTTAGTGTGTTTTATTCTATTGTAAGTTATTGTGTTAGGATTTGTGAGTGTGATTATTTACTAAGGTTCTCTCTCTGCTGTTTGTAGGTCTGATGATCCTCGAAGGGGCGAAACACGTGTCATGTTAGTGATTATAATTTACTTAGAGCGGGACTTGGAGTCTTTTTTCTATGTTTGTCATTAAAACTAGATTTAATTTAAAATTTTATTTAAAAAATATTTTTATAGTTTTTAGTTATTAGTTTCAATAATTTTGCTCCACTTTTGTTACAACATTTCTTTTTAAAATTAGTTTATTTTACATTTAAAATATTTTGCAATGTCCATTTTCCCTTGTTAATGATACTTCTTTGAATATTTTGTCCGACGTTAGTCAATTTTTACTTAAATTAAATATCCGTCTTGAACTTACTTTCGTTGCGAAAGTTCATTTTACGTCACCAAAATCAACTTTTTATTGTTTAATAGAATCACTCATTTTGCATAAAAACAAAATTATAACTTCACGGTAATTCAAGTATTATTGTCAATCTTGACATTAACTTTGACATAAATAACTAAAATTATAAAAAAAGCATAAATACTTTTAAAAGTATTTCAAAAGTGACTGTAAAACATCGTAGTGTATGTTATAAACAAAATAAGTTTAGAGCTTTTTGTAAAAAACAAAATATGCTATAAAAACTATAACATTCAATTACAATTAAGCTAGAAAATCGGTCTTTTGTAGTAAATCTTTTTTATTCAACGCTTAGTTGTTTTATATTTATGAATAATATAATAATATAAAAGCCACAGGACTTTCTTATTGAATATTTTCTTCCATTTTTATAAAGAAAGAAGTTAAAATGACTCAGCTTTTATTTGGTCATCCCTGTACATATCCTGACGTCTTAATCGATTCAATAATACCTTTTTTATTTGCGCCTCACAATTATTCTTCGCAAATGATTTGACCCAATCTTTTAAAACGACATTATTAACCTTTTTGTCTGGTAAACAAGTTGCTTTATTAAACACCTAATTTGCATGCAACTTGAATTTAAGTGCACAACAAACATGAATGTAAATTTAAACTGTACCCTAATAGAATACGACTTCTATGTCCTAAGACAAAATCGATGTGGTAAATGGATATCTAGGCCATCCATTCGATTTGCAATAAGCCTGATAAAAACACCAATACTATTCTTAATTCTAAATTACCTTATGCAGTAACCAGTTGGAGTAGTAGTTATAAAAGGTTTTTTCCACTGATTTTGCATGTAACATTCAACTTATATAAAATATAGACGCATAAGTTGGCGCCTTAGAAATATACATCAACTATGAATATTAAACCATTATTTCATTCAATCATCAAAAAACTTACAAACAAATTTATTTTACCCGGTACTTCTCTCATTATGAATATTTAATTTTATTAAGAATAGTGAAGTGTGACCCAATTTAGTTCAGTACGTTATTTAGGAACACAATTATTTTCAAACATTATTATTGAAATATGCTATTAGCCTTAGAAATATACATCAACTATGAATATTAAACCATTATTTCATTCAATCATCAAAAAACTTACAAACAAATTTATTTTATATAGCATACCCTACAGTACTAAAAAGTTCTCTCATTATGAATATTTAATTTTATTGCATGTCAAAAATAGCGTTTTGTATCATTTCATATCCTTGGAAACCAATATAGTAAATAAAAAGACAATTTGTCAAAAAACGTTAAAACTTTAAACATGGTTTATTTGGAAGAAGAAAAATTTGAAATTGTGTCTTTATATATTAAGAACAATATATGGCAAGAGGAGAATATATAGTTCTTCATGGCGATACGTTTAAACGTATTTATATCTTAAAAAGACGAAAAAGGACTGTAAATATGTTTCCTTTTATATTTTCTATGCCACACAAAATTATTTTATTCTGGAACACCCTAATTCGATAAGAGATTGTGCGACCACAAAAGTGTTGGAAAAATTCACAAAACATTAAAAAAATTAAGTCCGATAATTTTTTAACAGAAGCGAATATTTCTGCGTGTTTTCTTATAATTTTGTAGCGAGAAAACAGCACCGCAGGTGTTCCAAGTGGTCCAAAATTCAGGTCGCCAATCTGTAAATGTATGGTGTGGCATAAAGAACAATAGAGTTATTGGGCCTATATTTATTGGCCATTCACTTACTGGAAATGCATACTTTGATATGCTTAATAACGATATTGAGAATCTTATCGAAATTACCATTGAATGAAGCACAAGAGGTAATTTTTCAGCAAGATCAAATACGTAAGGATGGTAAACCTATTTAAATGGACTTTATTAACTGAATATTAAATACATATCTATTTTAAGTGTTAATTTATTAAAAGAACAGAAACTTGAATTTTGTAACAAAAAAGGGATTGAACCCAAATAATGAATAATAATAATAATATAATAATATTATAATTAATATAATAATAATTAATAATTAATATAATAATAATTAATAATTAATATAATAATAATTAGATTAGTTCTGTTAATACCTGTTAATTCTTTGTCTAAAATTTAGGTGAATATAGTAAAAATCTTAATAAAAATAAAAGTTGAACCACGCCCAGACTCTAAATATTGAAAGAGGTTTTTAAAAAAATTCACATTTTTTTGTCATTTAATTATTGATTGTTTTATAATAAAAAGTACAGTTCTGATAATTATTAACCACATTGTTGTTTTGCGACGACGTAGAAGATGCCGTCAGGCCACTACTTGTACTTGTGCTGGGTGATGCTGCTACAGGGGCTGGATGCACGTGCTGTTGAGGTGGTTCTTTTCCAGGTTCCCTCATTTTTTCAATAATTTTTTTGTGGTGATCTGTATCCATTTGCAAATAACTTGATAGGGATTTCGCATTCGAATGACCTGTAATTTTTATCAAGTTTTGCTCCGTCACTCCGCTTTTGGCCAGCTTGGACACGGCAGTAGCTCTGAGGGAATGGTTGGTAAATTTTTTTGTGATATTGAGGTCTGATTTCTGTGCTTGTCCTTTTGTCCAAGTTTTCTCCTACTGGGCTGTTTTTGAACCATTTTCCGGAAATTTTCCAATGGGGGTTTGGCGTCAAAAATAGTCGAGTGTTGGAGATACTTTTCCTTTTATCTTGTAATTATTTATAAATTCTTACTGGGCAAAAGCTGGGACTTCTCTCGTTTCTCACCAACCACTTCGAATCGGCGAGTTTTCGGCCACCACCTTGACATGTTTTAGAAAAAACAGGGTTGTATTGAATTGTACCTGTTTCGGCTCTTGCACCTTCTCCTCCTCTCCAGGCAAATTCATAGGACAACAGAAAAAAACACTTCTTTTGTAAACCCTCTGGAGTTGATTCATCACAAGCTTCGATTAGATTTTTTAATTCATTGTATGTTAAAATAACGACCGATTCTCTGCGTTTGCCTTCAATACCTCGCAAATGTCTCCTTTTGGCATTTTTTTCGTCTCGGGCCGATTTGAATTCGATCTGCTCGAAGGGATTTATTTTAATTTTGTATTCATTGAAATACCTTTCCATCAATAATTTCGCCGTCACATTCCAAATAATTTTTACAGTGCCTTCTTTATATTCCTCCTCGTTCATTTTTCGCATATTGTAGGCCCAGCTTTTCAAAATCATTGCTAGTTGGGATACTGGAGTATCTTGGTCAAACGAATAGTTTTTTTCATCGCAGAATGACATAAACTGTCTCCAGATGCTCTTATTGACAACTTTTCAAAAATGTTTGAAAGATACTTAAAAAAAATCAGTTTCTAGGGACTCTAGCGTCTCTCAAAAGCAGGTTTCATATCGTCAAGATTTCATTTTTTGGTCAAGTATGTAACCACACCTAACCAGGTAAGTGGAAACACCATGTTTCCTAGACGACGTGGTATTTCCGCTATAATTTTTCGAAAACACCACCAGTCTTACGGGAAATTTAAAATAAATTTAATAAGTAGTTTTTACACTGTCACACACACAGCTTTATTGTAATAAGAATTATCTCATATTCAAAGCGAGTAAACTTAAACAAAAAAAAAATTTTATAACCATTCTCAGCACACAATGACTCTGGCAGCCGGTTATCAATTTAATGGTATGAAAAAGAAAAAATAATATAAATGAAGTGTAAGTAACAAAATAAGGTAAGCACACACAAAAATACAAATAACTATAAAAAATACAAAAAAAATAGAACAAATTTAAATAGAGGTGTTAGTTAAAGAGTATAAAATTGTTGCTTCAATTTCAGTACTAAGGTGGAAAACGACTCTAGCAACAGAAACGAACGCAATAACATTAAATAGATTAAAATTAAATATTAGTCAAAAGACTGGTCAAAAAATTCAGCAACTGAATAGTAGGCGTTCCCAATCAATAGGCCCCTCACTTCTCGTTTAAAAGGCTTTAACTCTTTGAGGGGCACCGGTATAAAAAATGTACCCATAAAATACATGTATTAGTGGGGCACTGGTCTAAAAGATATACCACTAGTTCAAACATTTTTAGCTTGTTGGGCAGTAGTGCATTTTCTCGACCAACGTAATATTGAACGTACTCTGACGGCTGGTTATTGATTTAAACTGTTGCGCGCGACAGTTTCCGTTCTACGTCAGTTTTTCTGTCAGAATCATGGCGTAAACATGATTGCAGGTAAGAGTCTGCCGAATATAAAGCAAAGTAAGTGAAATATACCAAAATCCATGTGCATTTCCTGTAATAATAGTGTATTTGATCATTTATAGTCATAATGTCATTTTGGTTCAACAAAAAAAGTACTTTTTTCTGTTTAATTTTAGTGGTTTGTTGTATAAGTGTACCGTTGCCCGCTTGGGCAAATATTCTATCCTGCTTACGCCAATTTAATTTTTTTAGATATTCAAGATATGGATTCGTTACCGTTTAAACTAAAAGGTTGGAATAATGATGACCCGTAAAATGAATTGAATAATATATATAACGACGTGGAGCCAATACCTTCCGAGCCGGAGTCTGTATTTAGTGAGTCTGAAAATGAAGATGACCAAATACTGGTGGACCAAACTACGCCTGATTTGAATTTTAGTGATTCTGATACCGATCCAGAAGATAACATGCCATTATCGTTTTTAGCAACTAAACTGCGTCCTGTACGACCCATAAACTCTAACGACTGGTCCGAGCTTGTTGATCCAATACTTCCCTCAGATTTTACGTCAGAGTCCGGAATTACACGTGTTGTTAAAGAAATGGTTGATCCTACTCCGTATAAACTTTTTAAGTTATTTTTTACTGATGATCTGCTTGACCACATAGTGTACCAGACATAGCTGTACGCACAGCAGTCTTTTAGCAAACAAAAACCCACCGAACGATCAGAAATAAATACCTTTTTAGGCATAAATTTATTAATGGGAATTAAACGTCTACCGAGCTATAGGGACTACTGGAGTACTTCTCCGGATATAAATGACCCTTATATAAGTGGGTTGATGCCTGTGAAGAGATTTAGCTGGCTCCTTTCGAACTTTCATCTTAATAATAAAATATAATCAAGATCAAGGCAAAAAACGCCGACCAGCCATTCGATAAAAATTACTTTCCTGGTTTGCTTAAACAGAGGATCAATAGAATAAAAGAAGGGTAACATCTCAAAAAACAGAAACAGGGTCCGGGAAAAACTTCCTGCTGTCGTCAGGAAAATCCAGAAATTCCGTTAAATAACACCGTCGTTTCCAAAAGAATTGCAGTATGGAAATGACGATTCAGGACCGAAAAAAGTGCTAAAAGAAACTGGTTATAGTTCCATCTGGTCGAAGCGTTGGTCCTCACGACTGTGACCCAGTGGCGGCTATTCAGGTGAAGTAGGTGAAGTGCTACTTCACCAGGAGAAATAAACAAGCAAACATCTAACTATATTTATAATATATCTCTTAAAATTTTAGTTTTTACATTCATTTATTCACCTAATTAGTAAAAAATAAACATATTCATCTCGAATAAATATTTTACTTGACACATGCGGCATGTCTTTTTAAAACTTTCAATCGAACTTTAATTATAACAACTATAACAGTGGCGCAAACCGCTTTGACTTTGCTGGAGGTCCTACGTTTAGTTTACGATTTTCCTACTATGTTGCCATGACAACGCGTACGCGATGACGTCGAGCCCAGAGCCATACAACGCTTTCGGTGAATTTCAGGCGCAGTACACTACACCCACGTGCCGTTCAGCAGTTAACTTGAGTATTGTGTGTTATGTTTATTTATGGTGTTGTTACAACTTTAAATTCGAAGTTAGTAAATGTGATTGTTCAAGACTGGAATAAATTAAAAGACGTCTTTGAATTTATTACAAACTTTGACAAATCTGATGAAACATCAATCCGCCTTGCGAAAGGATTTTCAGGTGAGATGAACGGTTTTGAATTCTCGTTTCTGGCATTAGTGTTTAATGACATTTTCTCAATCACGGACATACTATTTGACGTTCTTCAAGAAAAATCGCTTGACATTCATTTTTGCATGTTCTGTAGAAAAAGAAATGAACATTTTTTTAATACCATGTTTGATAAAGAAAATTATATTACAGAAATAAATCATTACAAACGTGAGCTTGCTAAGCTTTCACCTGAAGAAATTAGGGCTAAGTATAGAACCCTTTTTTATGAAATATTGGACCATGTTTTAATGGAAATGACAGTAAGATTTCAAGACTGTGAAAAACTTACATTTTCATGTTAGGCAAGTTCTGCTAAATTTTCCGAATATAGTTTAAATTTTTCGACTGGTTCGTTTGAAAATATGTTACAGTTATATGGGGAAATATTTTCAAAAAGTCAACGACTCAAAAATGAGGTTGGTCTTATTTTTGCCAATGAGAGTAATTCGAATATATCGCGTCCAGAGCAAGTGAAAAAAATTAATAAAAATAAATATATTTTTACCGAAGCATATAAATTGTTTTCCCTTATTTTGACAATACCGTCGACAAGTGCTTCAGTTGAAAGAAGTTTTTCTTGCCTCAAATGTGTAAAAACTTATTTAAAAAATACAATATCTCAAGATAGACTTACTTCTCTTGGCAATATTTCAATTCAAAAGGAATTCCTAGAGGAGATTAGGGCAACTCATCCATTTTATGAGGATGTTATAAATAAATTTGGTGCTATGAAGGATAGGAGAATTGATTTAGTATACAAAATTTAGGTAAGTAGTAAAAATATTCTACCCCCTCCAGATATAAAAAAATTCTGGAAAAAAAATTATTGCGATATTTTTTTGCTTCATTTGCACTTCACTTACTTTTTCACCCGCGAGACGCCACTGCTGTAAATCCCAGGAAGACAGTGATGACGATGATGACCTTCTGATTAATCTTGCCCAAGAATCGGACCAAGAAGAAGAATCCAGTGAAGATGATGGGGTATAAGTGGAGAAGAACTGGATAAGCAGTAAAAAATAAAACAGGCGAGGAATGGAAGAAAGAGAGAAAAAATATTGAGGAGTTGAAAGAAGATGATTCGGTGAAAGTAAAATTCAAGTATGATCAAAATGAGCACTTAAAGTTTGAACACAGGGCTAGGCTGCACTTTGCGTTGTTCTTGTATAAGCTTTATCATAAGAAATGCCCAGCTTACCTCTGGCAATTGATGGTCAATAGACAGGAAGTACAAAATGTCCGGATTTGGATGCAAAAGCAGAGTATCTCGCTTATTTTTAAAGATAGAACCTTGCGGTTTTCACGAACCTGAACTAATTTTTTGTGAAACTCATGAAGCCGTAAACAAAATTTTCATAGCCTTCTTCGTTTATGAGATAAACGGCGAAATAGAAAATTTTGCATTTTGGGACCCCCCTCGTATCTCGGTTATCCTTTAACTCAACGCAAAGGGAAAAATTGCTGCTTATGCAGTTTTTTACGCTGGATCCAGTGGCGTAGTCATATTTTTCATTTGAGTTGTTATTTTTTAGATATGACCCAAAGTTGTGTTTTTTTAAATGGGACAACCTGTATATTTGTCCAGAAATTGATTTGTCCTTTTAAAAGCTTCTCAAAAATATATAATAGTATGGGTCTATTTTAATAAACAACAACAAAAATCCTAATTTTTATAATTATCATCCCAAATTTTGCAGTAGGCCATGCAAAACAATGCTGCCTTTTATTTAAAGTCGTTAACAATATCTACATCCTAACAAAAAATCAAAATAAATATGTAATTAAATCTATTTATCAAAATATGTATTGATAATTTCGCACCAAAAAAGTACCACCTACCTATATTTATGTAACACAAGAACAAAACAATAATAAATTATTATGTAACAAGCATTTCAGCAAAAATCAACTGTCGTATAAGAACTACAGTAACCAAGGAAATCAAAAGAACTGTTCAAACTGATTTCCATTTTGTTCTATCCATGCTTCGCACATTTTCGTATTCGTTTTAGGGAATTAAGCAAAATAACGGGATGATTTTGTAAATAGCGAAAATTTTCTCTTATTGCATTTCTTAAATCTTGGACATTATCATAGTGGTCTTTGTAAATTCTATTTTCCAGATATCCCCATAGAAAGAAATCTAAAATCGACAAACCTGTGGGCCATCTTATAGGTCCATTTGTTCCGATCCATTGATTGGTAAAATTATTGTCCAGAAATAATCTCGTCATTTCAGAATTGTGTGCAGGAGCACCGTCCTGTTGAAAATAAATTTCGTTAATTTGCGCTAGAGGAACATCGTCAAGTAATTCAGGTATAGCTGCCTCTAAAATTTCTATATAGCGATTGGCTGTTAAATTTCCCTCAAATATATAAAATTTTATATGTGTTCCTAATATGAAGCAGGACACATTTAGACCAAACCTGCCCTGCTGTCTTCTGGGAAATATTTGGTGTTGATTTTTCTGGGACCAGAATCTACTATTGTGCCTATTGAGTATACCAGAATTACTGAAATGTGCTTCGTCTGACCATATAACCTTCCTTTCAAAATCTCTAACCATATCGCATCTTTCTTTCTGGAAACCAACTGCAGAAGACTACCCGACGCTCTGCATCCCCTGGCTGTAAGTGCTGCACAAGCCTAAATTTGTATGGGTGGTATTTGTGCTTTTTTAGAATTTCTTGAACTCTAGTTTTTGGAATCCTTATGCTCTGAACTCTAGTTTTTGGAATCCTTATGCTCTTTTCACTGGCCCTACAAGAGTTTTTAGGGTAAGCTTCTGCATTAGCCAAAACCGTAATTTCCTCAGCCTCCCGATTTTCTTTATTATATGTTTTCGTACGAGGTTTGATAAATGATCCGTGATTAAGTAAATTCTTTTTTATCCGATAAAAAGTGGATATATTAGGTTCCCTCCTTTCTGGATATCTAAATACAAATTAAGCAATAGTATTTCAACATACCTAAAAATTAACTATTTACCTGTTAAAATACATCTCAGAAGCCGCTTCAACATTTTCATTCCTTAATATAAAACAAGCTAACATATCGTACTTTTCATAATGTTCGAAAGTTTGGTTTTCTTCCATAATAATACAAATATATTTTTACACAATAAATAAATACAAAAAACTAGCGCTTTTATATACGCGTACAAAATTGGAAAATGTCATTTGCTTCCAAGAAAACAAAAGAAAACATCATCGTTTTGCATGGCCTACTGCAAAATTTGGGATGATAATTATAAAAATTAGGATTTTTGTTGTTGTTTATTAAAATAGACCCATACTATTACATATTTTTGAGAAGCTTTTAAAAGGACAAATCAATTTCTGGACAAATATACAGGGTGTCCCATTTAAAAAAACACAACTTTGGGTCATATCTAAAAAATAACAACTCAAATGAAAAATATGACTACGCCACTGGATCCAGCGTAAAAAACTGCATAAGCAGCAATTTTTCCCTTTGCGTTAAGTTAAAGGATAACCGAGATACGAGGGGGGTTCCAAAATGCAAAATTTTCTATTTCGCCCTGTATCTCATAAACGAAGAAGGATATGAAAATTTTGTTTACAGTTTCATGAGTTTCACAAGAAATTAGCTCAGGTTCGTGAAAACCGCAAGGTTCCATCTTTAAAAATAAGCGAGATACCCGGCTTTTGCAACCAAATCCGGACACCCTGTACCTAGATAGAACAAAAAGACTTTTAAAAAAGACTATACTAGACAATTGTTACAACTGATGATTTAATTTTTTTTTATGTGGCAGGCAACATGGAAGAACGCTTACGCGAATGTTTGCCTTTTGTGTTATGTAATATATAAATATTTTTTTTTGTATATATGTTGCACAATAAATATATTTCTTTCTTTCTATCACAGAATAGAGAAAGTTTTCTATGAAAATGTTCTACAGAATATTGGAGACAAATTTCTTGAAACTTTTCTAAGACAATCCGTGAAGATGGCTTCCATATATTATGTATTCCCAAATGTCCCGGATGAACTAAAATTTAAAAACGAGCAAAGTAATCAAAGTATTAGCCTTCCCAGAAATTCGGAAAGGAAGACTTAGCTTCAAAGAATAATTCTATAGTATAATTCTCGTTTAAGTAGTTCTAACAGATTTAATGTTCGGGTTGAATTTTTATTTTTATTATATTAATCTTTGGTCAAGTAAAGTTTTAAATTAAAAAAAACATGAAAAAGCAACAGCAAACTTCGTGTTTTATTGTTATAAAACAAAAATTTTAGTTTATGTATAGAAAAATATTTTAAGGAGACACCAAACCATGTGTGCACTAGTAAGCTTATGTTTTAGGCTATTCACCAAAATTGAAATGACATTAAAAAAAATTGTCGTTTTTGTAGCGTAAAAAAAACTATAAAAAGTGTATTATTCTAAACTTACCGGGATTTCCTATAAAATCCTCCTTTTCCAACAATGCGGTGGGAGTTTGGAATCCGTAAGCGGGCATCCAAGGGTTATTTCCCGAATTCAGGTCAATTGGTGGTCCGGGCCAGTCTTGAAATGCTACTTCGTCCATTTCCTTAAATAAATTGAAACGTTTCAGTCCGTTTTTTTTTTGTTTTTCGTAGATTATCGACCGTTCTTAAGGTTACTTAAGTTCTTTCAGATAAATTTTCCTTAACATGGTTTTTGTACCACTTGAAATGCAAACATCGTTTTTTCGTTAAAAATTTTCCGAAATATATTTTATAAATGAGGCACAGTCAAAGGCAATGTACAATAAAACAACAATTATAAATTATTAAAAAAAAACGACTACTTAGAATCGCTCGCGAAGGGCCCAATGGCCCAGAGGACCCACCATCCACCCGACTTCCCTCCTGGGAAGCCGCCTCTCGATGATAGGTACTACCGGTTTAACGGGCCTAGGGCCTAAATAAGCCATAAGTCATCGCTATCTTAGATGTGTCAGCTCGTACACATCCGGATGTGTGTACTCACATCGCACCTCTTGTATATTGTCGCGTCAATATAGGAGAGTGTCTGAAAACGAAGAGAGTGTGTGTGTTGTCAGTGTAACGGTGTGTGATCGCGGGGCCTACGGTGGTAGACCCGGTGTACCCGCCGCTCCTCCTGGGGGTCGTAGTCCACTAGCATCCTGAGTTCTTCGAATGGGTGTGCTGCTGCCCGCTCTATGCCTTTCGTGGCTTTCTTCCTGATTGTTGTCTGGAGAGGCTCCCAGTCCAGGTCCCTCTGGATCTGGGCGTTTCTTACGTACCAAGGTGCGTCTACCGCAGGGGCTTCTTCGGTTCAGCCTGGCCATAGCCCTGTTTGTCTTTGCTCTTGTTGCCTCTATATGGGGTTTCCATGTTAGCCCCTTATCCATAATCAGCCCTAGATATTTAATCGTGTTGGTCCATGGGATGTCATCTCCGTCAATACTTATAGCTTCTGGGGGTATCATCCTCCTCTTTTGGCTGGCTTTTTTGTGCATTTATTTTGATCTTCCAAGTGATATACCGGTCACTTATTAGATCCATTTCTTCCTGTAGTCTCCTACAAATGATACCTGCATTTCTATGCTTTGCCGCTATAACACAGTCGTCAGCGTATAGGGCTATAGAAGTGTTGTGTGTCTTGGTGATGTCATGTGTATACACGTTATATAAGTGCGGTCCTAACACAGATCCCTGAGGCACACCTGCTTCTAGTCTTCTTGGTATGGTACTTAGAACCAATTTAAAATTATAATATATACAAAAACCTTCAAAAATAGTATCATTATACACAAATACATAATAATATTACATTTGAGTTATATAAAAGTAACCACTATGCTGTCTGGAAATCCGTAAGAAAGTTTCTTTAAATTTAAAGTTCTTTTAAAATATAATGTTTTCATGTATACAGGGTGTCCCAATTTTGCTGGGACGACATCAACTATAAAATTTTAATTGGGACACCTTGTATTTTTATCCTTTATTGTATTCCTTGTCAAAAATAAACACAAGCTACCAATTTAAACTATAGTCGATTTCTGCGTAGTTTCCGAGATAATTAAGGTTATATGTGATTTTTCAAAATCTGGAGTTTTTTTTATATCACTAATATAATAATAATATAATTCAATGGTCTCAGAGAAAATCACAATTTATCAGGAAATCTCAATTATCTCTTGAAAATTGTGATGCTGGCATATTAAAAAAAAACTATAGTTCATGGAATGGATAATATTTCTATTTGCGTAACTATAGTTCTAATTTTATTCGATATTTAGTTATTGCCAAATTTTAAATTTAAAACCATTAGTGAAAATTAATATTAGAAACAAACTTCTTGAGTAACATAGCTATCAGCTTTAAACAACAAATGATATAACAACAGATTACATGGAAATAGAAAAACAGGAAATACTTTTGATTTTCTGTTAAATTGCGATTTTCTCTGTAACCATTGAATTTAAGTATAGGTATATATATATATATATATATATATATATATATATATATATATATATATATATATATATATATATATATATATATATATATACCTATACTTATATATATATATATATATATATATATATATATATATATATATATATATATATATATATATATATATATATATATATATATATATATATATATATATATATATATATATATATATATATATATATATATAATATATAAAAAAAAAATTGGTATTTGTGTGTTGTGTGTTCTATTTAAAATACCTCAGTCGATACTCTTTTTTTTACTTTTCAATTGTCATTTAATTACTTTTTTTCATCAAATTCTGGCGCTTCAGATAAAATCTTAAAACTCCTGTAATTAACATTTTTTCCATCTTTTCTCTCGCTCCCAGGGGAGAAAAGTAAACTATTCACTCGTGAATAGAAAGAAATAACAAAAGACACACTTTTAAACTTTGACAAAGCTAGAAATGTCAACGTCATTATATACATTTAAATTTGGTTCCTTAGTATCAAAATTTTAAAATAAATACCCCAATTTCAATTAGATACATCACCCCAGATCTGCCCTCTCAAACTGTAATGCCGGTTTCAAAAAAAGAAAAAATTGTACTATAGAAATCACTTCAAGTGCTATTTTTTCCAGAATTCGTCTTTTTGAAATGTGAGTCTTGCATTATTCCCTCTAAGCACCATATGATGAACGAACATTTCCGTACCTTTTAAACAATATAACAATGGCTAATTAAGAACAAAGTGTTACATAATAACAATATTCTGCAAGGCAATAAAAATAATCTTCCTTAAAAAGATCTTGATAGCGCTTACGACGAAGCATGTATTCTCTGAGATCGGTACCGTTGGATGACCGTGTTAAAATGTGAACGTACGGTACGTAATAAATATTTACAGCCATTCTATATATTTAAAGCGCGTTTCAGGACACATTTTTTTTTCAGTTACAGTTCTAAATATTTTAAATACGCATTAACTTAAAGAAAATTGAAGAATGTAAAACTTGCATCAAGATACAGCTAACGTTACTTTTTACGCCATTTAACCGCTGGATCAACGATCTTACACATCTGAATGACCAGGCACTATCTAGTGTCGATTAAACTTCCTCAATACTTCCCTCGTAAAAGCAAACTATTGTAATAGTCTCCCTCTCAGGTTTTTGCAGATCTTTACGTTTCAAGGTCCCTAAGTGCCGAAAATGATGTTTTCTTAATTTTGTCGGTCTATCTGCCTGTCTGTTCGCGACATAGATAGCTAATAATCGATTGACTTCAAGCTATATATATATATATATATATATATATATATATATATATATACAGGGTGTCCCAATAGTGCGTTCTCGGTTGATATCTTGATAACGGATAGCGATATAAAAAAAGTTCAAATATAAAAGTTGTAGAACAATACGGGCTACATAACCTAAAATTATTTTCATTTATACAGGGTGTCTCAAAAATTTGTAGCGAAGCAAAGTTGTGTTTTTTCTTATGGGACACCCTGTATATTTTTGCATATTTAGATTCTGCTCGTGATTCTACACATTTTTTGTATAACATGTCCTATGTCTAAATCTGATAGTTTTTCTAATATCCGCCATTTTGTAAAAAAGTATGAATTTTAGTGCCTTTTTTCAAACGTGGGCCGTTGGCTTTTTGATATAGGATTATGATTTTTGGCAGGAACATTAAGAAAAGTATGGGTTGACTTTCAACGTGAACAAAATTTGTCGGCGTTATACAGGGGGTCCTAGCTAAGTAGGAGAAATTAAAAAAATTAAAAACATCTTATCTTCATTTTTTTAAATGGAATGTATTGTATTTTAATATTTTAGGCTATTCGTGACCCAAAACCCTATCTTTCGTTATAAATATGTCCTATACTTATTTGTTTCCGAGATTTTGTCATTTTTGTATTTATTATTTGGTTTTCAATGGCAATCGCCTTAGAATTTGCTTTATTATCGAATTTTCTAATTATAATACACTACAAGTGACGCAAAATTAAAAATTCAGCTCATAATATTGTGCTAAGAATCGCGACCTAAAGACTTAGAACAGATATTTTACCAACTATTCTTAAATATTTACTATTTTGGCTATTATAAAAGCGTAGGTAGTGTCAACATTTAGATTGAACTTAATGTACGAAGATGCCTTAGACAATCCTAAAGAAGAAACAAATGAAAACGGGGAAAATGTTGTCATGGCGAAATGTCAAACTCTTGTATTTGTGTAGTAACGGTGTTCAAATTGATTCAAAATGAATTTTTCTAGAGAAGAATTGATTAACATGATTTATGTTTTGGGCGCAAGTGATCAAAATTGTTTTTTAGCAAGTAGAGTTTATGCGCAACGGTTTAGCAATGCCGAAAGTCATCCTCATGAGGTATCATTTGTCAGACTCAAAGAACGATTTGAACGAACTGGATGTGTCGATTACGAACAAAAATTGGAAAGGCAGAAAAGAGCCGCAAATGAAGAAACTGTATATCTTGTTATGCAAACTTTAACTGAAAATCCTCATTTCATGTAGGCAGTTAGAAAAGGAGAGAGGTGTTGCTAAATCTACGGCAAATAGAATAATTAGAAAACATAAATTTCATCCATACCATATTCAAATGGTACAAGAACTGGATCAAGACGATTTCTATAGAAGACTTGAATTTTGTACTTGGGCATTTCATTTCATCCATACCATATTCAACTGGTACAAGAACTGGATCAAGACGATTTCTATAGAAGACTTGAA
Source organism: Kuschelorhynchus macadamiae (assembly GCA_030620095.1). Classification (NCBI taxonomy): domain Eukaryota; kingdom Metazoa; phylum Arthropoda; class Insecta; order Coleoptera; family Curculionidae; genus Kuschelorhynchus; species Kuschelorhynchus macadamiae. Next base: position 231,793 of record JAUTXW010001331.1, on the reverse strand, counting down.
TTTTGTACTTGGGCATTATCAATAAATAGAGAAGAACATGATTTTTTCAATAACATTTTATTTACTGACGAAGCGACATTTCATAAAAATGGATACGTCAACCGACATAATTTTCACTATTATAGTTCTGAAAACCCCAGATTCATTATCCCCTTGGATCACCAGCATAGATGGTCTCTTAATGTATGGGCTGGTATAATCGGTAACCGTATCATTGGACCTTATTTTTTCGAAAATAGAGTTAATGGAGACACTTTCCTAAATTTACTGCAAAACAGTTTGCAGGAGTGGATTGACGAATTACCTTTGAATCTAGTGAGGCGGATGTGGTTCGAACTAGATGGCGCTCCGGCACATTTTAGCAGGCAGGTGAGGCAATTTTTAGACGCGAATTATGAAAATAAATGGATTGGTAGGGGAGGTCCAGTATCATGGCCGGCAAGGTCTCCGGACCTCACAAAACTAGATTTTTTTCTTGTGGGGTTTTGTTAAAGAGCAAGTTTACCAAACGCCACCCACTACCATAGAGAATATGAAAATGAGAATTAGAAATGCATGTACAAATATCAATGCCGCGATGCTGAATAGAGTTAACAATTCCTATGTGAATCGGCTACAAGTGTGTGTAGCACCCTCCTTAATTCATTTATTTTTAATAACAGAGGAAAAGTTGAAATACAAAAGTGTCCCTCGGATATCAACTTTGTTATCTTAAATGGAACACCCTGTATATTATTACATTTTTGGATTCCTCGGAAAATTCTATAAATTCGATAATAAAGGAAATTCTAAGGCGATTGCCATTGAAAACCAAATAATAAATACAAAAATATCAAAATCTCGGAAACTATGACCAATAGATATAGGATATATTTATAACGAAAGATAGGGTTTTGGGTCACGAATAGTCTAAAATATTAAAATACTCTACATTCCATTTAAAAAAATGAAGATATGATGTTTTTAATTTTTTTAATTTCTCCTACTTATCTAGGACTCCCTGTACAACGCCGACAAATTTTGTTCACATTTGAAAGTCAACCCATACTTTTGTTAATGTTCCTGCCAAAAATCGTAATCCTATATCAAAAAGCCAACGGCCCACGTCGTTTGAAAAAAGGCACTGCAATTCATAATTTTCAGATTTAGACATAGGACATGTTATACAAAAAATATGTAGAATCACGAGTAGAATCTAAATATGCAAAAATATACAGGGTGTCCCATAAGAAAAAACAAAACTTTGCTTTGCTACAGATTTTTGAGACACCCTGTATAAATGAAAATAATTTTAGGTTATGTAGTCCGTATTGTTCTACAACTTTTACATCTGAACTTTTTTTATATCGCTATCCGTTATCAAGATATCAACCGAGAACGCACTATTGGGAAACCCTATATATATATATATATATATATATATATATATATATATATATATATATATATTTCTTTCTTTTCTTTCTAGCCGTTTTCTATCCTTTGGATATAGGCCTCTCTCATGTTTCTCCAGTTTTCCCGGTTCTGAGCAACTTGATACCAGTTGAGACCTCCTGTTCTCTTAATGTCATCGTACCAGCGTTGTTGGGGTCTGCCAGTGCTTCTTTTTTCTCCCCAAGGTCTCCATCTGGTAACTTTTCCGCTCCAGTTAGTGTTGTTTCTGGCCACATGTCCTGCCCAGTTCCATTTTAGAGAGCAGATTCGTTTTGTTATGTCCTGGACTTTGGTCCTGCTTCTTATCCACTCATTCGTTTTACGGTCTTTAAGGGATGTATCTAACATTTTTCTTTCGATTGCTCTCTGGTGAACTTGTAGTTTGTTGAGAATTTTCTTGGTAAGAACCCATGTCTCGCAGCCGTATGTCGTTGTTGGAAGGATACATTCATTATAGACTCTGCACTTCAGTTTTAAAGGTAGTCTCGACTGAATGATGTGTTTTAATCTGCCAAAAGCCGCCCATCCCAGACGTATTCTTCTATTGACTTCCAGTTCTTGGTTAATTTTTCCGATTGTGACTTCTTGCCCCAGATATACGTATGAATCTACCTTTTCCACTTCTTGTCCTTGTAGGGATATTGTATTATTAATTGTTTGCACGTTCGTCATAAATTTTGTTTTTGAGGTGTTCATTTCTAAACCGACATATTGTGCCCCTTGTTGTAACTCCTGGAGCATTTCTTTCAATTCCGTTTCATCTTCGGCAAAAAGGGCGATATCATCGGCAATATATATATATATATATATATATATATATATATATATATATATATTATTTATTTATAGCACAGAAAGAAAAATTTTGTTTCTCACTGATACTATTCTGGAGCTGTTTGATAGATATGGCCCATTGAGAACTGCTAACCGTTCAAATAAAACCTACTGTCCCTGGATGACTGACAATATTAGACTTTTAAAAAACCTTACCGAGCATTGGAACTATTATAAGCAGCTCCGAAATGTAGCGACTAATTCTATAAGAACTGAAAAAAAAGTTTATTTAAACAATAAATTTCGCAATTGTGGTATCAAAGATAAATGGGCAGAATTAAATATTCTAAACAAATCTTACAAGAACATTCCCGAACAACTTCAAAATTAAGTCAAATAGACATGTTTTTTACACAATTAACAAAAAATCGTACTGGCCCCAACCAAGATTTAATCGATTTTTATAATAATAATCTCCTATCAAACATGTCATTTAATTTTAATATCGTTTCAGAAGAACTGTTAGCTAACATTATTCTCGGTAATAAGCCTAAGTCGTTCGGTGCAGATAACCTAAATATTACTCTAATTTCCTTGTGCTGTCCTATTATTATTCCAAACATAACACACAATATTTTTCAAAAAATTGGAAGTTAGCACATGCCATGCCATTAGCTAAAGTCAAAAACAATACAGATTTCCTTGTTACCTACGCTCTCCAAAATTCTGGAAAAAGTAATTAAATCTCAAATTTCTTCATATGTATCCAGTAATAATATCATCCCTTATAAATAATCTGGGTTTAGAACCGGGTACAGTTGCGCCACTGCCTTATCCGATATTGTAGATGATATTGTCAGAGCACAAGATTTTAAGCAAGTAACTGTTCTCATTCTATTAGATTACACAAAAGCTTTCGACTTGATTCATCACAATATATTGCTTTCTATTCTAAAATATATTGGCTTTGGCCAGGCAGCGGTGGCAATGTTGGCGTCTTTCCTCTCGGGCAAGAGGGTAATTCTGAATGGCAAACAATCCGATTTACTTAATATCACAGAGGTATTCCCCAAGGCAGCGGTCCTCTTGTGTACAGTATTTACACATTTAATTTCATGAAATCACTTCGTCACTGCAAGTACCACCTCTATGCAGACGATACTCAAATTTACCTATCTTTTAACCCCAATTAAGCCGAAATAGCAAAAAATCAAATCAACTGTGACTTACACTATCTTTTCGGTAAATCCAATGAACATCTTCTTAAGATTAAATTAAATTATTTTGTAACGAGACTGAGCTCTTACGTCTTGAATCCACCATTGAAATCAAAATCGGCACCAACCCTGTTGCTTTTAAAAACTCGTCTAAAAGTCTCGGGCTTATCATAGACAATAAACTAAAACTTAATGATCACGTAACTTCATGCCTTCAAAAAGCATTCTCAGTATTAAAACCTTTGTACAGGGTGTCCCATTTTCGTAGGTTTTACGGGGTTTCCAGCTTATGAGTAGAGATAGAGAGATGCGGTTTTCGCGACACCGTGCTACTTTTCGATGAAACTAAAGAGGCCGCAAACAGATTTACCCTAACCATTTTAGTTTCCGTGCTACAGGGTGATTTTGAAAATTTGTCATTTTCGGACACCCCCTGTAACTCAGCTATCGTAAAATATATTTAAAATGTTTCAACTGGTATTTATAGATTTTTTCACGTAGAATTCAGTGGCGTACTCAGATTTTTGCTGAGAGTCATAGTTTATGACATATTGGCATAACCTACTATTTTTTAAATGGGACACCCTATATATTATTTTTTCATCTTATTCTTCGTGTCGAGAGCTTTTCAAAAACATACCATAAGTCATATTTATTTTCATAAAAGAAAAAATGCATTTTTCTTTAAACGGATTTATGGCATAGCAGATCAATCGAAATAAGAGAAGGTGGCTGTGGAGCCATGGAAAAAGTTAACAAATATTTGTTAACGAAATAACAAAGTAACAGCATCAGAAAAAATTAGGAAGTAGGTAAAAGGTAATAATTATAATTTCATTAAAACTACAAATATTGTTCAAATTGTAGACCATTATGTGTCCTACAAGTGTGACAAACTTTAAAAATTCTTTTTAATGCATTTTCTATTGTAAATGACTGTCTTTGTAACTCTGCAAAAGCGTTTTCGGTGGCCATTCTTAGTTGTTCTAAGTTTTCGTATCGCCTTACATAAACCTTGTTTTCTAAATAACCCCACAAAAAGAAATCTAAAACTGAGAGGTCAGGGGATCGTGGTGGCCATCGAACAGGTCCGTGTGTTCCTATCCATCTTCCAGGAAAATGGTCGTTAAGCCAGTTTTGACTTATTCTGGCATTGTGGGCTGGAGCTCCGTCATGCTGGAAATAAATCCTATTTAGTTGAGCCAAGGGAACATCATCCAAAATTCCTAATGCGTCTTCTAGGATTCGCACGTAACCAATCGAATTCAGATTTCTTTCATATATTTGGTAAACTATTTTTCGGTTGAAGACATTGAATCCAAATCTGCCCTGACGCTCCCTAGGAAAAATAACATGGTTGTTTTCTTGACTCCAAAATCGCGTGTTGTGTCTATTTAAAATCCCTGAACTAGTAAAATGTGCCTCGTCTGACCAAATAATCTTTTTTTCAAAATCGATATCTTCTGCCTTCATATTTATAAACCAATTGCAGAACTCCAATCTGCGCTCTGCATCACCAGGATGCAGATGATGCACAAGTTTGTATTTATAGGGTTTGAATTTGTGCTTTTTCAAAATTTTCTGCACTTTGGTTTTCGGTACACCCGCCTCTTCGTCTATTTTCCTGCAAGATGTTTCAGGAGCTGTCTGAACGAGGGCTAAAACGTTGACCTCAGATTCTTCGTTGTCTTTATTGTAAGTTCGCGATCGAGGCTTGTTAAAAGATCCATATTGGCAAAGATTATTTTTAATTTTTTGAAAAATTCTTTTTTCTGGTTGTCTTCTCTCGGGATATCTAAGATAAAATAAAGCGAACCAATAAAGTCAAAATGCAGGAAGATAAAAAAGAACTAACCTGTTCAGATAAAGCTCTGCCGCCTGATCTGCATCTTCATTAGACAATATAAAACACGCGTTCATATCATATTTCTCAAAATATTCAAATTTTTGATTCTGAGCAAACAATAATTATAATAGATGTCAAGAAAAATTTAAACGCAATAATGCCAAAAATGACAGCAGTAATGGCTGCCTGATCATATTTTTGTTGGCGTTGCCATGGCTACCACAGCCACCTTCTCTTATTTCGATTGATCTGCTATGCCATAAATCCGTTTAAAGAAAAATGCATTTTTTCATGTTATTTATGAAAATAAATATGACTTATGGTATGTTTTTGAAAAGCTCTCGACACGAAGAATAAGATGAAAAAATAATATATAGGGTCTCCCATTTAAAAAATAGTAGGTTACGCCAATATGTCAAAAACTATGACTCTCAGCAAAAATCTGAGTATGCCACTGAATTCTACGTGAAAAAATCTATAAATACCAGTTGAAACATTTTAAATATATTTTACGATAGCTGAGTTACAGGGGGTGTCCGAAAATGACAAATTTTCAAAATTACCCTGTAGCACGGAAACTAAAATGGTTAGGGCAAATCTGTTTGCGGCCTCTTTAGTTTCATCGAAAAGTAGCACGGTGTCGCGAAAACCGCATCTCTCTATCTCTACTCATAAGCTGGAAACCCCGTAAAACCTACGAAAATGGGACACCCTGTACTCTCATCGACATGTACTTAATCCAAAAACCAAGGCCTTGTTGTCCAACACTCTCATTTTGTCACAATTTAATTTTGCAGACAACGTCATGGTCCTTTTCTTGATTTACAGGCTAAAAATCGGGTTCAAAAGGTGCAAAATTCATGCAAACGTTTTTTTATGGCATTAGACGAAGACAGAGGGTTTCACATAAACTGCCCGAGGGCTGGCTTAACATGCAACACCATCGTATCTTGCCTGCTTTTTTCGCAAGATTTTAAAATTTTACCGATCTCCAAATCTCCTCGATAAACTTCAGTACCGTACGGATGTGCATAATTTAAATTTACGCCGACAGTATCTGCTATCAGTACCCTTACACAACAAAGAACAGTTAAAAAAAAGTTATTCTTATCAAATTGCTAACTTAATCAACAAATGTAAAATAACCAGTACGTCATTGTCAATTGCATCCTTTAAAAAAACGATGAAAAATAAATTGCTCGGCCTACAACTACAATAACAGCAAACCTTGCTAAACAAAACGGCCTCAGTAGCATAGCGCTATTAACTTGGACGCGTACTTTCTTATGTATATATATTTTTTTGTAGAATCACCCTGCACTACTCTTTTTTTTTTTTGAAAAACTTCAAACAAACTTTCTTTATGAAAGTTTTTTTTTATAATTATTTAATAGGCTTCAATAGCCCCTTCCCTTGTGAAGGAAGCTGATAAGTGGTCCTTTATTCCTATCGTAGATGTCTACGTTTATATCTTTTAAATTTGAAATTTTCTTTTGGAATAATAAATGTGTATATATATATATATATATATATATATATATATATATATATATAATGCAGGGGCGTGCAGTCTATGGAAGCAAGGGAAGCAGTGCTTCCCCCAAAAGAATTACAAAACCTCTTCTAAAATGTAATTTTTGAAATAGGGAACCATTAATTTAGTTTATATTAAAAATGGTAAAATATTATCTTAATTATCAAGCCCATAATAAATGCGGCCTTGACTCCGACCCAGCCACAATAGAATATCGAATAGAACCTATGCGGGCCGCTAGCTTCTCCACAGCGAAGTCTTGTATGCTTGATTTCCTGTGAATCGAGCCAGAGGTTATTGAACTTTCCACCGGCTGTTTGCAATTTTTGCATTTCAGTCGCGTGCTTTAAGTGGGGGAGGAAGCTATCGTTGGAGTAGGTTTTTTGTTTGAACGGCTATCCGTATGTTGTGTGACACGTACGTCCCATTTTAGGTTTTATTTCCAGCTTATAGAGAGATGCGGTTTTCGCGACACCGTGCTACTTTTCGATGAAACTAAAGAGGCCGCAAACAGATTTGCCCTAACCATTTTAGTTTCCGTGCTACAGGGTGATTTTGAAAATTTGTCATTTTCGGACACCCCCTGTAACTCAGCTATCGTAAAATATATTTAAAATGTTTCAACTGGTATTTATAGATTTTTTCACGTAGAATTCAGTGGCGTACTCAGATTTTTGCTGAGAGTCATAGTTTTTGACATATTGGCATAACCTACTATTTTTTAAATGGGACACCCTATATATTATTTTTTCATCTTATTCTTCGTGTCGATAAAAACATATGAAAAAATGCATTTTTCTTTATTTATGGCATATATATATAACAAAGTAACAGCATCAGAAAAAATAAAAGGTAATATATATATTAAAACTACAAATATTGTTCAAATTGTAGACCATTATGTGTCCTACAAGTGTGACAAACTTTAAAAATTCTTTTTAATGCATTTTCTATTGTAAATGACTGTCTTTGTAACTCTGCAAAAGCGTTTTCGGTGGCCATTCTTAGTTGTTCTAAGTTTTCGTATAGCCTTACATAAACCTTGTTTTCTAAATAACCCCACAAAAAGAAATCTAAAACTGAGAGGTCAGGGGATCGTGGTGGCTATCGAACAGGTCCGTGTGTTCCTATCCATCTTCCAGGAAAATGGTCGTTAAGCCAGTTTTGACTTATTCTGGCATTGTGGGCTGGAGCTCCGTCTTGCTGGAAATGAATCCTATTTATTGAGCCAAGGGAACATCATCCAAAATTCCTAATGCGTCTTCTAGGATTCGCACGTAACCAATCGAATTCAGATTTCCTTCATATATTTGGTAAACTATTTTTCGGTTGAAAATAAAACAGGAGACATTGAATCCAAATCTGCCCTGACGCTCCCTAGGAAAAATAATATGGTTGTTTTCTTGACTCCAAAATCGCGTGTTATGTCTATTTAAAATCCCTGAACTAGTAAAATGTGCCTCGTCTGACCAAATAATCTTTTTTTCAAAATCGATATCTTCTGCCTTCATATTTATAAACCAATTGCAGAACTCCAATCTGCGCTCTGCATCACCAAGATGCAGATGATGCACAAGTTTGTATTTATAGGGTATGAATTTGTGCTTTTTCTGCACTTTGGTTTTCGGTACACCCGCCTCTTCGTCTATTTTCCTGCAAGATGTTTCAGGAGCTGTCTGAACGAGGGCTAAAACGTTGACCTCAGATTCTTCGTTGTCTTTATTGTAAGTTCGCGATCGAGGCTTGTTAAAAGATCCATATTGGCAAAGATTGTTTTTAATTTTTTGAAAAATTCTTTTTTCTGGTTGTCTTCTCTCGGGATATCTAAGATAAAATAAATCGAACCAATAAAGTCAAAATGCAGGAAGATAAAAAAGAACTAACCTGTTCAGATAAAGCTCTCCCGCCTGATCTGCATCTTCATTAGACAATATAAAACACGCGTTCATATCATATTTCTCAAAATATTCAAATTTTTGATTCTGAGCCATATTAAAAACAATAATTATAATAGACGTCAAGAAAAATTTAAACGCAATAATGCCAAAAATGACAGCAGTAATGGCTGCCTGATCATATTTTTGTTGGCGTTGCCATGGCTACCACAGCCACCTTCTCTTATTTCGATTGATCTGCTATGCCATAAATCCGTTTAAAGAAAAATGCATTTTTTCATGTTATTTATGAAAATAAATATGATTTATGGTATGTTTTTGAAAAGCTCTCGACACGACGAATAATATGAAAAAATAATATATAGGGTGTCCCATTTAAAAAATAGTAGGTTATGCCAATATGTCAAAAACTATGACTCTCAGCAAAAATCTGAGTACGCCACTGAATTCTACGTGAAAAAATCTATAAATACCAGTTGAAACATTTTAAATATATTTTACGATAGCTGAGTTACAGGGGGTGTCCGAAAATGACAAATTTTCAAAATCACCCTGTAGCCCGGAAACTAAAATGGTTAGGGCAAATCTGTTTGCGGCCTCTTTAGTTTCATCGAAAAGTAGCACGGTGTCGCGAAAACCGCATCTCTCTATCTCTACTCATAAGCTGGAAACCCCGTAAAACCTACGAAAATGGGACACCCTGTACATCGCGTCGTGCATGGTGCGACATGGAAGACAACAATACGGACGTGGATATGCAAATACCGTCAACTTCGGCTGTCGGTAATAACGTTAAAAATGTTGGAGAATTTAGTAAGAAGAGTGTGTGTGAATGTGTGGTGTGTGTCTTAATAATAAAGAAATTTTCAACATTAAACTTCGCTGATAAGCTTCAAATAATTTCCAAAGGAAGGGCAAAACCGTCTATGAAAAATTTAACCACAAAAACGAAAAACTATTAGACATTTTTATCCGGAAAAACAATACGAACAATTTAAATGGCTAACAGGGTGTGAAAATATAAGTAAATTATTTTATTGGCCATATTTACTTTTTGAAAATGAAAAAGGTCTCTGGAATAAAACTGGTTTTTCCGATTTAAACAATTTCCATAAAGCTGTAAAAAACACATTATGTCCAAAGCGCATTTACAGGCCGTCATAAAAGAAAAAGTCTTCGGCAAAATCAGAATTGAACACGCCCTTAATAAACAGTTGGAAATTAGTCACCGCCAACACAATGAACTAGTTGATAAAAATAGGCAAATATTAAGAAGACTTATCGATGTTGTTTGTTTTCTCGGACAGCACGAATTGGGATTTAGAGATCATGACAAAACAAGGGTTTCTTCAAATAGAGGAAATTTTCAAGATTTACTTAGTTTAATGGCTAAACTAAATATGATGATTGCTTAAAAAATCATCATATTTTAGTTTTTGTACACAAGCTAAAGAAATTAATGGAAAGAAAAAATTAGTTGATCAAAGCTATGACTCCAAAGTTGTCCACAAACGATTGCCCAAAGTAGCTCCTACTAGGTGGAACTATAATGGAAGACTTGTGTTAACAGTATTTGAAAATCGTGAATCACTGATTAAACTGTTTGAGAATATAATAGAAAATAATGAAACGTGGGACTCAGAAGCAATAAATAGTTCGAGGAGGTTTTTGGACTGTTTGAAATGAGATTTTAATTTTAATTATTTGTTGAACATATTTTCAGAAATATTTCCGTTCTCGGACAATGTTTTTAATATATTACAAACTAAAACAAATGATATTGCTTTTTGCCTAAGAAAAGTGGATGATTTTAAATCCATTTTAAGCCAAAAAAGAGATGACTGACCTATTTTGGGAGAAAACGATGACGTTAAATATAGAGCCACAAGCCAAGCATCTTCGAACAGACAAGGTGGGAGATGTTCAAATATCATACAGACGCCTCTTTTATAAAATAATCGATCAAATTCAGCAACAAATAAACTATAGATTTAACGGTTTAAATGATTTTAAATTCCTCGAGCTCTGCAATTTTAATGCATTTAAAGGAAAATCTTTTCCAGAAGATGCGTTTAAATTTCTTCTTCTTCATTATGGCCAGTTCTTCGACCGAGTGTTACTGCGATCTAAACTAAAAGTGATTTACGAAATTGATGACATTAGCACAAAAAATAACGCTAAGGAACTAATGCAATTTTTAAAAGACAAGGAGCTGGAAGATGCCTACACCGAAATGTCGAAATTGTGTGAATTAGTATTGACAATACCTGCCAAAAGTTCATCAGTAGAACGCAATTTTTCAACACTTACAACGTATAAAAAATTTCGTGAGAAATTCAACGGGGCAGGAGAGACTTTCGCATACATCGCTGTTGTCCATTGAAAATAAACTTCTCCAAAATATGTCGGAGCATCGACGTTTTTATGATGACGTCATTGATGAATTTGCAAAAAATGATCGAAGAATCGAATTACATTACAAATAGGTAAGTTTCTAAAAATGGCTTCCCTTTGTTTCTAAAAATTTCACCGCACGCCCCTGCTAGAGATGTTCCATATTGTTTGGTCTACCCGCTTCCCTGACTTGGCACTATGGATTATTTGTCTACAGATTGGGATAAACAAAAACAAAAGAAGTCAGAAAACATTAAAATATGTGAAGAACCTCGAGCCTCGAGGAAATTAATATGAAGAAAATCACTTCCCAAAATCAAAGAGTGATCAATCAGTTAAATCAAGGAATTCAAAAGTGCATTGGACGAAATATATTTTACTTAACACCACTCACTTCTCCCCTACACAGATCGTTTAGCCCAGATTTAATCTCATTTTACTGGTCAATTCTAAATTTCGTTGGAATCAGGCTTAAAGGACAGGTGGATAAAAGACAATGAATAGAAAAAGTGGAATAAAAATCCGTCAAGATGTTACTATAAGTCTAGGGAAAGCGAGAACTACTGCATCGAAAGAAATAAAGAATACTTAACTTGTCAGTTTCTTTTATTTGCCAGCACTAGACTTTTCCTTATTGAGACACTTATAAATGGCAAAAAATACAAAGAGAGAAGTAAATATTTGCAAAATGCGGTTGATAAGTTCAGGGAAAGAATTCATGCTACACTGGATAAAATAAAAAGTATTGGCTTGCCAGCTTGTTGGGTTGCTTTGGGTCGGTTTTTGTATACTTTGACAACAAAAGGTTTTATGTATTACATATTTAATGAGGTTTTATTATTCTGTAGATTACATTTATTACTCAATGCATACATAATAGGCTAGTACTTAATGGAGACAGATAATAAAACAGATTATAAACACTTCTTAATTGTGTTTTAAACATGTTAGTATTTGTTGTTACGCCATACTGTTAACAGTATTATAAGAATGTTAATAAAATGGCGACATTCACTCCAACGAAAATAATTTTCCGCTATCAGTGAGTGAAAAAGTTATTATTTTAAATGTAAACGATTACCCTAGTTTTAATGTACAAGAAATTGTTGAACGATGTTTCCGAATGACTGGAATTGGAAAGTCCATCGTTTTCAAATTATTGCGGGAGAAAAAGATAGCAAGTCAAGTGGAACCTCCCAAGAAAATTCCAGGAAAATTCCTTGATGAAGACAACAAATATGCAATTCGAAGAAAAGTTCACTATTTTTATTTTAAAAAAGAAATGCCTACTCCAGATAAAATTTTGATGGAGCTTGGCCAAGATGACAGTATTCCTTTGATAACTAGAAAACTCTTACAACAACTTTATGAAACAACTTTAAGAAATATGGATTTTGCCTGGGAAAAGCATAACCAAAAAGCATTTCTACTGGAAAGCGACGAAATTGTATGCTGGCGACAAAAATCCTTGAGTAGTGTAAAACAGTACCGCAGGGAGCAAAAGGAAGTTTGTCTTGATGAGACGTGGATCAATGAAGGTTTATAATACAAAAAATGTCATCGAACGTGTGTCAACGGGTATTAAATTGCCTTCAGGAAAAAGGAAGAGACTCACTGGCCGACAAGATTTTTCTAACACAGGCCAGCTCATTATTTTCACGATGGAAATACCCTCCCAATAATAAAAAAAATATTCGGAAAGCCCTAATACGTACTATTTTTTTAATAGCCTAATTAGAACCTTTTATATTGACAGGTAAACAATTTTATTGTGGGGCGGCTAGACTGGGTTGTTTGCAACATTAGACATAAAATAAACATTAAATATCACTCTTCTGTTGAGTTTCGAATTGAGTGGTTCTTTGTTCTTTTCAAGTATCCAACTGCATGCCTTTGGCTTACAATTTTCAGTGTTTATGAACTAATAACAATAGGCAAAACACATAAATTGACCCAAAACCTGGTGAGAAAGAAAGAATTTTGTAATGAGATCAATGCCAAGTCTCATAAATTATTGGTGGGTCACCCTGTAGTTCTTTTGCATACCTAATGAGGTTTTATTACTCTATACATTTTTGAAACAGACTATAAGTTCATTGAAAAACGCACATTTTATTCTTAATGTTTAAAGAAATTAATTGATGAAATAGTTTTGTTACCTTTTTAATAAAATACCTACCACAAAAAAAAACTTCACTAATAATTAATCTAAACAACAACTTTCCAAGTGGCAAGATCACCCAGCAGCTCCATTCAATATCTGATTGTATAGCATTTTACAATCTTACTCAAAACAACAATATTTCAAACTGCAGGGGTGGTTACTTGGATTTAATATTTTCTTCCTCAAGAGAGTTGAGTGTTGTGGCTTCTGATTCTCCGCTGTTGCCCTGTGATGCATATCATCCGGCATTAAAATTTAATATGTATTTTGAATGTGATATAAAGATTGATGTGTCAGAATATGACAGATTATGTCCCTATTAACTTATATTTATCACAATTTAACTGGGGCAGCTTAGATGTTGGTGATATAAATGTAACCATTAGGAAAATTTATGTTATTGATATGTTTCTACCCAAGATTAGATCCAAGGTTTCCTAAATGGCATGATGAAAGGCTGAAAGAACTTATTTAATATTAAAAAAATAGCACATACAAAATTTAAGCTTACTCGCTCAGCTGAAGACTATGCTACTTTTTCTCAACTACGGGCTCAATGTAAAGGTTAGTTATGATAATTACATTACAAATTTAGAACTTACTATACACAAAAAACAAGAATTTTGGAAGCATATAAATTCCAAGAAAAGTGGTTTTAAAACTCCCACTTGCATGAAATTTAGTGGTAAGACAGTAAGATGTACCAAGTGACATTGCTGCCTTGTTTTGTGAACATTTCTCAACCACATACATTGATAATACTGTGAATGACTGTGATATACAAGTTGATGAGTCTACTGTGATAAATGTAAACTCCTGTGTTATTAATGTTCTTGATGTTTTTAATTTAGGTTTAGATAACTACTTAAGCTGTGGTCCTGATGAAATTCCTGTTATGTTCTTAAAAAATACTAAGTGTGTCCTTGTAGAAGTTTTAACATTACTGTTTAACATGTCTTTCTGAAAATGGGTGATTTTCACCTCGACAAATCTCCTTGAACTGCAGCATGTAGTGTTGGAGTCCATGGATTGGTTGATGCCATATATACTGATTTTTCTAAAGCATTTGATACAGTAAATCATTGCATTCTTGTAAGGAAACTGGAGGCTAAGGATGTGTGAGGTTCCTTATTGGCCTGGTCATGTAGCTACCTCACTAGAAGGCATTAAGTTGTGAAGTTAAAAACTACTTTACCTAATGAGATTGTAGTGAATTCTGGTGTAACACAAGGTGGTCATGTCGCCATTTTTATTTATATAAAAGAAAGAAAGAAAGCCTTTTATTTCTACAAATACAGATATTACAATATGTCACGTCTGAGAAATACGTCACTTCAAAATAATGTCAAATTACATCAATAGCAGGTTAGTATTAATAACATTATAAAAGGTCAATTAAAATCTAAATATAAGTATGAAAATATATATATATATATATATATATATATATATATATATATATATATATATATATATATATATATATATATATATATATATATATATATATATATATATATATATATATATATATATATATATATATATATATATATATATATATATATATATATATATATATATATATATATATATATATATATATATATATATATATATATATATATATATATATATATATATATATATATATATATATATATATATATATATATATATATATATATATATATATATATATATATATATATATATATATATATATATATATATATATATATATATATATATATATATATATATACATAGCAACATTAAAAAAAATTGGACACCAAGCAAAAATACAACATAACTAGGCAATAAAAAGATATACAAATAAAAAGAAAAGAGAAGAAAATGCAATTGCTACCCTTGAGGCGGACGGCAGAAGAAACAATCTACTGCAGGTAGGGCTGTACTTTACATTGCAAAACTGGTAAATTCATTAACAGTATAGGGCTCAACCAGACAAAGATACTCTCTGACATTGGTCAGAAATTTCCTTCCATCATCTTTCATTTATTTGATATTATAGGGAAGATAATTAAAGAATTTAATTGCCCTATATACTGTACCCTTTTCATAGAAAGAAGTTCTATGTATTGGATAGTATTGTAGCTATAAGTTCCACCTCCTGCTCATCCAGGGTTAAATGTGTTGGCATGTCTTTTGTGCCAATGTAATGTCATTTAAAATTAGTTTGTTATGTTTGTTAAATGACGTTATTTACAACAGCAATTTTTTATTGTATTCTGATGATTAAACGATTTTTAAAACAATTCACTCACATCTTGACTCTGACCTGCTTCAAAAAAATTTCTCCTGGCAAATTTTGTTATATTTGTGGAGAATTTCTGGTGAAATGACAAGCCAGGCCATTTTCCGAAAATGTAAAAAAAGCCTACTTTAAATATTTTGGTGTGTTAATTGGGGATCAAGATAAGCGGTGGGCTCCCCATGTGTGCTGTGTCATTGGTGCAGTGGATGAAGGGAAAGAGAAAGAGTGTGCCTTTTGCAGTTCCAATGGTATGGCGAGAACCCACCAATCATTCTGACGATTGTTATGATTGAAGGTTATTCCAAAAAGGGAAAGCACAATATAGAATATCCAAATTTGCGATCTGCCATACGACCTGTTCCTCATAATGCAAATTTGCCAGTGCCGATTGCGCCTTCCAATTGGCAAGCTATTGATTTGGGAGATAATGGAGATAACGCATCATCAGGCAGCTCAGAAGAACAGTACACCGATCCCACTTTTACCATAGGTCCCAGTTCCGGCGAGCCACATTTGATTGTTCAAAGTGAATTAAATGATTTAGTACGTAATTTGGGGTTATCTAAGCAACAGTCAGAACTTCTGGGTTCCCGTCTTAAGGAATGGATCGTATTGACCAAAGAAACAAAAATTACGAATTTCAGAAAAAGAAATGCTATGTTTTCTGAATTCTACAGTATGGAAAATTTGTTGTGCGCGTGTACTGATATAGACAGATTAATGCAGTAACTTGATATTGAACATTCTCACCGTGAGTGGCGCTTATTCATAGACTCATCTAAATATAGCTTAAAAGCTGTATTATTGCATAATGGAAATTTAAAACCCTCTATACCAGTTGCCCATTCAGTTGCAATGAAAGAAAATTATGAAAATGTGCGCACGATTTTGGATAAAATAAACTAAAATAGGTAAATGGCAGATATGTGGGGACTTCAAAGTTATAGCGATTTTAATGGGACTTCAGGGGGATTTACAAAATATTGCTGTTTTCTTTGTTTATGGGACAGTCGTGCAATAATTCAGCATTATGTAACAAAAATTTGGCCAGAAATAAGCGAATTTCAACCGGGATCTCAAAGTGTTAAATTTATACCTCTTGTTGATCCCAAAAATGTCCTTTTGCCTCCTCTTCACATTAAACTTGGGCTGATGAAACACTTTATGAAGGCTTTGAATAAAGATGGTGATGGATTTAAATACCTAAGACAAGTTTTTCCCCAGTTAAGTGATGCCAAATTAAAAGAAGGCAATTTTATTGGGCCACAAATCAGAAAATTGCTGGACGATGTCAATTTTACGGAAAAACTTACCAGGCAGGAACTCAGAGCATGGAATTCATTTTTTAATGTAGTAAAAGGATTTTTAAGCAACAATATGGATGAAAATTATGAACAATTAGTTAATGAACTCTTAGATGCCTATAAAACGCTTGGTGCCAGAATGTCATTATAGATTCACTTCCTCCATTCCCATCTGTCATTTTTTCCTAAAAATTTGGGAGCTGTTAGTGACGAGCAGGGTGAAAGATTTCACCAATGTATCAGAACAATGGAAATTCGGTACCGAGGACGATGGGATCCAGCCATGGTGGGTGACTACTGTTGGTTTTTGAAGAGAGACGATAGGACACCTCATAAACGGAAAAAATAAAGTTTAATTAGTGTTTTAAGTTAATATTTTTCTCGTTTGCTTTTCTCTTAGATGTATGGTATGTTTAATAGGCAAAAACTGTAAACATAGTCAATAAACAGGGTTCAGAATTTTCTGAAATCATTTTTTCTATAGATATTAAGTATCGTAACATTCGATATGGTTCTACAACTCTAACAAGAAAACCCTACGTGCCACAACTTTCTATTTGTTATTTTCGTATTTGGATAGGTCCATTCTATTAGATTATGCTATTCTAATTTGTGTTACAACAAAAAAAAATTTTTTGTCGGCTAGTGAATTGTACGGGGTGGCCAACTAAGAATGGACGCCGGCCATAACTCGCTAACCGTTAATCATATAACTTGGGGGAAAAACAATTATTAGCTAAATCGACTAAGAGAAATCGCTGGAAAATATTTTGAAGTTCCGCATATGGCCGCTAGGGGGCGCAACTGTTATGGTCAATCAGAAAAAGGGCTGTTTCTTAAAAAATATTCATGTAAAGGTATATTATAAATACTGCCATCGTAAAGACTAGAAAAATTGTGATTTTTTTGTTAAGGATATTTTGCTCTATCTCGTAAAATGTAGTGGTGGGGGAAGGTCAAACATGTTTTTTGTCAATAACTCCGTTATAAGTCAACGGAATTGAACAAACTAGGTCTCGTTTAAAAGAGCCCATCTTAACTAATAATCTGATGTAAAAAAAAATCCGATTTGATTTCGCCGTGGTAACTAGAGGGCGCTGATTGACATCACAACAATTATTACGCATTATTTTGAAAATTTTAAATAGCACGCTATATCTCTTTTAACACAGTTTAATAGAGGAGGAGATTCTCAATAAGTCAGTGCAAATTTCAGCTTCCTAACTTTTTTCAAACCGGAAATATAAATAAAACAAATATTAGGGCGCTGGGTACGCAACATCTCCCTAATCTGTATGGACATAGCCTACATCACAATAATTCAGTAATAATACCACAGATAATATTCAACGCAAATCGCTAAAAATTATACTAATGTTCTGAAATAACCACCAGGTGGCGCAGTAGACCTTATTAAGCATAGTTTTACTCGCAATTTTACTTTTCTCTATATTTTTTTGTAGTTTACTCTATTTTCAGTAAGTTAGATATTATAAGGTAATAAATAAGAAAAATCCTAATATATTCGACCGTTGCAAATCTCCGTCTTTCTTAAAATCGACAATTTATGCACAAGAATAACAATAAACTAAAAACATAGATAAATAATAATTCCTTAGCAATTTTCTGCTACATCAAGCAAAAAAAATAGTAGGCTGTGAAAACAAAATTGAAAGTAATACGTCAAAAAATAAACAATAGTTTCTTGTCAGTGCCTTTTAGTTGCTATTTATCGTTCTTGAATTTCCTAATAGTATTGCTATCATTTCGCGTTTTTGTCCGAGATTTTCGTGTTTTTTGAGTTTTTCTAGTTGCTGTTGTTCATGTTATTGTTGTAGTTCGTATTTTTCTTGTTCAAGATTTGTTATTGTTCGTGTTGCGTTGTGTTAAGAACAAAATGATTTATACAAATCAAGAACTATTCGACATGATAGGTGTTTATTTTGAATGTTTGAGAAATGCTACGTTTGCTGCAAGAGTATATGCGCAGGAATATCCGCAGAGACGCCACCCAAGTAAAACGGTTTTTCTTCGAGTGATCCAACGTTTGCGAACCACTGGAAACGTGCATATTCCCGTATACCGCAGACAACGCAGAGGACGCACCGAAGAGAATGTAATTAATGTGCTAGCGTATATCGAGTTTAATCCTCAACTAAGTACTCGAATTATTGCGCTAGACCTAGGAGTAACGCGAACCACTGTTCAAAATATACTCAAAGAGCACAGGTAAGCAAGGACATTGCAAATATAAACTGGACATATTTTTTAACAAAAGTCACGTGATTCTGATGTCACATAGGTCTTTAAGCCTAGAAAACCAATAATTTCCTGGAACATCAATTAAATATCTTCATCTTGTTTTAGGTTACATCCATATCACTTAGTGCTGCATCAGGAATTGACTGCTGCAGATTTTGATCACAGACTAAACCATTGTCACTGGCTTTTGGGTGTAATGAGGGAAGATCGGCAATTTCTGAGGCGAATATTGTGGACCGATGAGGCTACCTTCCAGAGCGATGGACGTGTCAATCTTCACAATATACATTATTGGTCCAGAACAAATCCACATTGGATGCGCGAAGTCCAGCACCAAGGCCGTTGGTCTGTAAATTGTTGGGCAGGGATTTTAGGCGGACGAATTATCGGACCATTTTTTTCGATAATCCATTGAATGGTGAGAGATATCTAAGATTTTTAAGGGAGGAATTGCCGATTTTGTTGGAGGACGTACCTCTGAACGTCCGACAACGATTGGTATACCAGCACGATGGTTGTCCAGCGCACTTCGCCGTCAACGTTCGGGAATTTTTAGATGCCCACTATCCTGGCCGATGGATAGGGCGAGGCGGCACCCTTCCATGGCCAGCTAGGTCACCCGACCTAACGTGTTTAGATTTTTATTTATGGGGTCGAGTGAAAGATTTAGTTTTTGCCACCAGACCCACTACACGGGAAAATATGATTCAGCGAATAAGAGACTGTATAAATACTATTTCAGTTGCTGAACTGGAGGCTGCAGTTTTATCCATGCGAGATAGGATGCATAAGTGCATCGAAAACGATGGCCGACAATTTGAACATTTAGGGGGGCATTAATTGAATTATATTTTTATTATCGTTTCTTTCACACGTTCCATTTAAATGGCTTTCATTTCCCATTATAATGAAAATTTAATATTGCACTTATTGACTCTTACTGCGCCACCTGGTGGTTATTTCAGATCATTAGTATAATTTTTAGCGATTTGCGTTGAATATTATCTGTGGTATTATTACTGAATTATTGTGATGTAGGCTATGTCCATACAGATTAGGGAGATGTTGCGTACCCAGCGCCCTAATATTTGTTTTATTTATATTTCCGGTTTGAAAAAAGTTAGGAAGCTGAAATTTGCACTGACTTATTGAGAATTTCCTCCTCTATTAAATTGTGTTAAAAGAGATATAGCGTGCTATTTAAAATTTTCAAAATAATGCGTAATAATTGTTGTGATGTCAAGTTACCACGGCGAAATCAAATCGGATTTTTTTTTACATCAGATTATTAGTTAAGATGGGCTCTTTTAAACGAGACCTAGTTTGTTCAATTCCGTTGACTTATAACGGAGTTATTGACATTTAAATAAAAACATGTTTGACCTTCCCCCACCACTACATTTTACGAGATAGAGCAAAATATCCTTAACAAAAAAATCACAATTTTTCTACTGTTTACGATGGCAGTATTTATAATATACCTTTACATGAATATTTTTTAAGAAACAGCCCTTTTTCTGATTGACCATAACAGTTGCGCCCCCTAGCGGCCAAATGCGGAACTTCAAAATATTTTCCAGCGATTTCTCTTAGTCGATTTAGCTAATAATTTTTTTCCCCCCAAGTTATATGATTAACGGTTAGCGAGTTATGGCCGGCGTCCATTCTTAGTTGGCCACCCGGTACACAATGGAAACGAAGAAGGTTTGCTAACTTTTCAATCGTGCCGGACGGAAGATTATCATGAGGACTTGAATTCGGATGTTTTCAAAGACTATTTCGGTGAAATGATAAAATATCTTCCGGCTGATAATGTGGTTATGGATAACGGTAGTGCTTATGGATAACGCAAGCTATCATTCACGGCCATAGAGGAGACACTAACTTCATTTTGGAGAAAACAAGACGTTATTGACTGGCTAACTATCAAAGGTATTGAGTTTGAACCCAATTTGATACACGCCTTTGGCGTAGCATTTTCAGTGTTTATAAACGGATAACAATAGACAAAACGTATAAATTGACCCAAACCACTTGATAAAAAGAAATAATTTTGCAATGAGATCAATGCCAAACTATGGATGTGACATAAATTATTGGTGGGTCATCTTGTAGTGGTTTTGCATACCTAATAAGGTTTATTACTCTATACATTTCTGAAACAGACTATAAGGATACGAGAAAACCAAGTAGGGACTATTATCCTTGTTAATATGCTTAATTCAGTGAGTAAATTCAAAAATGAAATTACCAATTAAAAAAAATTTGGAAACTAATAGGATAAAGTATAAACATAATTATTTTACAGTGTTTTTCATAGACCAATAACTATGAGTTTTCGCTTGGGTTTTTATATGTGGATTTTTCAATTTCTGAACCCCACATCTGATTCTTCCTTACAAAATGATACAAACATAACACATACAAAATACAAAGGAAATGGTAAAAAATTGTAATATACAGCGCAACAAAGAGACCTTTCTAGAATTTGCCAAAATCTGATCGAGTTCGGGAGAGCATTAAGAAAAAAGAGACATAGAAAGTGGGATGATAAAGCCTTAATTAAAAAATATGTTAAATACCATACACAATCTCTCGGATTTCCTATTTATTAGGATAAGAATATTTTCTAAAACATGACTATAATTATAGCACTTGATGTATTAAGTATAATTAATGTGAAAGAAAACAAAACAATGTTTTAATGTGATATGGAAGACAAATAAAAAAGAAAATTTAGCTAATAAGACTGATAGAAGCAATTTAATATTTCTCTCATTTAAATAACTAGTTTTATCCATATTATGAGAATATAAGCATAACATGATATTTTATATAATTTATTTAAAAATAATTATAACTGTAGTTAACTCAATTAAGTAAGGATTTCCGCCCAATTTATTTTTAAAAATACATGTCACAATTGTTTCACCATCACTATGTCTTCATGAGAGGAGAAATAATATTAAATAAAAGTTGACACAGAATGCGGATAAGAAATTGCTGAACCCTTTCTTACAATTGTTGTAAATGTTATACAGATAAAATAGTGGGGATTTCCCGTTATAAACTATAGTCAAAAGCTGTGTTATTGTGCGAGTCATACGATTTATCAACGACAAAAATTAGATAAACCTATGATATTTTCATATGAAAAAAGAGGATAAACATATAAATACCATCAGTTGCAAAAATCTTTGAGCGATGTCACTTTAAAGTCAGATTGACAAGTCCACAAGCGAAAAAAATGGTTTTAAATCTAATAAAATATTACGAAAATTAAAATTCACCGGCCAATATCCAGGAAACAATAGCAAAAGCTTGCATGAAAAAAAGCATAATTTACTTCCGAAAAAGAATAAGAAATGTACACGAAAAAAGCCACAGACAGAAGACTTAAGTGACAATGTAAAAATGGATGTTCGTAATGCAATTTACGATTTATACACATCCAAAACTAATATAACCCTTCAAGTTTTAAAAGAAGCTTTAAAAAATCGAGGCATATTGAAAATTGGACTAAAATCGTTGTCAAAATTAATAAAAATGTTGAGTTTTCGATATAAAAAGGACTGTAATTGAAGATTTTTATGCGAGTTGCCACATATAGCAAGTCAGCGCATCCAGTTTTTAAAGAAATACACGGAAAATGTTAATTCAAAATTTAGAAAAGTGGTATTTTTAGACGAGACTTGGATATTTTCTAATGGAAGTGGTTCGAAATCTTGGCAGGACGAGCCTGTAAAAAATGTCAAGGGAAAAAAGGAATGTGGGACGGGAAAACGGTTCATCATTTTGCAGGCAGGTTGTTCAACAGGATTTCTCCCAGGTGCAAGTTTACTGTTTTCTTCAACATCCAAAAGTATGGACTACCATGATAATATGAACTGTGAACTGTTTGAAAAGTGGTTAAAAGAACAACTGATTCCAAATTTAGATGCTCCATCTTTAATGATTCTGAACAATGCATCTTATCATTCAAGAGTCTTAAATAAACATCCTACTTCATCCTGGAAGAAAAATGATATTTATGACTGGCTAATAAAACAAAAACAAAATCCTTTACCCAATATGCTGATATTAAAACTTCCTTTAATGGCAAAATCTATTAAAAAACCGACAATATATGCCGTAGATGAAATATTACGGGAAAATGGACATGAGGTTTTACGACTGCCGCCATACCATTGCCAGTTTAATGCAATAGAACTAATATGGGCTGGGGCAAAATCATATTACGAAAAACACGTGAACGTTGGTCTTACATCAGATGAATTGCAAATTGTTTGGCAAAATTCATTATATTATATTACGCCGGAGTAGTGGAAGAAATCTGTGGAACATACGGAGAAATTAATATGGGATTGGTGGAATCCAGAACGAGTTCTAGATGTCGAAATAGCACCAATTATCATTGCGCCATTTGAGGACGACTCAGAAGATGAGGACTTTTTAAGTGATGATGATATTTTTTAATCTATAATATTAAAAAGTTTCTGAAGGATTATATTAGTCTATAACGTGTATAAATCATAAATTGCATTATGAATATCCATTTTTGCATTGTAACTTAAGCCTTTTTCGTGTACATTTCTTAATCTTCTTCGGAAGTAAATTATGTTTTTTTTCATGTAGAAGTTTCTGTACATTCCTTATACCGATTCTCAAAGCTTTTGCCACTGACTCCTGATTAGCCAGTGAATTTTAATTTTAAATTTTTTTTATTAGATTTGACACCATTTTTTTGCTTACTTTTTTAGTACATTTGTAATTTTGTAGCCAATAAATAAATAATTATAGAATACTTGTTCCAATTTTAAAGCGTGTTTAGAATAAGTAATTTTTTTTATTAATTATATATATAAAATTTGATATATAAAAATCGGTAAATATATATATATATATATATATATATATATATATATATATATATATATATAATATATATATATATATATATATATATATATATATATATATATATATATATATATATATATATATATATATATATATATATATATATATATATATATATATATATATATATATATATATATATATATATATATATATATATATATATATATATATATATATATATATATATATATATATATATATATATATATATAAATATACATATATATATATATATATATATATATAAATATATAATATATATATATATATATATATATATATATATATATATATATATATATAAATAAATATATATATATGTATATATATATATATATATATATATATATATATATATATATATATATATATATATATATATATAGATATATATAATTGTAAAATGTTTTTATATATATATATATAGGGACCCTTAAACGTAAAAATAAAAAATATATATATAAGTAATAAGTAATTATCTTGTGTTTCTAACAAAAGTGTATAATATTTTTGCAAAATAAAAGTTTTCTTTGCACAGGGGTGGCCCGCATTTAAATAAATGACACTGTATAAATGGTTAGATTTTTAGGTCAAGCGGGGCTCATAATTTTTGGTGATTGATAAAAAATCTCACTTTCATTAAGTGGCTGTATAAACAGAACATATCCTGATTGTTCCACTATGTATTTTTGTTCTTGCCAACCAAAAATTTTTTCCCAAATACGTATTTAGCGAATTTTCTTATTTAGTCCCTCGCCATTTAATATATAAAATAATATTAAGTGGCTATCTTAATAATATTGCGTAATATAATTAAAAAAACTATTTTCTCCCTGTATATTTGTAAATAACCCATCGAGATTTAATAGCTCGATAAAAGAATCACACAACATTTTGGTATTCACTGTGTTTTCTGATTTGGTTCATAATGTTGGTGACCTTTGGACCCGCACGATAAGACCGCATTCGACTATAGCAACGGTTCAGATTTTTGTAAGTTATCGTTTCCAATTAGTTTGCCGTCACTGTGTCTGGACTAAAATTAGATTTATATCATTGCCCATTATTAATCCCAGGAACGAATCCAGAATCTCCTCTAGAGGGGATGCACATGAGACCAAGACAAATACAGATTATTATCATTGCAAGGAAAACGATCAAAATTACAAACTCGAAATATTTTTTTTTAAATAGTAAAATAATAAATTTATAATAATGTAACCTTTGTTAGTAATTAACAAAAATAAAACAACCATGCATCCAACATTTTCTCACAAAGGGCAGTGGAAATTGACTCCATTGCTACCCGTCTTTGCATCATTCAATGATTAAAAATCATTTTTGCTTCCCTTCGTGGTTAAATTCAAAAGAATTTTGATCCAGACAGGTAGAAGAGATTTCTAAGATATATTTTTTTATATTGGATTGGTTAGAAGACGGAAATAAATTTTGAACATATTCAATCCTACTAAAAAGTTCAAATAAAATAAGCAATTTCGTACCTTTTCGTATATTTTTTAAGAATGAAGAAGCAAATATTGCTTTTAGGACTAATAATGCCCTTGGTAAATGAATTAAAAATAGTAAAATCAAAACTTAAAAACAAAGCCGGTGTTCGCAGATTAAATTGTGTAACTTGTTCAATTAAATTGGGCAAACGAGCAAATCATTTAAAAGAAGGATCACTGAGCACAAATTTAGTTACAAAAAGTACGATTTATAATTAATATAAACATTTAATTCAATGCAACTACCTATACTTGAGAAGAATTTTGGTATTTTCCATCTAGAACGCTAGAGAAAAAACTAAATTTACTTAAAGTATGGAAATTAACAAACACAAAAATAGTTGGATCTTTACTAAATTATATCTAAAAAATCACAACTATTTACCTGTATAATATTCGAAATAATTATAAGAAAGAGTTCAGGTATTTATTGTCTACATTTTGTATCACATTTTTATTTTTTAAGATTTTTTATCTGAAGAAGTTACATTGTTGGCCAAACAAATATTTTCAATGGGCATTTTTAGACAACTATTTTCATTTACTTAGTTTAATATGTGTTACCCCAGGTAACAAAGAAAACAAAAACGAAAAAACGATGTTACCGGCAAGATTTAAAGCCAAAAACGATCTTTTTTCACGTCACATATCACTATTAATCCAATCGGAGTTACGTCGCCACATACAACTCAGAACTGTCACCACAAAAACAACAAAAGTTACCCGCGAGCATTCCTGAAGATACCTGGATTAGTCCCCGAAACGCCGAAACGAACGAAAGAATGCAAACGCGCGAACAAAAAAAACCGTTCCGTTCAGAAGAACCGAAAAGATCGATCGACGGGTACCGAATTTTTTTAAAATTTCGTCTCACGTATGTTATCTATTTGTATACAACGAAAGTACATGATCGCGCCATGGCAACGGTATATAGCTCGTTATACCTAAGTTATACCTTATGTATAAAAGCCGATTTACGTTAAATGAACGGAAACCTGCTTCAGTTGAGAGCCGGAGCTGCGTTGCCAAATGCTCGGAATTTTAAGGGGAATCTTATAAATTCTACTGCTACCGACTGGTGTATTAAATATCACTCGCAACATAAATTAAACAGTTTTTAAAGATACGGTTTCCCATTTTTGAGATTTGGGTAGATAAGTTAACTGCCAACTGCCATACGAATTTTAAATCTTAAATTTTAAGTGAAAACTAGTATTTACTAGTAACTAATCATTATCTACTTAAATAATATAAAGTATATTATTCAACGAGCAGGTAATGATAGTTATAACTCTTATTACTCACGACAAGTACTATATTTTTTCTACGGTTAAGAAACTGAAAGTTTCAATTTCAAAAAAGGTTTTTCTAGTCACATTTGAAATTTCTCCCGTCTGATTTTTCAGCTTCGACGCACAGACGTTTCAAACAATAATCTAGCGGAGCAAAAGTCATAATAAAAAAAAAACCGAAGGACGATAACACAAGGCTTATAAACAAAAATCTTTTTTGGCTTTTTCGCAACTGAATAAAAATATTTAACTTTAAATTAATTGAAGCAGATATTTAATATAATTACGTACCTCAACATGTAGACTAGTCTGTCTACGGAATGTTTCGATACATAATATAAATAATATTATTTAAGCAAGCATAAGAAATTATATCATTTACCTTAAGTTTTTATAGACACATAGTAGTTGTACAAATACTTTCATCCTATCGGGACTCGTCAGTGTGCCGATCGTAAGAGAAAACCATTAAATAATAGAAAAGAATTGATTTCAAAATTTTAAAATGTGTCAGTTTGTTTGACATGTAACCTAGATATGAAAAAAATGATAGTTTGCAGCCATATATATTTTTTTTCATATCTAGGTTACATGTCAAACAAACTGACACATTTTAAAATTTTGAAATCAATTCTTTTCTATTATTTAATGGTTTTCTCTTACATCGGCGCACTGACGAGTCCCGATAGGATGAAAGTATTTGTACAACTACTATGTGTCTATAAAAACTTAGGGTAAATGATATAATTTCTTATGCTTGCTTAAATAATATTATTTATATTATGTATCGAAACATTCCGTAGACAGATTAGTCTACATGTTGAGGTATATATATATATATTAATTTATAAATATATTTATATATTTTTGTTTGTCATATATAATCTGAACACATTTAAAAACAAGGCTTATATCAAAGTTTTATATATATATATATATATATCTTTTGTTATATATAACAACTATTGTTTCTAAAACAAATCAGTGTACTGACGTGGGTGCTTAAATTCTGAGTGATATGTATGTGTTTGTGTCTTGTTTATATAATAATTCTAATAAGTCTTAGCGATTTATTGTATTTATAAAATTTGAAATTGATAATATATATATATAAAACTATATATATTTTAGTTTATTGTTTAGAAAAGTTATATGTATATATATATATATATATATATATATATATATATATATACTTATATTCAGGACCAAAAAATAAACATAAAAGTCTATATAAAAGTGTCCGCAAGGCCTTAGTTCTCGAGATACAGGGTGTTGAAGTTTTTATTTAATTTTCCTATTTTTTAAATAAAATTTATGATAATGTAAATAATGGAGTGAAAATTGATATACGGGGGTTTTTTGGTATGACAAATTCGAATCTAATATTAGTATTGCTCTTACTTGTAGGGGGCGCCACCTACATGTCTTTCTACTTCTTCGAACAATCACAACTTTTTGGTACAGTCTTGTATTACATTTTTGAGCAAAACAAATTATTCCCTTGCCATTTCTAAGTCAAAAAGGTATATCTGTTAAAAGTGGATACGAGCAACCGTTTTCGAGATATTTGGATTTAAAACAGTTTCGGCGCATGTGATTTTTTTTATCAAATTCACATAAAGTATGCATGTATTGTAAAAAAATAGAAGTGTGCCTTGCCTGACAGAACAACTGCTGGTTGGTGTTCTCATCGTTTTTCCTGTTACTTAGCAATAGTAATGTCAGTTAATAATAAGATCAAATTTTGTCACTGTCAATTTCTGTTCATAACTTTTATTATCTGACAATAATCATTTAAGAAACTTTAGATATAAATACGTCATTATGCATGTGATATTCTCGCATCGTGAATATGCAGATATGATATTCGTCTATGGCTTCTGCAATGGGGTCGCAATTCAAGCAGTCGCGGAGTACCAGCGTCGTTTTCCAGATAGAAGGGTGCCAGATAGAAGTTTTTCAACAAGTTTTCACTACTGCTGGAAAATCTGGGATGTTTCCAAGTGCGAAAATTGTATCTGAAAGGGAATCGGGACCCAACGTTGAAGTAGAAGAGGCTATACTCAATGCCGACGAAAATGATCCAAGCATAAGCACTAGGCGGATTGCAGTACTTATCAAATTACACAATCGTCTGCTTGGAGAAATCTTCACATTAATTGTTTATACCCATTTCATTTACAACGGGTTCAACATTTGCCGGAGGGTGATTTTGAGGGGGGGAGAATGCAATTCTGTAACTGGATTAATGAAGATCGAAGGTTGTATAGGTATGTTTTGTTCACTGATGAAGCACAGTTCACGCGTGATGGTATAAATAATCTTCACAATGAACACCGGTGGTCCTATGAAAATCCTCACGCTACAGTAGAACATAATTTCCAACATAAATTTAGCATTAATGTGTGGTGTGGAATGTTAAATGGTCACTTAATTGGTCCATTTATAATCGACGGTAGTCTTACAGGAGAAAAATATTTAAACTTTCTTGAAAATCACTTGCGAAATCTATTAGAAGATGTTCCCCTTAATGTAAGACAAAACATGTATTTGCAGCATGATGGAGCCCTTGCACACTACAATTTACTTGTAAAAGATTTTTTAAACCAAAACTTTCCAAACCGATGGATCGGTCGGGGAGGTCCGTTTAATTGGCCACCTACATCGCCAGACCTTAATCCTTTGGATTATTGTCGTTGGGGATGGTTCAAATCACTGGTATATTCCACTAAAGTAAATACAAGAGAAGCCTTATTGAATCGGATAACAAACGCAGCACAAACACTAAGAAATGCGCCCGAATATATCCATAGAGCAACCCGAGCTATACAGCATAGAGCTGACCTGTGCTTAGAAGCAAATAGTGGAATTTTGGAAAATTATAAAACGTAACCTAGATTTTATTAAAAACAACTTAATAATAACAATTTTAATAAAAATTAAATACCTTTTGTTTAGTTTATGTCTGAGGCACTGAATGCATACCTCAAAACAACGTGTTAGTCTTTCATTTCAAAGCTTTTGTGCCAAGATGCGTTTAAATTTTGGACAAAATAACAAACTTTTAAAATTTTCTGATAAAAAATTACATGCGCCGAAATTATTTTAAATCCAAATATCTCGAAAACGGTTGCTCGTATCTACTTTTAACAGATATACCTTTTTGACGTAGAAATGGCAAGGGAATAATTTGTTGTAAAAATGTAATACAAGACTGTTCCAAAAAGTTGTGATTGTTCGAAGGAGTAGAAAGGCATGTAGGTGGCGCCCCCTACAAGTAAGAGCAATACTAATATTAGATTCGAATTTGTCATACCAAAAAACCCCCATATATCAATTTTCACTCTATTATTTACATTATCATAGATTTTATTTAAAAAATAGGAAAATTAAATAAACACTTTAACACCCTGTATCTCGAGAACTAAGGCCTTGCGGACATCTATTTATATAAACTTTTATGTTATTTTTTGGTCCTGAATATGTACCTGAAGTATTGACATTTCCTCATGAATCACCCTGTATATATATATATATATATATATATATATATATATATATATATATATATATATATATATATATATATATATATATATATATACAGTCAGTCCAAAAAGTCTCAGTACAGTAGGTAGTTTATATGATATTTTTCTATAGTATTTTATTTGATAATTGAAACGACTCGAAAATAAGTTTTTTTCAATATTTTAAGCTTAACTAACGTCTTTTCAAAGGGACATTTTATTCAAAAGTTCCTTAAATATTAAACAAATGCATGTAAAATTAATGTCAAAAAAGTCTCCGTACACTTTTAATTTTATTTAAAAAAGCACGTTATAGTTAGTTGCATTTAATCAAGGTGCCTGTGGCTGGCCAGCATAAAACAAATGAATGATTTTCGGCCATAATGAATTACCTGACACATTGTTGTTGGTACATTTATTGTTAGTTTTTAAGAAAGCAGTAAAAATGAGCGAAAGAAATCGTGAGATTCCAATACCAATTCGAAAACTGATAATTGATATGTGGAAAGAAAAAAAATCATTTCGACATATCGGAAAAATTGTGAAGAAGCCGCATACTACCATTCAGTACATTGTGAATCAGTATAAATTAACGGGTTCCTACAAGATTCGACCTCGCTCTGGACGTCCCAAAAAACTGACTCCACGTGAAGAAGCTAGTAGGTATCGTTAGGCAAGTGACTATAGATCCCAAGAAAAGTGCTCCTAAATTAAAAGAAGAAGTTCGAGAGTTATTTTCAAAAAATATTTGTTCACAAACGGTGAGAAATTGTATACACAGGGCTGGCTATTCGTTAGGGGATGTGTGGCCAGGAAGAAACCATTAATTTCGGACGCTAATCGAAAAAAACGATTGGCCTTTGCTACAGAGCACGTTAACCAGCCTCCGGAGTTTTGGGAATCAGTAATTTTTAGCGATGAAACTAAAATTAACCTTTTTGGGTCTGATGACCTTTGTTCCACAGTTAGACACGGGGGCGGCAATGTTATGCTATGGGGCTGCATGTCTGCTGGAGGAGTTGGAAATCTGCATTTTATTAATGGGACCATGGATCAGCATGTCTACATGAACATTTTGCGCGACAATTTACCAGAAAGTGTGCAGAAATTGGGCCTCCAAGGGAGATACATGTTCCAACAAGACAACGATCCAAAACACACAGCAAACTTGGTGCGAGAATGGATGATCCATAATGTGCGACAGCAGCTTCATACACCCCCACAGTTACCTGATGTTAACCCTATTGAGCATTTATGGGAGGAACTTAAACGCCGCGTTCGCCAACATAACGTTTCAAGCAAAGAAGCGTTGAAGAACAGAATATTGTACGAATGGGAGAACATTACACCAGAAGTGACTAGAAAGCTGGTTTCCAGCATGACAAGAAGGTTGCAAGCCATTATCAGGGCTAAGGGCGGTCCGACCAAATATTAGTTTCCATTTTTTTTCCTATTTTGTTAAAGTATTACTAAAAATTATTAACTGTATGGAGACTTTTTTGGCATTAATTTTGTATATGTTTTTCTATTATTTGTATAACTTTTAAATATAATGTTCCCTTGTTACAATTACTACTGAAAATTATTAGATATGTCTTAAAAATTAATAAAAACATGTTAGATCCTAGTTGTGATTAATTAATTTAATACAACAGAAAAATTCTGTACAACACAGATAGTGTACGGAGACTTTTTGGACTGACTGTATATATATATATATATATATATATATATATATATATATATATATATATATATATATATATATATATATATATATATATATATATATATATATATATATATATATATATATATATATATATATATATATATATAGCAACTTCATCCCTAGGGAAATAATAATCTAAAATTATTATAAGTAGCTTTAATTTTTGATTTCATCAACATATTACAAACATGCGGTGCTTTTAATTGAAATGACTATTAATGGTACAATTATTACAACTATTCACATTATTAACAAAATTTGGAAACACGTTTTCTCGTTTCTGTCTCGATGTGTATTACAATTTCTGACTCCACAGATCCTTCATTTCTTACCAATGTTTCTGTCACTGTTGAAGCACTGCAAGAGACTTCTGGCTGGGTCTTATTGCATACAATTTTATTCGCTACTTCCTTTTTATTATTGAGGCTCTCAGCTACGTAACTTTCCGCAATAGTAGCGGATTTATATTTACCATGTCGCTTGATAGCTAATAAATCAACTCCAGTATTTGCTAATAAAGTTGCCGGCGTTCTTCTAAAAGAGTGTCCAGTATACATTTTGAAGTTCTCAAACTTTAGAAATTACGCAATTTTAATTGGAATTGACGAAAACGTATTTTTCCAGACAGGCTGGTTTAAGCACTTTCCATTTTGATAACGCATAAAGAAGCGCGGATTAACAGTCGTCATGTGGGATCTTATATCAATGTACTTTTGAATTATTTTGAAATGACAAACCTGAGTGTCGTCACTTTTTGTCACTGTAAATGTACGTGACATTCCATTTTTAGAGTCAGAAATGGCCACAATTATGACTTCTTGACTTATTTTATATATATATATATATATATATATATAACATATATATATAGAACGGCATATATGAACTCCCATTACCATTACAACCTTCATCAATAAGTATATATCATCGGGGGCTTCAAGCATGAACTTATTCACATCTTCCCTGTTAAATACATACGATTTTTTGGGTCTATAACCATAATTTTTTCTTGATGGGGACTTCAATATAGCACTTTTTTCGTGAAAATACGCCAAAAACAAGGTTTCTAAGACTGCAGAAGCCGTCTTGCTTTGGCAAAGGATTTATATGCTGCTTCATACCTTTTTTTCGACTTTTCCGGTAGTAGAGATAAACAAGCAATATTCGCTGATTCTTTTATGTCTGAAACATCTATTTTGTCCACACAGAATCAAACAATTCGACTTCTTCAAACTTTTCGCTATGAATTGTCAACTTAACGTTGTTGATAAAATAAAAACTGCTTATGTTGCTCTGGCAACGGATCACGGCTGCCTTCATAATTTAATGAGAATCCTATCGAATGTAATGATAGTGAAAATCCAAAAATATATCCAGCATTTTCTTGTAAACATACAATACAGGGAGGGGAAAAAATGTTATATACTATATGGGATGTAAGTAAATGTTACTTACATCCCTTATAATATAAATAACCTGACGTGAACTTCGTCTCCCATTTTAAATTAACTTCAAAAGGTTCGTGGGTTCGTAGGGGTTTAAAAGACACAATTATATTCTGTGCAACGTTTCGTAGATGTATTTTCTTTATCAAGCACTGAAAAAGGTTTATATTTGATAAAGTAGAAATACATCTACATGAAACGTTGCAATTAATTAAATATGTGCTTCTTTTTAAACCCCTATTTTTAGTTGCGAAAAAGCCACGAAAAGATTTTTTGTTTATAAATTACTATCTTGTCACAAACATAACTGTGTGAGAAATTTACAAAGTAAGACTCCTGTATAACCACAAGCTTTACCACCATCAACAAATAAAAAGTCAAATTGACATTTTGACAATAGTTACTATGGTACTAAACAAGCCAATCATACAAACTTAAATTAATTGCAGTTTTGATAGATTGTCATCAAAAAAGTGTTTTCGAAGACAATGAGCGATTCAGGAGAAATCATTTGTACTCCTCCTCACTTGAGAGGAGCCGTGGAAAATTTGAAAAAATTAGATAATCGAATAAAATTGAAACATTTTCGTTAATCAATAAATATCGACATTTAGCTTATTGGAAAGTGACGTTTCCCATGATGTTAGAATGTTTTATATTAGCAATGAAGATCGCACTCTGGCTCTTAGGTATTTCATAATTAAATTTCCATTAAGGCAACCCCCAGAAAAAAAGTCTTTGACAGGATTTGCAAACAATTTAGAATAAATGGAAACTTGAGAAGAGCAAGAAAGAGCAAAGAAGACGTCAAGTTTTGGCTGACGACAAGCAACTCAATATTTTGTTCTAGTTTGAAGAGACTTCTAAAAATGTAACCGGGCTTTGGATCATTGGATTTGGACGTCAGAAGAATATTATTTGGACTGATTAGTCCATATTTAAAACTTCAACTAAAACCTTTAACCGTAAAAGCATCCATTATTTGTTCACGAAAAACTTCAGTAAAGATTTGGTACGGCATTTATAGGTCCAGAATTTTTTTTATCAGAATTTAAATTTCCAGCGTTACTTAGAGCTTTGAAGCTCTTGAAGTACCTCCAAGAGAACGCGTAAAGTTGATTTAGCAGCAGGATGGGGCGCCATATAACAGAAGTCAAGGAATAACAAAATATTTTAATGTACAGGTATCTCAAATTGGTTGTCCTGAATGGAAAAATTGAAAACCATGAAAGATATTAAAATTCTGTAACCTCATCCTCAAGTTCTTTTTTCCAGAAGGTTATAATGTATTACTGGTTATACGTCGATGTTAGACGATTCACACATTTCTTTTCAATCAATGTATGAAATGGCACATTTGGGGCAACATTTTTTTTGGGCTACTGTTTTTGACATATGGCCCGAACATAAAAACACCCTGTTTTTTTTAGCTCATTAAATCCGGTATTTTTTTGCTGTTAAAACAGTTTAACACAGTTTATATTATTTATTTGTTTTAATACCAGAAAATAGGAAAAATCTTTTAGTATAAGAAAAAGATATTAGGGGGCCATGGAATTTTTAATTTAATTTAAATTAATAAATAAATAAAATATTATTTTGAAAAAAAAATATTTTTTATTCAGACTGGCATACATTTTCATCAGAATACATATCGCATCGTATTACAATCAAGAAAGAAAATTTCTTCTTTCTCACATAAAATGCAGAAATACGAACATTTTGAAAAATACGTTATAATGCTATATCGAATGTTGTAAAAATTGTCGCGCTTCATCAAATTTATATTTTGAGAGATATCCAGAACGGCCTCAGCCAAGTCTGAAGATTTTTCATCGCTTTGAGGACAATCTGATAAATTTTGTAAAATTTTAAAGAATCAGGGCAAAAAGATATCATAAAGAGAATAATGAAAATAACGCAATAAATGTAATATATAATAATAAGTTTAAGTGCTACAGAGCAAGAAAAACTCAGCTAGGTACTATACCCGGGATATGCAGAAAGGAGGGTACAATTCTGCGGTTGGTAACTAGATAAACTCCAGGAGGACAATCTTTTTGGCAATAATATTATATGGACCGATGAATCACCAATCACAAGTCCGGAAATGTTTAATAGATATCTTAATTACCAGTGGGTTGACTCAAACTCTCATCAGCAATTCATCCGGATTCACGGGGTAGATTTAGGATATATCACAACATATATAGATAATATACCCCTGCTAGAACGTGAAAACCTTTACTTTCAACACGACGGAGCCCCAGCCCCCACAGTGCCGGTTTAAGGTAGTTTGCCGCCCGGTGCTACAAAAACGCAACACCCCCGGTCGGAAAAAACATTAAAACAAAACCATTTTTTTAGAAACATTTATTCACAGAATCACAAAATGAACAATAATTTTACAAACCACCAAGTTACACAGTGACTTTTCTTAATATGGCAAGAAAGTTAAAATTTTAACTTTTTCAAAGTACTGTTTATTGAATTTTCGTTGTTTAATTACTACACCTTTTAACAATAATAAGTGTTAAGATGACCTTTGACAGTAATAATACCTCAATGCCTAAAATACCTCAGTTGTATACATACTTTTCCAATTAAAATCTTCTACAGCATTATCGCTTCTCAAAAAAATGTGAGCGCTATTAGATACAAATAGAATAGACAATTGTCTTTCCATGCTAAAATTTAAAAAATAAAAGATTTTTTTTAATTTTCAATATCCTAAATCTTAAATTCTAATCAGTTTTGAACATGCTTATGAGCACATTTTTACTTTTAATACCCAAAGAATCACCATTTAAATTTCTTTACCTGACAACACTTATAAAAAATTGGCCCAACTCAAGTGAAAATTAAAAAAAGGTGCGAGATCATCCGAAACTTTATTATTTCCCCAGATTTCATCCAAAATCTAGTGATTTTCGAAATCGCAGTACGTTTTTTTGAGCGTGAGACGCCCTTCGACTATTTTAATATAGTATAGGTATATTCTATAATTATTTTAATTCTATGATGGGAAAAACTATTATAATCGGCAAAAAAATCACCTCAGAGTCTTTTTTGTATCATTTTGCTTCTGAAGATTCTCACACGACCCCCGACGAAATAAACGTTCTATTATACTGAACCGGATTGGTCAATACGTCATGTGACCCAAAATAAGTGAATAAGGTATGTTCCATTAGACATGTCTCCTGGAAAAGGAAATCTTGCTGTTTACTTAGTGATTAAAAGAAAATTCCAAACTTAAACGGCTATTTTTTTATAAACCCACATTGCCGCAACATGGTTAGGTCAACTAAAGTTCCTAGTTTCGCAATGTCCAAAATGAAGTAAATAAAACTTATTTACTAAATATTTAAAAAAATTAATGTTCTTCTAATGTCACCGCACCTTTAGAACGCTGCTTCTTGAAGTAAGGCAACATATAATTAGAAGATTTGAGCCATATCAACAAATATACAATAATACATGAAAACACATGCAGTAGTGACGCTAAGAAAAGCTTGGTATCTAATAAAATATTTTTTAGCAAATTAATTTCTTTAATGTTAAAATGTATTGTAGTTACACGACCCGCTATTGGTTTTTAAGCCACGCCGATCACGTGACCCTGTAACAATCTTTACTGTAGACTATTATACTTTTTTACTATAAGGATCCCTTGTCAATGAAAGTGGGATGGTCTAATACCTCAGTGGGATGGTCTAATACGTGGAGTTGTCAATCGGTTTTGCCATAGCTAACTAAAACCCTTGTTACTGGTGAAATTTGATCTGAGACTTTGGGTGTTTTAGTTTGTATTTTACTATTTTGCAATAAAAGTAATTTCTTTATACTGCTTAGAAACTAATACTGGAAATACATTACTCTTCTTTGTATGAAAATTTTATTGCATCATGTTTAAACATATTCACCGTATTATAAATTGGTATAAACACTGGTGTTCTTGGCTAGGCTTCGTACGATCGACCTTATACTGTGAGGTAATCTTCTTCTTCTTCGGATGCGTATCCACTAATGGATGTTCGCGATCACATTTTCCATCTCCTCTCTATTCCTTGCAGTGTGTACCAAGGTCTGTATGTTGGTTAATCCAGTCCACTGTCGTATGTTGCGAAGCCAGGACATTTTTTTTCTGCCAATACCTCTACGGCCCTCGATTTTTCCCTCGATTATTAGTTGTAAAAGGCGGTATTTGTCGTTTCTCATGATATGTCCCAAGTATGCGGTCTTCCTTTTCTTAATAACAGTAAACAGTTCGCGTTCCCTGTTAACTCGAGCTAGAACCTCCTCATTCGTAACCCTCGCTGTCCAAGGTATTTTTAATAATCTGCGGTATGTCCACATCTCAACGGCCTCCAATCTGTTAATTGCGCTTGCTTTTAAGGTCCAACTCTCCACCCCATACAGTAATACCGACCACACATAGCATTTTATGAATCTCAGTCGCAATTCCAAGTCAAAGTCCGAGCAGGTGAACACGTGTCTAAGTTTTTGAAATGCCTGTCTAGCTTGTTCTATGCGACATTTTATTTCGTTATCCGATGTCCAGTCTTCATATAGCCAAGTGCCCAAATACTTGAATCTATTTACTTTTTCTATAGGTATTGTGTTAAAAGTCAGTTCTGCATCGTCAACGGCTTCTGGATTTCTCGTTATGATCATGAATTTTGTCTTCCTTACATTTAGATTCATGCCCATTGATGCGCTATGTTCCCCCACTAAATTGACCAGTCGTTGTAAGTCTTCCAACTTATCGGCGATTAAGACCGTGTCATCGGCGTATCTAATGTTGTTAATCCATACTCCATTGACTTTAATGCCCATATTGACATCATCCAGTGCTTCTCGGCAGATGGCTTCCGAGTACAGGTTAAATAAGAGTGGAGACAAGACGCATCCCTGTCTTACTCCTCTTCGGATCCAGATGTTGTTTGAAAGACCATTTTCCCATTTAACACGTGCGGTCTGATGCCAGTATAAATTTTCAATACAAGTAATATCTTTCTGATCTATATCAAGAATCCTTAGTATTTGCATGAGCTTGTGGTGTTCTACTCGGTCAAATGCCTTTTCATAATCAATGAAGCGTAAGAATATGTCTTTTCTTTGGTCGTAGCAATTCTGGACTAGTATATGTGTAGCTGTTATTGCTTCTCTTGTGCCCATCCCCTGCCTGAAACCAAACTGGGAGTCAGCCATGTCTCTTTCACATTTTTTATATATTCGTTGGTGGATTATTTTAAGAAAGATCTTCAGGGTGTGGCTCATGAGACTTATTAGTCGATAGTCGCCGCATGCTTTGGCCCTATTTACTTTAGGCAGAGGGATAAAAATCGATTCCAACCACTACTGAGGAAAGCGACCGGTCTCGTAGATGATATTAAATATATGATGTAAGGTGTTAATGCCTTTATCGTCGAAAAGCTTCAGTATTTCCGATGGGATTTCATCCGGACCGGGTGACTTGTGGTTTTTTGAGCTCTGAATTAGATATGGATGGACCTGATGCGTCGTCGGGATCTCTTAAATCGGGTGGCGGTCTGTTTCCCTCAAAGAGCTTCTCGATATATCTCTCCCAGACCTGTATTTTCTCATCACTTTCAGAAATCATTTGGTTGTCCTCATTGACCAATATGCCCCTATTCCTTGACCTATATATTCCAGCTGTCAGCTTCAGTTTTTTATGTAATTCAAGAGAATCATTCTGTCTTTGTAAGCGTTCCATTTCCACGCACTCTCTCTTGAGCCATTCATTTTTTGCTATACGAATTTTTGATCTTATTGTTTTTTGTGTATCTTTGTATTTGGTCTCGTCTTTGTTTTTATAAGATCTACGTTCGTTCATCAAACCCAGTATTTCATCAGTCATCAATTTTTGCTTTCTATCTGCGACTTTGAAACCCAGCCTACTTTTTGCTACATCTGTCACAATTTGTGTTATTTGTGTCCAGGAATTTGTTAAGTCATTTTCGTTGGTGGGTCTAATGTTTTGTATTCGTGCGTTAATATCATTGCCGAGTTCGTCTCTTGTTGCAGCATCTTTGATCTTTTCATATGCTATTCTGTTATGCATGATTGGCTTACCGCTCTTGGCTAAAGACACTTTTATGATTGCTGCTAATAAAACATGGTCAGAAGGTACATCTGCCCCGGGATATGTACATGCTCTCTTGACGGATGATCTGAATCTCCCATTGACAAGAATGAAATCTATTTGATTGCGTACCGGGTTGGCCGTAGTGTCTGTGGGCGACTTCCAAGTGTAAAGACGACGGGGGGGGGGGGAGCTGTTTCGTGATAGTAATACTTTCTTCTTGGCAGAACTGCAGAAGGCGATCGCCCCTGTCATTTCTAGTTCCAAGTCCCCAGGGTCCGACGATATTTTCAAACTTTCCTTTGCCCAGCTTGGCGTTAAAGTCTCCCATGACTATATTTACATCGTGTTTTTTGGTAAGCTTGAGAAGTTCTTTAATTTCGTTGTATAGCTGTTTCACGTCTCGGTCCGGTGAGTCACCTGTGGGTGCGTAGACTTGTATTATATTGAGGTTGGACGGCTTAGTTCTTAGTCTCAATAAAGAAGTGCGATCGGAGTATGGAATAAAGTCGGTAACTGATTCTCTTAGAGCTTTTGTTATTAGGATTCCTACGCCCTTCCTGTGATTTCTATCTTCGTTTCCGGAATAGAAGAGAGTTCCGCTCTCTGTGTCACAATTTCCCGTGCCTGGCCACCAGGTTTCCGCGACCCCCAGAATGTCTATCTTAAGTCTGTTTATTTCCTGTTCCAGGTTCGCTAGTTTCCCTGCTTGAAATAAGCTTCTGGTATTCCACGTTCCGATATGCAGTGGTTTCCGTAAATTTGCTCTCTCGTCGAAGACATTCAAAGCTGCTAAGGTAATCTTGGCAGTGGCTAAATATGTAAATAATGAACTCTATTTGTAAGGTTCCAAGGTTTGCTCCATTAACCTTGTGACAAAAAAGAACTCGAGGATGAGGTATCAGAATGTTAATATCCCTTATGGTTTCCAATTTTTCCGTTAGGGGCAACCAATTTGAGACACCCTGTACCTTATAGAGAAAGGATTGGGGCAAACGGTAATTACGTCTGACCCCCGAGGAGCCCCGACATTACCCCCTAGATCTCTTTCTATGGAGTACACTTAGAGATTTAGTATACAAACACAAACCATCAATTAACTATGTAAGAATTTGAACGTTGAATTCGGGAAGTACTCGATATCTAAATCAAACTGAATATGTTAGGAATGTCGTTATGTATTTGGAAAACTTTATACACCACTTGCATTGCCCAAAATGGAGGACATATAAAACAATATGTTGCAATAATAATAGCATTTGTTTAATTTGTTCGTTAATAAAATATTTCAGTACTATAGAAAACAATACTACGTTAACAATGTTTTGAAAATTCTGTTTGGAGTTAAAAAGTATTTACTGAAGGTAATCGTCTGTAAGTCCGAAACGGTGCCCCGCGGGCCCCAAGTTGTTTGAACTTGTTGGTTAATTCTCTATTTGGTTCTAACTTAATATACTTGAAAATGTTGAGAAAAATTAACTATACGCGAAATTTCTCAACACTGTGTCATTTTGTATATTTTGAGAGTTATTCTTTTTACGGCCTAGGAAGAGTTTTAAAAAATACCAAAATACGTTATATATTACCAAATAATGTTGCCAATAAATCCGAAACGTTACATCGTTCGTTTAAAATAAGAGATTGGCAATTGCCCACGAAAAACGATGTACCCTGTATATATGAAAATAAAATAAATGAAACACTCGAATTATTCCAATTAACTTTTGTATTCCACTTTTCGCTCCGTACTTAAACTTAATACCAGTGTCAAAAACGAGCAACATCATCTCCTAGCACCGTTTCCAAGAATTCTTTATAACTAACGCTGGCAACGTCGCGGCAGATTAACATGAGCAAAAAAAAACAAATGAAAGGCGCTTGGTTTGGTGCACGTAGGTCACGTGAACAGGTTCCTACCACTAGCGCGGCGCGGTACCACTACACGAACGCGAGGTACCGCGTATCGGGGAATTATTGTTAGGTGAAATCAGGCACGACAAATATACATACTGCTCTGTAATATGAACGTGTATAAATCTCGTTGGTATAAACAACTCTTTATTTGTTTTTCTTGTGTTAATTATTACTGTTGAAAGACGGTTAAGAGTTTAGTTTGGTGGTTGTGACAGAGTAAAAGGAAATTCAAAATGTCTTTCGCTTTCTGAAATAAATCATAAAAGACCTTAATTTAATGAATAAACCAATTAGCCAGCATCTCTCTTTTTTTTAGAAAGTTGTCAATAAAATTTACTGAGTTTTATTTAGAATATTTTGTCTAAATTTCCTTAATTCTACAGAAAAAATGAGTAATCTTTATTCTTTATATAATTTTTTTAATGTTTATCTTTTTTCTGAATTCAGATGCATAGTTGCACTAACAACCATTCTCTCAATTGGTTTAATAACAGAGAAGAATATGAGGGAGAGACTTACGATGTTAAGTCTTGTTAACAAGAAAGACCCCATTTTGGTTCCTAACAAAATTGTAAGTGATTATAGAAAACATTATAAATTGGAAATATCTGCAGCTATGATAACTATATTGATATTTCAACAAATAAACAGACTGCCATGTGTAATATCATCAAATTGTCAAATTAACATTTTTGTAAATGTAGCAGAAAACCTAATAGATAAATTGCTACTTTCTAATAAATCTTTTGATGAATATTTGGAGGGCAGATTTAACCTTAACGCTGAGTCTCTTAAATTTGTTCGGGTAACATATGATATGGTCAGCGAGAAAATATCTTCTTTGAAAAATAGTAAAAGCAAACATTGTTATGAGCTTAGCACTAAAATAATTAAAACTTTAAAAAATATAATTGTCTACCCATTGACCAACCTCATAAACAGTTGTACTTCAGAGAATATTTGACTGCTTTGAAGGTGGCTAAGGTTATACCCATTTATAAAAATAAAGACTCAATTGATGATCAGTCAAAGTATTATTCAATATCCTTACTGCCAATGTTTTACTCACTTTTAAAGGATCAATATTCATATTTTGAGATTAACATGCTGTTCACCCAACGGCAGTTTGGATTTAGAAACAATAAATCAACAACCCTAAACATACTAATTGTGTGCGTTTCTGAAAGAACGGAGAGGGGGTTGGATACCTATGCCTATTTCTTTGATCTGACAAAAGCATATGATTTAGTGTCTTTTGAAATACTACAAAAACTAGTAACATCGTTAACGCAATTAAAAATGGAGCTTTTCTTGGCTTTGGTTGTCTCCAATTTGTCA
Source organism: Kuschelorhynchus macadamiae (assembly GCA_030620095.1). Lineage (NCBI taxonomy): Eukaryota > Metazoa > Arthropoda > Insecta > Coleoptera > Curculionidae > Kuschelorhynchus > Kuschelorhynchus macadamiae. The sequence goes on along the minus strand of JAUTXW010001331.1, from coordinate 188,900 downwards.
ATTTTTTTGCTTTTATCACGTTGGTGTAATACATTTTCAGGGATAGAGAAGTTGTGGTTTGGAGACAACAAATGATTTGCAAAAGAAGAATTGGTGTTGGAAACATCAGTGTTTTTATATTGATTAAATAAAGAAAGATGTTCTGGTGGAAATTGATATTATTTTTTGTTAATAACGTTTTTAACTTTACACTGGTCTTTTATAGGTATGGACACTTTCTTCGAATTGGCCAAATAAAATGTTTGCAATCGTCAAAAAATTTCCAGTTTTGCATTTATTTATGTTTTAGCGACTTTAGATGCTAAAAATACGTTCTCAATTCCGTTTATCTGTCTATGTGTCAGTTCGCGATGTAGTTAAAAACTACTTACCCGATTGACTTCAAATTTTGGTCAAAAATTAAGGGTCCTGTGGAGTGGAGACGACCTGGTAATATTTTGGTAAATTTCTTATATTATGGAACAAAATGGCGGCCTACTGGAATGTTTTTACTACAAATTTTACATAAAAATCAAGTGTTATATAGGAATTAACCAGTAAGACTTTGGTACGAATCCAAGACAGCAAAACAAAATGGCGACCTAATAAATTATTTTAAAAAATCAGTCTGAAAAACTCTCTATTAGATTAATTTCAAATTTTTGGGCATCCATTAAGTGTGATATAGAGATAAACTGGTAAAATTGTGGTACGAATTCAAGATGGCGAAACAAAATGGCAGCCAAATAAAATGTCTAAGAAAGCAATGTAAAAAACTTCTTATTCAATTGACTTAATATCTTGCATTCTGATAGTGTGGCCCTTATGATATGTACTATTTAACAAAAATATTCTAATGTACAGCTTATACGCCATGGGGTGCACCAGGAATCAGTTTTGGGTCCCTTATTATTTCTTATATTTATATATTAATGAGCTACCAAAATATGCCCAAGACTCAAATTTAATTTTGTTTGCTAATGACACAACTAGCTTACAACGGTATCACCCTACACAACCAATTCAAAATGTCATCTCTGTTGCTCATTTGGGAATTCGAGATTGGTTTTGGGCTAATAGGCTTAGTCCTAATTATGACAAGACACAAAATCTTAATTTTACATTCAGAAATACTAGCCCACATCTACTTCTCAATAACTCTATCAAATTTCTTGGAGTGTACCTTGACCTAGGTTTAATTAAAGTCAAAGCTGTCAAAAATTACATATGTTATTAGAAGATTATCTGAGAATATCTCAACAAACACTCTGATGACAGCATATCATGGCTATTTCTCTCCCAGCATCGTATGCAACAGTGGCGACTCCTCCATTAGGTCGAATGGTCAATGACCCCCCCATAAATATTTCCAAACAGAAACAAATAAATAAAACAATACATAATTTATATTTTTTTTAAAATTTGGAAATTCCCTCTATTATTCTAAGCTTATAAACTCGTTGACCGTTCTTTTAATTCCGCGAAACACTATCGATGCCTCGCACCGCGATCTCCGAAGAGGTTTCGTTTCATTTGGAATCGATCACGGCTGGCGGCCCGCGTTGACCTCGTGATTATAAACGGAGGCGAATTTTTACCGAGTGTTCCCGATCAAATTCGCATAGGGGTGCATAAGTAATACACAATAGCCGCGCGGGGGAAACTTGAATATTTTTGTCAATTGATGTGTTTAATGTGGATCGTGTGATAGGTTGTGATAACGATTACGTATTTTTATAGATTTCATTTTGAAGACTTTACATTTTGTTTGTTGATTTTGTGGTTTAAATTAATGTTTTAAAGAAAGGTAGCCACAGTGTTTTAGAATATTAAGACTTTATAATCCGTTTTCAATTATTTTGGCGAGCTTTGTGAAACGACTCGAATTTAAGACCAGTAGTCGACCTACGCCGAAATTTAAAATTCAGCAAACAAGTAAAGACAAAAACAAACAAGCACTGTTATACAATATTGAACTGGACTCACTCAGCACAAGCAAAAAAAATATTTGGGTTGCAGAGAAGGTGTGTACGTACAATAGCTGGCCTGCGCTTGCATGATTGATGTCGCTATTGTTTTTCAGAACTACACATCAAACAGAATGAAAAAGACTTGTAACTGTACGTTCTTATTCCACGCGTAAGAACGCTAATATTGTACCTGGTTTCCACAGATTTGGGAGAACTCGGGTCGCTGACTATTATGGTGCACAATTTTATAATGTTCTGCCTTTGCACATCGAAGAAAAAAAGTTTTATATTTCTAAAGGTAAGCTATTATGGCTATGCGGATCTGTATTATCATTATAAGTTTTTGCTTGTTAGATATCGAGAAAGACGGCAATCGGAAAGAAAAGAGATAGATGTTTTGAGATATATAGAAGTAAAAATTGAGAAAAAAATTGGTGTGCCAAAAACTGACAGTCAGAGGATCTTGAAGAAATATAAGTATCATCCATACAAATTGAATATAGTGCAACATTTGCATCCTGGCGATTCCGAGCGCCGCACTGTGGGCCCGATTCATCTTAAAATATTGAAAAATTACTAATTGAAGTTATTTAGGAGAAAAAGGAATAATACGGTGTTTATTTAGAAAACTCAATCTGAAAACGTTGTTTTTGTGTTTATTTATATAGGGTGAGGTAAAACATATGGGCTCTTTTTGTTGTAAATGAATTTCCCTTTTTTTTGTTTTAGTTTATTTACTATATAATGCCTTGTTCAATTAAAATATTATACATATCAAAAACCTTAATTGACACAAAATTAAATTATTCGATTAATGTAATAGCAAATCTGTCAAAATGTCAATATTCAATTAGATAAAAATTGATGTAAGTTCACTATACTTGGTAGAGGATTAAATAAAAAATAACTAAGAAAAATCTGACTATTTTGATTTACAAATAAGTTAAAGTAACAACAGTGAAATTGCAAACTACTTGTTTTAATTTTTAAAAAACTTAAATGGTTTGTAACAATGCTTATTTGATATGAAATACTGTAGGAAGAATATACAAGTTATATCGAACAGAATTTAAATATGTAAAAAAAATGTGACATCTTGTCACGTATGACAAATAGAGCCTGAGCTGTAAAAAAATTATCAAAAACATACGTTTTTTACTAATGAAGAAACTAAATAATAATACAAATTAACTAAAAACTATAAAACTTCATTTTAAAAAATGGGATTCTAGATTCTATTCTGATTCACTTTCGGAGGAGCTGCTATTACTCTCAAGGGATTCATTAACTGTATTCGGCAAGAATTTAAAGCTTCTGGACAAAACTGTTTCTTTTTCAAAATTGGTTTATTTCTAAGACTCGTGATTTTTGGATCCGAAGACACAAGTAAATTGTTGAAAATATCTACATTCGTAAGCACTCTATTACATTTTCGTGAGTTATGCTCCCTAAACCTTCTATACTCTTTATTCCTCGCCTCTTGGGCTTCTTCTGACAATTTGCCTATTGGTACTGGTGACGACTCGATGATGGCGGATCCATGAAGAAGAACTTTATAAATTGTAGCTGGCATTCTGTACCAAGGATAAAGAGATACAAAAAGATGTGCAGTTTCTAATGTGTATGTATTAAATTCAATTTTCTTGATTAAAAATCCGCTGGCAATTAGGTACTTGAAGGATGATATAAAATCGATAAATTAAATTGACATTTAGTCCTGTAATTTCTGCTGATATTGCAAAATTTTGAATAAATTTTCTTGCGCAGTTACCATCGTTAGAAGTTCCCGCTCCTTGTTTGGGTTGGTCTACAATAATTCCCAATCGTGATCTGAATTCCGCTTGAATTTTGTTCTTTTGCCGTTTAACTATAATTTTATCCTCACCACGTGCCTGCCATTTTTCTAGAGGTAAACGGTAACTAATCTTTAAAAAACTTTCGAATGACCTTATCCAAATATGTAGGGATGTTATGCCAAACTTGAGATTCTCGGTTTTTATGGGCTTGTGTACCAATTGTTCTATATTGTTCATTTCAACAGGAATTAATCATTTTGTTATCAATCATGGTCATATGAAGCTGATGAATTATCTTGAGTGGTTTCTGTCGATTAGTGAAATACGTTGGGGTTAAAGCTGCAATTTCGGCTTCCATTTGTGCATATTCTGTTTTAGAAACTTCTATACTTTCTTTTAAAAACTGCATTTTACAAGGACGGCAATATCGGGTAGACGACGGTGTTGGATTACTCCAGATCACAACTCTATTATTTACCATATTTTTAGTGAATAATTCCAAAGGGACCAAGCAGGTTAACAATAAATTTGAATCTGAAAAGTTACCATGAAAAGCTTGTTTATATTCCTTTTGGCCCGAACTACCATCCATACCCCATTTCCATACTAAAACCAGTTCTTGTGAATTAATTTTGAGATTTTCTATTTCTAAAGTTGAAAGCAATCTATATGTTGTATGGTCTAGTAACGACTGCAATTCTACACATACTGAATTCTCTGTCGCAGTTATCTTTTCTGGGTAACACAATTTTTTTTCTTCTCGAACTTTATTGTAGGAGGGGTATAAATCTGCATTGTTTTCTTTAGCGGTGTTTCGAAGTTGTTGATATTGATTTTTGGAAAGTCTAGCATCTACAATTAAAGCTAGAGCTCTTTCGTTAGTCAACTGATTTACAATTTTACAACTCTTTTGTTTTACGGGAACATCAGATAAATCTGATAATTGTTTTGCTTTAGCTGATTTGCCTTCTGCTCTCATATTCTTTTGTATTTAGCCGTGTAACTTAACATAGTAAAATTACTCTTAGGCCTCCCAACTTTGTTTTTTTGCTCAATACAAGGTTAAGTCACGAAATTGTTCAACCAATTTTTATTTTTTTCTAAAAATGCTTTTTTAGTTCGCTTTTGACAAATATTCTATTTTGGATTTGTTTTCTATTATACAATTTTGACATATTGCCGACAAAATAGTGTTTTTGACTGTTGTTCGATCCATTCCAGCGTCGAAAATTGCTTGGACTTTGATCTGATGAACTTTGGTATCTAAAAAAGTGGTTTTGCTTATTGGCAGGTAGGTTTTTATATTATTAGAATTTTGAAGAAGCGAAATCAAGATGTAAAAATTACCAGTGGTGAATCCAGAATTTGTTTTAGGGGGGGGGGGGCGAAAAAAAAATAATTTTAGATTATGCGCTAAATATCCCTATTATGTCTATGTTTCAGACGGGTTCGAAACCTTCGCCCCCCCCTCTAAATCCGGTACTGAAAATTACCCAAATAAAAACATAATACTAGAAGTTTCGTAAATAATTTCAATATCCAAAAAACCCTGAGATATGTATTTTTTATTGAAATAAAATTTTATTTATACCAATTCGAAAAAAAAAATTATGCACGCGCTATTGAACATAAAGATGAAAATTTGGCATTGCACGGCGCGTATCGGCAAAAATATTTTATTGCAAAATGAAGTAAAAGATCCAAGGAAATTAAATGTATGTACCCCAAACTGGAGCTCTGCTAACCTCTTAACATAATGCTGTCAAAAAGTTGATGAATTGCTTTATATAAAAGAAATTCGAATCCCATCAGTTCAAATTGAATTATAATATTTAAATTTAAATCTAACTAAATAAAATACTTCTGTTTAAAAAGTTTAAACTTACCTCCAAATAATTCAGCCATGCTTAATGTTGAATACAAAACTTGAACTTAATTTTTCGCAGTTAGACTTTGACAAACGTTCTATAAATTTTTATAGGTGCACAGAAAAACTTTTGTGTTTGATGTTTGCTACTATGCGTCAATGCGTAACCATGAAAACTCACAAAACAAATGCTGTTGATTTTAGACACTTTAGGGCCTACTTAATAAAAATCAAATAATAAAAATGTTAAGTTTGGAAAAAAGAATTGCCGACTTTTTCAATATTTTGAGACGACTTTGGCCCACAGTGCGCCGGGCACTGTTTTGCCAGTGGTATTTGCAATAAGTCGATGCTCACGATTTATCTGTAACATCCTGATATGTAATTCTCTAGATCCCCAATTCCACGCACTAACAGTTCTCCGTACCCTGTATACATATTTTTTTCATATGCATCGGATACAGTGCATGATGGTTTCTCAAAATGTGTAAAATACCTATCCGCAAAGTTTACAGAATTAAATATTCTGTAAACTTTGCTATCAGATTCTACGCCAAACCATGACCTTTCATTAAAATTGCCGTCTCTGTCTCACGTGAAAAAACATTTTCCATTCATTTTACTTAAATACAATTTAATTTTTATTATAAAAATGTAGTATGTTTTATATAAATTCACATTATTTACTTAATTATACCATGATTTTCTATCAAAACTAGTGGACTATATCCTCAAAAAATAATAATGACTTAAAAACGTAGCGCTCTGAACACCTTTTCATAAGAGCGGCCCGTTAAGGAATCCCAATCAGCAGTAGTCGGCTCTCGCGCTTAGATTTGTTTACGGCCGTTGGTATGGCAACGCCATGGTGAATATCCGTAAGCCAAATAGAGATGGGGGCGGCATAAAACTGCTGCTCTAGGCTGCAGCCGCTTGTTCGCTTGTTATAGAATTAATGTAAAGTAGTGCGTTCGGATCATCGGAAGCGGAGGCAATTTTGCATCGATATAATCGGATCGAAATTAGCTTTAAGATACAGGTACAATTAAGAACAAAAAAAATATATTTAAAATCTTATAAATTCATTTTTCATAATTAACATTTTAAGAAGGTTAAAAAATAGCCATTTTGGGCGTGGCACCCCGAAAAATTTTCGACTGTGGCGCTGTGCACCAAGCTACGCTGCGCTTCACCTGTTTTTAAATCCACGAGCCGCCACTGCTGTCAGATGTAAGATCTTAAATAAAAGTGTAACACAAAGTATAGGTATAAAATACCTGAACCCGTTTTGCGGATATTATACACGTAGAATATTCTGGATTTTCCAATATAGAGTAATAAAGATTTAACAGTGGGGAATTGTTTAGATCCATTTGATCGTGTAATAATGTGTTGTTATTTTTATGTTTGTCTATTTTCATACTTTCTAGTAATTTAATAAATTAAATTTATGCTCGTTAATTCTTTTTTAAAGTATCTGCCTGATTGTCCACTAAAAGCCAAAAGTTCGACTGTCACTGGGGATAATGTGATACAAGTTGTGCTTAAAAAAATTATATGTAAGGTTGCAAGTTAGGTTCCCATAATGGTAAAATCTGAGTGCCGTGTCTAGCTTTTTCTTATCGTATTAGTACACTACTTGACAACCACCGTTGCTGATAATCACCTCTACCGTTCTATCGATGTGACATCGATTAGAGATGCAGATGCTATTTTACATAGAAATATAATATTTAGTTTTTTTTCACGAAAAATGGTACTGACTGAATAACTACATTAAAACTTCCTGGGTCGATCCTGCTTGGTATATTCCTTTTATGTACCCAGATTAGTCTGGACCGTCTTGGACCGGTTCCATTTTAAAATTGAGTTGTCCAGCAGAACCGTTCGTCTTTCTTTCCCCTTACTCCTCAAGCGCTACGACGTTAGGTGGTGCAAGTGAGTAGACTAACAACTGTTACAGTAAACGACAAAATCATAACATCTAAAACCATTCTGGGTTACTCTGGAGATGACTTTGAGAACATAAAATATACTAAACCCGCTACTCACTATTCGGTTCGACGTCGGGCGTCCGTTCGATTAATTCATTCGATTCGTCCATTCATATGAATGGGCGAATCAACGAGTTGACGAATATTTGATCTACACTATTCATCAAATTTTATTTCATTCCCTTCAATGTTTGAAAATACACAAAAATCAGAATATTAGTTTTGAACGATTGGTTCGCCGAGATCAAAGCCTACTGGATTATTCCTCCACACTATTCAAAGCCTACTTCCTGCTTGATTATACCCCCCACATTATTCAGACGAATGAACGAATAGTTAGTAGGTGTGTAATTACTTTATTACTTATTAATACCAATGCAAATTATATAACTATTACTATTTATTAAATTGTGTTTAATACCTATCAGTGTAAATTATAAATGTATTAGTGTAATAAAGCATATTTTAAGTAATGGTGTTAATTATGGAAGCTAGCTATATATACACTGCCGGGCATAAAATTAGGGTCACCTTGTACTTTCAAATTAATTTAGAAATTTTTATTTTTTGTTGTTGTTTTTTTGTTGTAACATAGTTTCCTAACTTGTGCGATGATTTTGTCGTGATTGCTTAAATAAAAAAAAGTTTTTGTTGTTTTTTTTTGAAGTTTATAAAAAATAAGAAAAAATACAATTTCAATTCATGTGCTCTAAATGAAAACTACAATTTTTTTAAGAACTTCAGTAGCGAGTATTTCCTCCTCTGGCAGTGATAACAGCTTGCAAACGACGAGGCATGCTTCGAATTAGATTTTGGATCACATCCTGCGGAATATTGTTCCATTCCTGCACCAATATGTCGCAAAGCTCTCTAGAATTTCCTGGGGCCGGCACATGTCTCCGTAAACGTCTCCCCATCTCATCCCAAACATGCTCAATGGCATTTAAGTCTGGGCTGCGAGGAGGCCAAACAAATCGCGTTATTCCAACCTCGTCAAGATAAGAAGTAACTAACCGAGCAGTGTGGGGCCGTGCATTGTCATGCATGAAGGTTGCGTCTTCACCAAGAATAACCATAAACGGTACAACGTGGTCTTCTAAAACCTCTGTCAGGTACCTATGTGCGTTCAACGTCCCATTCTGGATAAAGACTAACTCCGTGCGAGCTTCAAAAGATATACCTCCCCATGCCATAACTGATCCTCCACCAAATGGAAGTCGCTCGGCAATACACGCTTGAGCATATCTCTCGCCTTGTCGTCGCCACACTCTTACACGTCTATCTGAGCCTGTCAGACAAAATCGCGATTCATCGGAAAACAACACGCGACTCCAATCCTCTATTGTCCAAGCCAAATGTTCTCTTGCAAAATTCAATCTTGCAATCCGGTGTTCACGAGAAAGCGGCGGGCCAGTAGCTCTAGTTCGAGAAGATAATCCAGCAGCATGAAGTCGCCTCCTAACCGTCCACTCACTTATGTTTACATTTCTCACTTCTTGAAGATGATTTCGAAGGGAAACTGCCGTGACCGTTCGGTTTCTCAAAGCATTAGAAATGACAAAGCGGTCATCTCTAGCCGTTGTACTCCTTCCTCGTCCTGAACCAGGTCTTCGAGTGAGGAAACCAGTCTGTTCGTACCGTTGAAATACTCGTTGCACACTAGAAAGACTTACACCAACATTTCTCGCAGTTTCGCGCTGACCGCGGCCATCTTCTATAGCCGCCACAATTCGCGCCGCAACAACAGGATTTATGGCCATTTCAATACGCTTACTGCGATAGCAATACTATATAAACAATTTGCAATAGACAGATAAAGCCACTGAAACGAAAAGTATGCTGTTAATGATTTTTATGAATTTCGGTCAAGGACCCTTTTTTTTCCAAACGCCTATCAAAACAACAAACATTTTTTTTTATTCAAGCAATCACGACAAAATCATCACAAAAAGTTAGGAAACTATGTTACAACAAAAAAACAACAACAAAAAATAAAAATTATTAAATTAATTTTAAAGTACAGGGTGACCCTAATTTTATGCCCGGCAGTGTATATATATATATATATATATATATATATATATATATATATATATATATATATAAATATACAACAAAAAATAAAAATTATTAAATTAATTTTAAAGTACACCAAAAAATAACCAAAAGGGTGATTTTTTAATTGTATATATATATATATATATATATATATATATATATATATATATATATATATATATATATATATATATATATATATATATATATATATATATATATATATATATATATATATATATATATATATATATATATATATATATATATATATATATATATATATATATATATATATATATATATATATATATATATATAAAAAATATATATATAACGCACCACCAAAAAATAACCAAAAGTTCAAAGCAAGATTTTATCAAAACTACTGGTCCGATTTAGACGTTTCTTTTTTAATGACAGGTTGTGCCTTCCACAATGTTAGTATACTAACGGTATTCTAATAAAAATCTCTTTTTTACTAATACCGGGTGTAGCAATTATAGCGTGTTTTTTTAATAAAACTTGTAACACTTGTAAATAAAAAAACAAAATGTAAAAAAAAGATAAGGCTATGGCGTGATTTCAATTCCAACTTGATATTGTAACTGATCAACTCTACAGGGTGTTACAAGTTTTTAAAAAAACACGCTATAATTGCTACACCCGGTATTAGTAAAAAAAAGATTTTTATTAGAATACCGTTAGTATACTAACATTGTGGATGGCACAACCTGTAATTAAAAAAAAAAACGTCTAAATCGGACCAGTAGTTTTGATAAAATCTTGCTTTGAACTTTTGGTTATTTTTTGGTGGTGCGTTAATTTTTTGGGGAAGTGTATATATATATATATGAAATGAAAGCAAGAAAATATCGCAATAATTTTTTTCCCAGAATTTTTTTATATGTGGAGGGGGTAGAATATTTTTTACGACTTACCTAAATTTTGTATACTAAATCAATTCTCCTATCGTTCATAGCAGCAAATTTATTTATAACATCCTCATAAAATGGATGAGTTGCCTTAATCTCCTCCAGAAAATCCTTTTGAATTGAAATGTTGCCAATAGAAGTAAGTCTTTCTTGAGATATTGTATTTCTTAAATAAGTTTTTACACATTTGAAGCAATAAAAACTTCTTTCCACTGAAGCACTTGTCGACGGTATTGTCAAAATAAGGGAAACAGTTTATATGCTTCTGTAAAAATATCTTTATTTTCATTAATTTTTTTCACTTGCTCTTGCAGCGATATATTCCAATTACTTTCATTGGAAAAAATAAGACCAAGTTCATTTTTAAGTCGTTGGCTTTTTGAAAATATTTCCCCATATAACTGTAACAAATTTTCAAACGGGCCAGGAAAATTTAAACTATATTCGGAAAATTTAGCAGAACCTGCTAAACATGAAAATGTAAGTTTTTCACAGTCTTGAATCTTAGTGTCATTTCCATTAAAATATGGTCCAGTATTTCATAAAAAAGGGTTCTATACTTAGCCCTAATTTCTTCAGGTGAAAGCTTAGCACGCTCACGTTTGTAATGATTTATTTCTGTAATCAATCAATCTTTATCAAACATGGTATTAAAAAAATGTTCATTTCTTTTTTTACAGAGCGCCTCACGACAGCGTTTGTCAAGTAAAAATCCTTTCGCAAGGCCGATTGATTTTTCATCAGATTTATCACACTTTGTAATAAATTCAAAGACGTCTTCTAATTTATTCCAGTCTTGAACAATCACATTTACTAACTTCGAATTTGAAGTTGTAACAACACCATAAATAAACATAACACAAAACAGTCGAACAAACTGCAAAGGAACTAACCGGTTGCAGCGAAATCCGCGAAAATAAAAGTAAACAACCACCGTAAACTGAACGATACGTGGATGTAGTGTACTGCGGCTGCAGTTCACCGAGAGCGTTGAGTGGCGCTGGTTAACATTATTCTTCCATGTGCTCGACGTCATCGCGTACGCGTTGTCATGGTAACATAGTAGGAAAGTCGTAAACTAAACATAGCACCTCCAGCAAAGTCGAAGCGGTTTGCGCCACTGTTATAATTGTTATAATAAAGTTCGAGAGAAAGTTTTAAAAAGACATGCTGCCAACCGTTAAGTAAAATATTTATTCGAGATGTACAGTTTATTTTTTACCAATTAGGTGAATAAATGAATGCAAAAACTAAAATTTTAAGAGATATATAATAAATATAGTTAGATGTTTGCTTGTTTATTTTTCCTGGTGAAGTAGCACTTCACCTACTTTACCTGAATAGCCGCCACTCATGAAAATTAAAACATATTAAAATTTCACCCATATAAAAATAGATTTATTTTACTATTTTTTTAACATTTTCAAAAATTTAAGGGATAAGCTCACTTTCTCAAACTCTTTCTTCTTTTCTGGGCACAAAAGTTCAGCAACATCTATTAGGCACTCTTTAACAAACTCTCCCTCAGAAAATGACTTCGGTGTTTTCGCTATTTTGGAACTAACTTTAAAACTAGCTTTAACAACAAGGTCTAGATTTGATTTTTGTGCATGGAACATTTGTTGCTTTTTCCCTAAATCGCTAATGAGTTTTTTTAAATTTTATCCTTTCTTAACTGGCCCATTAGTAAATTATATTGAGCGAAATGCTTGCTGGAGTAATGCCGCTTCATAAATTCGAGCTACTTATGACGGTATAAAAGTTAGTGTTTGAAGTTTCCTGTCTTCAAAAATGGTGTAAATTTTCGGTAAAAACATGCTTACAAAAACATTAAAAAAAAATAAAAATAAACTTGTGGTATTCTTATCTTATATTAAAAGAATATCATCTGGTTAAGTAAAAATTCAAGCTGTTTAACTTATGACGGGGAAAAGTTAATATTTCAAGTTTCCTTTTTTATTATTCAAAAATTGTGAAAATTTTCGATCCGCCCATAAAAAATAAAATTTGACATAAACATGTTTGCAAAAAAAAAATAAAAAGAAACTTTTGGTATTCTTATCTATACCCAAGAAAGATCTTCTGGTATAAATACTCTGCTTGCTTCCTTTAAAATGAAGAATATTCTATTATTTTGGGTTTATTAAAATTTAAAAATAATAAATTTAATCGTCCGGACCGAAAATTCGAGTATCGATTCCTTTTTATGCGATTTTTTACTGTGCCAATCCGGATCGTTACATGCATCTCTATGCCTACCGTACGGCTTCTAAGTTCTGCTGTAACATTATAGCCCGTTATCGACCCACCTATATGTAACAAAATATCCAAAATTAGCCAAAGCATTTATTTGGTTTAATGATGTCAAGTTGTCATAAACATAAAAGAAAAATTACTAGTCCAAAAAGTATGGAGCATGGCTGGTTTTGAGAGGAATTTCTGTTTTAATATAAACCCACAAAAAAAGAGGCCTCCCATGGCAGGGCTAAACAAAGTGCAGCCCGATATTTAAAACACAGTTACATTCGAAATTATATTAATTAAACGGCAACAATTTAAGCAAATTGGCAAATTTGGTACCACAGTCTCAGAATGATTTAGCAGGGTTTTAACCTTTTCTATTTGAATGAGGTATTCCCAGTTACGGTCTAGATTAAGTCCTAGTTTTTTAGCAGCGTTGCCAGAGCTGGTATAATTATACAGATCTGGTACGTTTTAATTCAGTCTGTACAGTAGTACATTTCCAATATTTTTGGTACATTTTTAGAATATTAAACCTCGATCCGGCCCAGGACACGAAATTTTCCAAAATAAAAATAAAGGTACACGTGGGAGACTGTATAAGTGTCTCAGCTAGACAGGTTTGTTGGATCCATTAAGATGAGATTACTGTTTTTTATTGTTGCTCTTCAATTTAGTTTGCAGGACAAATCTGGTACAATTTTTAGGTGGATTTGGTAAACATTTTTGTAAGCCTCTGGCAACCCTGTTTTTTAGTTCAAATGTGGCAAGAAAAGCAGAAAGAAAGGTTACGTGTTTTGATGGTTATTTGTAACAATTTTAAAACAAAACCATTCAATTTTCATAGAAAAGAAGGTAGAAAAAATAAAATTGTGTTTATTAGAATACCTATAAACTTTGAGGATTAATAACCCAAAAACGAAAAGTATTCGAATAAATGTGACTTCAGGTTCGTGATCATAGCGCCAAAACCTACACCTGTGTACCAATAATCATTAAAATCTAACTCTTAAAATAATAGAACAGCTTGTTTGGACGAATAGTTGTTTATTATTTTAAATCAATTGTCAACGTTTTGCCACTCTCCGTGTCTTCATCAGGGCTAAAAGAACAAACACGTCAGCTATTATATACAAACATAAATGACAAATTCACGGAAAAAACAATAGTTGGTACTGAAATAAATGTACATGGATTTAAATAACTATTCTTCTTTTTGCGTAAATTTGTCATTTATATTTGTGTACAATAGTTGATGTGTTCTTTGTTGTCTTTAGCCCTGATGAAGACACGGAGAGTGTCGAAACGTCGGCAATTGATTTAAAGTAATAGACAATCTTTCGTTCAAACAGCTGCTGTATTATTTTAACAATTAGATAGGTAGTGGACATGACACGAACAAAACAACCATTAAAATCCGCGGTGGTGTAAAAAGTAAACAATTATACACGCTTTCAAATTTTGTAAGAACATTCTATATTGTAAGACTTGGTTGTTTTGTAGTTTTTAAACTTTGTCCTGCCTCTTTGACCACTCAGTTCTGAACAATTAAAATTTTAAGTTAACCACTAGCCGGGGTCACATTTAAAAGAATACAAATATAATATATTCTTTAAATGTGCCGGAGTAAACGATTAACCATTGATGACACTGATGATGAAAGAAGATCTATCTAAAGTTTAACTGAATTTTATCACCACAGTAAAATATTTAATTATCCATCAATTTTTAATTTTTCCACTGTGGCACCATTTGCAATAACATTTACATTTCATGACTTATTTGGCGGAGTATAATCAAGGTTCATTTGTTGTCATGTCTACTAGCTCAGTGGTAGAATGTCGGGTTGGCATTGCAAAGGTCCTGTGTTTCAATTCAGCTTCGGACTATTACTTTTTTTAGTATATATTTTAACAAAACTTTTGTATATAGTTGTGTTTTAAAAATCGGAGTGAGTTTAAGTTAGCCCCGTTAGTTAGGTCTTCTTTTGAGGTGGTGTAAAAAGTGTATGTATATTAAATCAGTTATCCAGACTTTTTTCAGTCTTTATTTGAGCAACATTTCTAATTTTATATTTAGTTGTATTTTAAAAATCGGACTGTATCAACACCTCCTACAAGACAAGGCCAAGGCGCTGATTTGTGATGTCATCGCCCGTGGTCATATGAAAACAACGCAGTCACAGATTAACAACCAATTAATCTGTGACGCAGTATTGTTGATTATTGCAATAGTCTGTGCTTTTTCCTGGATTTGTTAATATTTTAATAATTGTTACAATTATTTTTATACAGTTACGATGTTCTATTGTAGCTTTTCGAAATAAATAGGTATTTACCTAAAGCCGCTATATAAGCTAAATTCAGATAGCAGAATGTCTCTGCATTTCATCATTGGATTACCTAGCCACTATTTAGTTGAAGGCCATTTATTTTGAATATGTATTTAATTTCCTTTTATGACCTATACCTAATCGTTTTTTTGCTACAGTAATTTTTAATCAAAGTGTTGGTAATACTGCTAAGAACAATTTCAATAATTGTTTTCGCGGAGTGCATTTTCCAGCCTTCGAAATAAACTAAAAATTCTTTAAGGATATAAATAAGTAAGGCCGTATTCCGTTTCCAAACCTGGTTAACCTGTCCAAATGATAGAATTCTGATAGCGGTTTCTGAAAAACCCTTTAAAAACGAAATACTCGTCAAATAATTGACAGTTCAGACATTGGTTACCCGACAACCCAAGCAGGTCTTGCCGACAACCAACAAAATTCATCGATTGGTCTGGTGACACTGTTGACAGTTATTTTCAGGGACCGTGTTCCGTAAATAACCGACTTTTCAGATAATCGGTGAATACGGAACATGAAAACGAAAGTAAGATTGGAAACGGAATACGGCCTAAATATGAGTTTTGTCAGGAATGAGTTTTGAGAAAAAATGTTCAAGAATTTATTCTCATGGTCGGTCACTTAGTATTTTCTAGAATAAAATATAAGAAATCACAATTATTTCAGCTACAGAATCTTGAGGATATTGTAGTGCCTCTCTGCTTAGGTTAGTTATGAGATTAAAATTATCATCAACAATAAGGTCTTTATCGCAGTGGCGGCTCGCGGGTGAAAAAGTAAGTGAAGTACAAATGAAGCAAGAAAATATCGCAATCATTTTTTCCAGAGTTTTTTATATGTGGAAGGGGTAGAATTTTTTTTTACGACTTACCTACATTTTGTATACTAAATCAATTCTCCTATCCTTTATAGCAGCAAGACAATGGACAAATACAGCCTGCGGTGCTTTTTCGTTTTTTTTTTTAATGTAATTTAGATGACCAGACATCGCACTTGCGCCATCGTAACATTGCAATATTAATTTATGTTCATAGTCAAATTCGTCCAAAATTTGATCCGATAGAGAATATAAATTCTCCGACGTTCTATCGGAGCTGACATTATAAAATCCTAAGAATCTCTCGACTATTGAACGTTCTGAATTAACGTATCTTAAAATTATGCAGCACTGGGAGGTTTGCGTAATATCAGTGGTGCCATCCATTTGCACAGAAAAAAACTGTGTGTTCATTATTTCAATTTTTACTTGATCATTTAAATAATCAGAAATGCATTCAATTATTTCGTTTTGAATAGTTTTCGAGTCACCAGTAAAAACATTCTTAATTTTTTCGTGATAATCTTATAGTTCTTGGGAACTTCCCGATATTAATAAACCTAAAAGCTTTTTAAAATTCCCCCTATTTATTAACTCGCTGCTCTCATCATGGCCGCGAAAGACTAACTCTTGTTTTGTTAAAATGTATTTTATATAGTTTAGCATTTTCTTTTAAAGTGCCAGCTATAGTGCTTTCATTTTTTACAAATGTTTTTAGCATTAAGTCTTCGTTAAGTCGCCGAGTCTTCATGTTTATGTAAAGACCCTCATATATTTAACATACCTGCAAATCCTTTCTTATTCCACACTGAATATTTATTGGAAACTAGTAAACAAGGCCAGCAAAACAATTTTTGTAATATTTGACTACTATAACCATTTGTACGCGGAAAACCAGGATGGCGATTAAAACTCTGATCTTGTTCCTTCCATCGATTAAATGAAGTTTCCAACAAAATGCAAACCACATCCGTGATCGGATTCATCAATAATGTAAATTAATAAACCTTATACAGTTGTAACAACACCATAAATAAATATCACACAAAGCAGTGAAGCAAACTGCAAAGGACCTAACCTGCAGCGAAATACGCGAAAATAAAAGTAAACAATCACCCCAAACCGAACGACACATAGGTATAGTGTACTGCATTAGCAATTCACCGAGAGCGTTGTATGGCGCTGGTTAACATTAATCTTCCATGCGATCGACGTCATTACGTATGCGTTGTCATGGCAACGTAGTAGGAGAATCGTAAACAAAACATAGCACCTCCAGCAAAGTCGAAGCGGTTTGCGCCACTGTTATAGTTGTTATAATAAAGTTCAATTGAAAGTTTTAAAAAGACATTTAGTTAGACAAATTATTGGCCAATGACTACTTAAATAGTTGTAGATATGAGGACTAATTGTACATATAATTGAACAAAATACCATAGTTGTACATGGATTTTATTTGCTCCGAAATAAATTGTAACGCTTCTGCGTTAGCATCGTGTACTTTTAAATTTTTTAGCAATTCTGAAACAAAGTTCAGAACTAGATTTATTTTTGATAAATAGTTGCTATTTTTTCGGTTCTCAAATTCAGGATCCCGGTCATAATGAGGGTTATTGTCTTGTTCGGTCTCTAAAGAAAGAACATTCATCGAACAATCAATGCTACCAATTAAATTTCGTAATTCGTCCAAACTAATTTTGTTGTGTACACTTACTGGTTGTCCATATAAATATGTACTTATTTCTAAATCGATATTTATTTTAACAGCCCGCGTTATTGTAGGCCCGGGAGTATGTTCAATCTTGAAGAGAGTCTTAGAAATGTTTTCGTCATAAACCACCCTTCCCTTAAATTAAATGTCTTAAATAAATTACAGAACCCTTCAAAAGAATTGCTTTCGTCAATACCCTGTTGAAATCGAATTTCGTCTAATGCTCTAAGGTTTTTTTCCCTGCTTTTCCGATGCATTATAGTTTCCGATACGTATTTTGGACAATTAGGAAATTAAGTTGGTACGCTGTGTTCTTTCAATCTTGGTATATTTACTGTGTTTTGGGTTAGCTCTGGTTAGACCTTTATTATTTGAGGTAATGTAAACAAGTGCACTTATATTAAAACAAACTAAAAATAGACAACCCACACTACATGAACTCAAATAGTTTACTGTGACGAGACACTCGTGTATTTTATTTTATGTTTTGAGATTCGAATTTTACTTGCTGGAAGAAAAATAAAATTGAACTAGTTTGGTAATAGAATTCTCGTTTTTAGCTTTAGAAATATATATTTATGTCACTGTTTTAGTATGACAAAAATAAAAAGATTTACAAAAAATGCATAGAGAGAACTAAATATATTTTTTAAATGAACAGTTTATTTAATATGGGAGTTTTATATTATTATTTAGTTCTATGAATGCTATACATACTTTTAACTCCTGTCTTGCCCCTTAGAACTCATTTTCAATGTATTTATTCAGTCCGTCTCTGTCAACAAAACTGTTGAAGAACTAATACTTGCTCGTTGGCAATACCAATTCTTAATTTAAATTAGCCGCCTTTCATGACATTTCCAATTCGTATATGTTTTGCCTTCCTGCAGATGTCGCATTTATCGCTTTCTTTTCCGCGTAGATGAAGTTATCGTAAGCGTGGCTAATCAAGGCACTAAAAGGTAAATATTCTTTACTTTTGGTCTTTTTCAAGTTTTCAGACGTATATGATATTATTCTATAATATATATAAAACGTATCTTGAGCGTTAGGGGTGGAAATTCGAAGCCTAAAATTTTAAAAACTTCAAGAAACAGGCTGGGTCGGGCGTCCCAAGAACGTTCAGTTAGGTCAGTAAGAGTATAAGCAATTATATACCTCTTCTTGTCTAACACTTGGCATTTGAACCTTTAGGGGGGTATTGAGAATTGAATGACATTTCTAATCGAACATAACGAACCTTTAAAAGTGACATTCATCAAATTTCTTGTCTAAAGATAATTTTTCTTTAATTTTTTTTTTAGAAAAATGAGCAGCTCCGAGGAAGTATCCTGGATTTCATGGTTTTGTGGCCTTAGGGGAAATGAATTTTTTTGCGAAGTAAGTGAAAATTCTTGATTTTTTTTTTGGCAATTTATTTATTTGGCTTGTTTTAGGTAGATGAGGATTACATTCAGGACAAATTTAATTTAACGGGGCTTAATGAACAAGTACCACACTATAGGCAGGCGCTGGACATGATATTAGATTTAGAACCAGGTAAACATGTTTATTTTTAATTTTCCAATTAGTTACTATTTCTATATTAGTCCACATGTAAGGTCAGAATTACTGTTATTTGCAGTATATTTTGTACTGAAGTATATATCAGGGGGCCAATATAATTAAAGATTAAATATACACAGTATTTTTAATGTTTTAGAGTGTAGGCATGTGTTTTTTTTTAGATGATGAATTAGACGATAACCCTAACCAATCTGACTTAATAGAGCAAGCTGCTGAAATGTTATATGGTTTAATTCATGCAAGGTATATATTAACAAATCGGGGTATAGCACAAATGATTGAGAAATATCAAGTAGGAGATTTTGGATTTTGTCCTAGGGTTTATTGTGAATCGCAGCATATGTTACCATTAGGACTTTCAGATGTTCCAGGTTAGTACATTTTTGTGGTTGTTTATAAAACCCCACTTAGAAGATGGTCGCTTTAAACAATTTAATTTTGATCCCAAAATTTTTCTATTGTCTTAAAGCCTAATACATCTTGAGTGTAATTTTTAGATTAGTGAAAGTAGGTTTTTTACTGTTGTTATTATGTACTTTAATTTGTAAAGCTTTTAAGTTTTGGTATATTTTTCACAGATTCACTAAAATGTTGCATTAGCTTTTATGTAGAAATTAAATAAAAAAAGAAAAGTTTCAATCAGTAAGTTTAAAACTGGATTATACAGAAAAATCACAACTACTTCCTTGTGCAGTTCAATTTTCAGATCAAATAAAAATAATAGATGGAATTTGGCCATCTTCAAAGGCATCTGTTCATGTATTTTGTAATTGGGTTGATAAAGGGGGATTTTTCAACCATGGCAGGAAAAGGTGGTGGTCATTCCAATCTATAAAGGTGGAGATAGTCAAACCCCATCAAATTTTAGAACAATCTCATTGATACCAACATTGGCAAAGATAGTGGAGAAACTTGTTAAGATGAGAATGGTGTCGTTTCTGAGTAAACACAACTTAATGAACACTCAGTAGTTCAGGTTTAAACCTCAAAGAACACAGGGGATGCTATTTTTCAGTTTTCGAAGTGTCTGTTGATTGTCCTGAACTCTGGAGAAATCACCTTGGCGTTGTTCTGTTTTTTCAAATACCTTTTATTTATTTTTTTTTATTTACGTATAAAAATACATTTGAAGTTTATAAAGAGATTACAGACCTAACCTAAGATAATTCGTTTAGCTTGTGACTTGAATCTATCTTGCGATAAATTAAAGAAGTCAAGACCTTCATAGAATTTATTGACCTTAGCAGATATTCTATTAACTGGACTAAATAATAAGTATTAAGTTCGGCAATATGGAATGGGCAGAAGAGACTTACTTCGTGTCCGGTAATTTTGAATGTGTAAATAAAAACACTGAAGACATTCTGAGCTTTTTATGTGGTAGTTAAAGATATTAAAGGCAAAACAGACATCAAAGTATTCCCTTCTATGAACTAGAGTAGTTAAGTCTAAGTAAGTCATAGTTTGGTCATCACTGAGACACACACCACTCTGGAAAAGTTTGTACCTTGCAAATTTTATAATCTTATGTTGCACATTCTCGAGCCTATTGATGTGGGTCTGATAGTAAGGTGACCAAACTATGCATGAAGACTCAAGAACAGATTTGACTAGTGATGTATACAGAATTTTGATAGCACATATACTTGTAAAGTCTCTAGTAGCTCTCTTCACTTCAAAATGTTCAGTAAACATTAACCGAGTATCTAAATATACGCCAAGGTCTTTTATAACAGAAACTTGAAATAAAGGAACATTGTTTAAGTAATACTGAAAAGGATCTTTATCGATGAGTCTACTGACTCTTATATAACAACACTTGTTGATGTTGAGGGACATGTCATTAAGCTGACACCAATCATATACAATATTAAGGGAATCGGAGGCACGGTCTGAAATGGTTTCTGTCATATCTGAGTAACAGACGCAAGAGTGTTGTGTTCAACAAAGACAACTCTCAGGATTTGACTTCTGCTCTTTTTGATAATTTATGTAAATGACTTTTCTCATCTGCAGATCCAGGGTTTTTTCATTTTTAAGTGCATAATTAATGTCATTTATTTGAAGAAGCTCTTATTAAACTAAACCTGGTGAAAGTAAGTTTTTAGGTATTATAATTGATAGTTCTGTGAAGTTTGATAATTACATTGGTATGCATTGAGGGTTATCTCAAATAATTATGGAATAACATTTTGGGGATCACTTTTCAAATTATTTGTTTAGTGATTTTTTTTTTACTACAAAAGAGGGTCATAAAGTGTATGTGTCTATCTAGGAGGCATGATTCTTACCATTCATAAAAAACACATTCTATTTTGACTCGGCTGCATTTCTATAATGGAGATTGCTTGTTTATACATGGAAATACAAAAATGAACTACTCTTAAGAAAGATGATTATAATATGTAACAAACTTATCAGATGACTATGCCAATTCCTATGTACCAAAAAAAATTCCTTTGTTTACAATAGCTGTGAATTATTTAACTGTCTTCCTCTTGAATTGTATTAAGAAAGGTGTTAAAAGGTTATTACTCAAAAATGCTTATATAATATCATCCAAGAATTTTTTAATTACCAATAAGTAGTAGTCATAGTAAGATGGGGGAGACAAGCCCAGCAACTAGGCCTGTACAATATGGAGTCCATCATACCAGGGTCACATCAACACAATTGAAAAGATGCAAAATAGGTTTTCAAAATAGCTCTTACATAAATCGCATTTCCCATATCAAAGTCTGTCATCTAATACTAGAGCTCTTCTTTGTGGCCTTCAAACACTTGAATATAGAAGAAAGAAGGCACTTCTGTTTTTTTTGCCTAAATTGGTGAATGGGGGATTGACTGTGAACTGCTGCTTGGATCAGTCCCGTTTTTAGTTCTTATTAGAGGAACAAGACAATCACAGCTGTTTGTTGAAAGGTACCACCGTACAAATTATGGGTTTAGCGCATTTGTTGACCGACTATTTCACAATTACCATCGTCACTTCTCAGAATATGATATTTTCAGACTAAGCACTTTGCAGCTGAAAAGGCAGTTAACCGAATTGGTTTTGCAATGTTTTTTGGACCATATTGATGTTAGTTTTTGTTTATGTAATTGTTTAGTTTTGTTATTATTCAAATGAAAATCTTTCTTGTTGGTAATTTTTATTTACTGATCTGACATTTTTTTTTTAAGAGTTACTGACTTCATTATTTATTTATTTGACGTTATTTGCGATTTCGTGCCATTTGGAATACTTAGCATTCTGTAGTGTATGTTTCTGAAGGGCCACACAAAAAAAAACCCTTTTTCTTAACCTCGGCCCCACCTACTTCACTCCACTTCTCTATGAAGGCAGCCTGTCCTAAAGAAGGAGACGATCTTGCCCCAATCAAGATGTTGTAATTCTTCCTTGGAGAGGGACTCAACACTAAAAGTATTCTAGCATAGTCTTGTCCACCTTTCACACGTGCCAACAAGATGATCGGGATCCTCCTATTCTGCCCCACAGTTTGGACAATAAGGGTTGTCTGCTAATCTCAGCTGGTAAATGTGCCTGTTTACTTTACAGTGTCCTGTCAAAATACCAATTTGGTCCCGGGATTGGTGCATCAATCCACTGCTGGCAAACTCATACGCTTTTGCATTGCCCACCTTTGTTGTTGCTAGTTCACTTAGTGCATCTCTGCATTTCTAGACTAGAACTGAGTTCATCCTGGGCTTACTGATGGCTTTAAGGGCCTCCTGAATGTCTTGGGTGAATGCAGATTTCATTCTACGATCCCAGCCTGACTTCCTCCTTTGTTGCAACTTGCAATATAGCATAGACCTCAGCCTGAAAAACAGTTGTATGTTCCCCCAGAATAAAAGCCTCTCCAACACCATTGTCTGACTGGTATACCACTTTATATAAGTATATTATCTGTATTCTTGTATAATAGCTTTGTCAATAATGATTTCAACATTTGTGTGAAATTTATGGGGTGTTTTTTTTTTCTAATAAGTTATATTTATATCTTTCACAATTGACAATTTTGTTATATTTCACTAGTCTTGCAAAAAAATTGCAAGATATTTTTTGTTTTGATTATTTTGATCTTGGAAAATTAAAAAGTTATAATGAGGTCAAATTAGTATGACCAAGCCGAATAGTAGTTATGGTTCACATTTTTTTATGGTAACTTTTTAGATTTAAGAATCAGATCAGTCGGTATCTGGTTGAAAGAAATATTGTGTTTTAAAAACTAAGTAAATATGTTTTTCTAGGGGAAGCGATGGTAAAATGTTATTGTCCTAAATGCATGGATGTATATACACCAAAATCATCTAGACATCATCACACAGATGGAGCCTATTTTGGTACTGGTTTTCCACACATGCTTTTCATGGTTCATCCTGAATATAGACCAAAGCGTCCCACCAACCAATTTGTTCCTAGGTAAGTTATAACTAATTATACTTTACTATTTCAGTCTAAAAGAATCTTACTTTGAGAGTAATCTAGCACTATAGTTAAAGTAATAAAACTTTTGTTACATGTCATCAACTCAACAAATTGCATTGCCAATCTAATTTTGAGAGAAAATGGAGCACAGCCTTTTTTTTTTTTTTTAAGAATGTGACAAGAAAAAGATAAAAGGATTCTGTCAGATCAGGTTCGACCAACTAGCCATTAACATATTTTTTATGTTGGCATCACTGGAGAGTTTTAATAGTGGTCCTTTATACACTGAATTTCAGAGATTTTCTGTGTGTGTTAATATATGTTTACTAAGTCTTTTTATTCTGATCTTATTCTTCAAAGCATTGGTTAAATCATAAAATGTCATATGAAGATTAACATAAGTACAGACTGTGCAATTTCGAGGAAAGTAAAGACTGTTGACAATTTAATTTGTAAACACAGGATTTATTTTGTTTTTTGGTCTTCGTCTTATTGTTTTTGGTACATCTACCAAAGTTGTTGTTAGTCCTAAAAGCAATAGTTGCACATTTATTTTTAAAAAACTTTTTGTGATATTTTTCTTGTATATGTAACTTATTAGTAGGATAAAGTAGGATAAACTAACTGTAATGCTTTTTTATATTGTTTCTTTTTCTTATTTTCTCTATAAGATATTAACCACAGTTTGTTTTATTATATTTAACTCTTAAGTAAAATTGTCACTGTTTAGAGGTATGTTGATGAATCTATGAACAAAACTATTATATGCTGATATTTTGTGTGCAAAAGGATCTATGAAATGGTTTTATTGTGACATTTTGTTTTGTGAAAATTTAAAATTTTATTCTGTTTATTTCTATTCTCTGTTTTTATTTTAAAGTTTTTAGCTATTTTCTGTACATTTGCTGTATTATAATATATTTTTTTGTTAGTATCATATTGACATGTGCAAACATTAAAAGCATGAAAAATCTTATATGATAAAATTTTTTAGAGTTTTTGGACAAACAAGATAAAATTTTACAAAAACAATGTTTAAAAAGTTAATGAGCATAAATTCAGTCACAGAAAGCATAAAGATAATTCCATTAATTAATTTACTAGAAAGTATGGAAATAAACAAACATAAAAATAACAACACATTGATAAACAATCAGTTGGATTAAATAGTTCCCCATTGTTAAATCTTTATTAGGCCATAACTGTGTAACATAACCCAAAACGAGTTCATGTACCTACAGTATCAATAGATTGAGGTGCTTCAATATTAATTAAATAATTAGAGTCTCTAAAACACAAAAAACTTATTGTTAGAAAAAAAATTTCTTTGGGAGATTGTGGGTGTCATAAACATAGATCTTCAATATTTTATGCAGTGTAAGAACAATAACAAAAAAACACATTTTGATTAAATAAATAAATATAAAATTAACTGCTGTGGAAGTTTTGACATCGAAAATTGTGGAAGTCATTGGCGTAGATCTTTGATTTAATTACTTTAACAAATCATAATAAATCACTAAATTTTATTTTGTATATAATATATATTATTTTCATTATACATGGTTAGCCTTAAAGGGATGAAACAACCCCGGAAATTAAAGAAAAAAAAGATTCAAAAACGCTTAGCTTTTTTAATATCTGTTAGAGTAAAGAAGTTATAGGGCAGTTTCAAAATAGTAACTCTCTAATTTTCCCTGTAACTTCAATTTCAGTTTATTTATTCATGTCAAATACATCTGGCAAAACATTTACACACGTCAATATAATCAAATTAAAAGGAAAAACTATAATAAAAAGCGCAATAAACTTAATTTCTTGTAAACATACAGGTCCTAATTTATTAAAGTGATGATATACATTATTAAAGTTCGAATTGCAAAAACAGCACAACGATTTACACAAAAATTACACTGGCCGACAAGATTTTTCTAACACAGGCCAGCTCATTATTTTCACAATGGAAATACCCTCCCAATAATAAAAAAATATTCGGAAATAATACATACCATTTTTTAATAGCCTAATTAGAATCTTTTATATTGGCAGGTAAACAATTTTATTGTGGTGCGGCTAAAATGGGTCCATTTTACAACGGAAAAATTACCTAGACTGGGTTGTTTACAACATTAGTAAAAATGTAAAGTAAATGTAAAAAAAGCTTACTATAAATATTTTGGTGTGTTAATTGGGGATCAAGATAAGCGGTGGGCTCCCCATGTGTGCTGTGTCATTGGTGCAGTGGATGAAGGGAAAGAGAAAAAGTATGCCTTTTGCAGTTCCAATGGTATGGCGAGAACCAGAACTCACCAATCATTCTGACGATTGTTATTTTTGCCTGACAAAGACTGAAGGTTATTCCAAAAAGGGAAAGTACAATATAGAATATACAAATTTGCAATCTGCCATACGACCTGTTCCTTATAATGCAAATTTGCCAGTGCTGATTGTGCCTTCAAATTGGCACGATATTGATTTGGGAGATAATGGAGATAACTCATCATCAGGCAGCTCAGAAGAACAGTACACCGATCTTACTTTTACCACAGGTCCCAGTTCTGGTGAGCGACATTTGATTGTTCAAAGTGAATTAAATGATTTAGTACGTGATTTGGGGTTATCCAAGCAACAGTCAGAACTTCTGGGTTTGCGTCTTAAGGAATGGAACCTATTGGCCAAAGAAACAAAAATTACGAATTTCATAAAAAAAAATGCTATGTTTTCTGAATTTAACAGTATGGAAAATTCGTTGTGAGCGTGTACTGATATAGACAGTTTAATGCAGGAACTTGATATTGAACATTCTCACCGTGAGTGGCGCTTATTCATAGACTCATCTAAATATACAGTATTGTGCGAATTAATGTGAACACAGAAAGATAATTAAATATTGTAAAAAAAAAAATACAAAATACAAGTTTATAAATACATATTTTAATATTATTTAATAGGGGATATGTCCTCCTTTGGCTTTTAATAAAGCTTCAACTCGTTTTGGCATCGAATCAATTAATTTTTGGCATTTATCTTTAATTTTGTCATCTCGAAACCACACCTGAATGACAGCCTCAATCATCTTAGTTTTGGTTGTACAATCCATTTTTAGCAATCTAGCCTTGCATATAGCCCACAAATTCTCAATTGGGTTAATGTCTGGTGAGTTTCCAGGCCACTCTAGTAGGGTAACCTTTTTGTCCTTGAAATATTTCAACATCTTCTTCGAAACATGGCATGGTGCTGAATCCTGCTGAAAGATTGGTTTGCCAACTGCTTGAACTTTTTCCAGTTCTCTAGACAAACATGTTTCTAACATTGCTTTATATTTTTCACTGTTCATCATGCCTTCAATGGGTATAAGTTTTCCTGTTCCCTTATATGAAAAACAGCCCCAAAACATCTTCTTGACTGGATGTTTCACTGTTTGAACCAAGTGAGCTGCAGTAAACTTTTCATCCACACCTTTCCTCACGAACTTTGATCGGTACCCCTGCACTAAAAAGTGTGTCTCATCTGAGAACAAGACATTTCTCCAGTGTTCTTCTGTCCAGTAAGCATATTTTTTTGCCCAAATTAGCCTTTTTTTCATCATAGCCTCTGTTAGAAGCTGTTTCTTCTGAGGTCTTACAGCTTTTCTTCCTCCCTCCAAAAGACGTCTGCGAATTGTAGAGTCGTGAATTTTCACTCCAGCCTTTTCCAAGTCCTGCTGAAGGTCATAGCTTGTCTTTCTAGGGTTTAGCTTGCTGTTTCTCAAAAGACACATCTCATCTCGGGAAGTTGTCTTTCTTTTTCTCCCACATTTCCCCTGCCGTTGAACTTCAACTGATCCAGTCTCCTTTTTTTGTTTAATTAACTTATTTACAGCTCCCAAGCTTACGGAACACTCACGAGCAATGTCCCTTTGCGTCATGGATGTGTGCTGACTAAGTGTAATTATCCTTTCTCTTTTCCTTGGCGTGATGTCCATGATGCCGCAAACACGAAAACACTAACTAAAACGTGATATTTCTCCCAAACCACAAAACAAGTGTAACTTAGTTACAATAACCTCCAAAACGAATGACATTAGCAATAACAATGCAGAATGACAAGCTATGGGATATGTCAACAAACACCTGTCAGAATTGTCACCGCAATGTTGCCAAGTTGAAATAATAAAGAAATTCCCAGTGTTCACATTAATTCGCACAATACTGTAGCTTAAAAGCTGTGTTATTGCATAATGGAAATTTAAAACCCTCTATACCAGTTGCCTTTTCAGTTGCAATGAAAGAAAATTATGAAAATATGCGCACGATATTGGATAAAATAAACTACAATAGGTATAAATGGCAGATATATGGGGTTTTCTTTGTTTATGGGACAGTCATGCAATAAATCAGCATTATGTAACAAAAATTTGGCCAGAAAGAAGTGAATTTCAACCGGGATCTCAAAGTGTTAAATTTATACCTCTTGTTGATCCCAAAAACATCCTTTTGCCTCCGCTTCACATTAAACTTGGGCTGATGAAAAACTTTGTGAAGGCTTTCAATAAAGATGGTGATGCATTTAAATACCTAAGACAAGTCTTTTCCCAGTTAAGTGATGCAAAATTAAAAGAAGGCATTTTTATTGGGCCACAAATCAGAAAATTGCTGGACAATGTCAATTTTATGGAAAAGCTTACCAGGCAGGAACTCAGAGCATGGAATTAATTTGTTAATGTAGTAAGAGGATTTTTAGGCAACAATATGGATGGAAGTTATCACCAATTAGTTAATGAACTCTTAAAAATGCCTATAAAGTGTCATTTTTGCCAAAAATTTGGGAGCTGTTATTAAAAATTCACTATCCACTCCATGGAATCCAGCATGATGTCATTTTTTTTAAGAGAGAAGATGGGAGCTGTTATTGATGAAAAATAAAGTTTAATTAGTGTTTTAAGTTAATATTTTTCTCGTTTGCTTTTCTCTTAGATGTATGGTACGCTTAATAGGCTAAAACTGTAAACATAGTCAATAAACAAACTCAAACTCAAAATGCTTTATTGTCTAGAATGGTATTCACTGACCAAGCTAAGGGGAAGAGAAAAAAAAAAGATTATACAAAACAAAGAAAGCACAGAATCATAATAAAAAGAACAGTACAGACAAAAATATATATGCGTATACGTATACATACCCACGCATGCACACGCAAAACGCATACATACACATAGTGCATAATACATAATACAGGCAAACTCAAAACACACCGAACATAGTTAAAAATTGTTAAAATTAATTTGTCAACAAAAAATATATCATAATATACCACTACACAAACTCTATGCTTTATAGGGCTAAAAAATATTAAAAGTTGTCATTTAAAAACTTGAACGCATACACTTACATATTATAAACAATACACACCAGATTTAAAATATAAAAAAGAACAAAAACTATAATGAATATACAGTTAAAGCAAGCTGAAGGCAAGCCAATACATAAATCAGCCATTATATAATTAAAAGTGACAAGGGCCAAAGTGTTAAAAGGTAGTGTATTGGATTGCAAGTGATAAATAGTAGGAATATAGATTTAGATTAAAAATGGTCATCTAAAAACTCATTTACAGTATAGTAGGCTCTCGCACATAGCAGTTTTTTTAATTCTTTTCTGAACTTAACCGAAGTTGGAATCGACCTGATATTTGGAGGCAGATGATTGAATAATTTTTTGCCACCATATATGATAAAGTTTTTAATTTGTGCTGATGTTGAAATAGGGAGGGAGATCACATTTGTATCTCTTACATTATAATCATGCCTCGCAATTAATTCGTTTTTGTGTTTTTCAAATACTAGGCATACAGTTTCCAATATGAATAAACAGGCAAGTGTCAAAATATTGTGCTTTAAGAACAGAGGCCTGCATGAATCTCGCACTTTAGCTCCAAACATATACTTAATGGCTCTTTTCTGTAAAACAAAAACACTTTGAAAAAGTAGTGCAGAACAAGTACCCCAGAAACAAACACCATACCGCAAGTGCGACTCAATTAATGAGAAATATGTAGATCTTATTATGCTACCATCTAGCTCATTAGAAATAATTCTCATTGCATAGCAGTTTGACTTTAAGAACTTAATATGACATTCAAACTTTAAACGATTGTCAATGTAAAGGCCTAAGAATTTGTTTTCTGTATGATTTGGCAGGATACTAGCATCCAAGCGAACTTCACCCAAATCACAACCAAAAGATATCACATTTGTTTTAGAAATATTTAAAGTTAATTTATTTGCATCGCACCAAGTTTTAATTATTTCCATATCACTGTTAACAATTTCATTAAGTCTGTCAACGTTACTGTCATGCCAAAGTATCGTGGCGTCATCCGCGAAAAGGGTGAATTGGCCCTTTATTTTGATGCCCGCAAAGTCATTAACATACAATAAAAATAAAATAGGACCCAAAACTGATCCCTGCGGGACGCCAGAATCCAGTGTTGCATGTTCAGACATACAGCCACCAAAAGAAACACTGTACTCTATCCTTCAGATAGGATTCAAGCCATTTACATGCTCTACCCCTAAATCCATACAACTCCAGCTTATGCAACAGTATAGTGTGACTCATGTAGTCAAAGGCCTTGGATAAGTCACAAAAAACTGCCGCAGTTGTCTCTTTCTCGTTCAAGCTGAGCTATAATTTTTCCAGTAATGAAAATATGGCATCATTTGTGCCCTTAGCCGCCTGAAAGCCAAACTGCTCCCGACTCAAGACTCCATTCCTCACAAGAAAAGCCATCATCCTCTTCTTCACCAGTCTTTCTACAATCTTAGAAAGTGTTGGCAATAGTGCTACGGGCCTGTAGTTTGAGGGTTGCTCTTGGTCACCCCCCTTGAACAACTGAACAACTGTGGCAATTTTAAGGCAAGAGGGAAAATCACCACTATAAAAAGAAAGATTTATGCATTCTGCCAATACATCTAAGGCCTCGTTAGGAAGCTCCAAAAATATACGTGCAGAGATCTCGTCCCACCCAGCAGCTCCATTTCTTTTTAATTCTGAAATGGTTTCTTTGATCTCTCCCAGATCGGTTGGTGAAAAAAAGAACGATTCCCTAACAGTCACATTCTGTAAAAACTGTGAATAACAAGTTCCGGAAGTTATCCCGCTTGAAAGAGATGAAGCCACAGAACAAAAAAAAGAATTCATATCCCCAGGAGACAGCCCCGAGTCAACATTAACATACTTAGCTTTGCCCCTCAACTCATTTACAACCTTCCATGTTTCATCTTGCTTATTGTTTGCAAAATTAATTCTATTCTGGTAATAGACTTTCTTTGCAGCTTTGATATTTCTATATATTCGTCTATAATTACAAAAAACCTGGTTAAAATATAGATTATTTACAAAAAACTTTCTTATGTAATGGAGTGATCGCATATTCTTTGCTGAAATTTTTATTCCCTTTGTTATCCATGGTTTTTTAGATTTTTTCTTCAAAGTTTTTATAGGGAATGAGCAATCAAATGTATCACATAACAACTTGTGAAATGACAGTAAAGGATTTTCTAGTCCCAAAAGAAAATTCCAGTCAATAGTACTACACATTTGCGAGAACCTACAATAATTGACCTTAGTGTATAATCTACCCTTGCACTTTGATTGCTTATTTTTCCTATATTTTACAGAAAACCTACAGGAAATTGCCTCGTGGTCAGATAACCCCGCATTAATCACATTACAGCAAACTTTATTACCATCAAAGTTAGTGCACATATAATCAATTTGTGTGGACGAGTATTGAGTGATTCGTGTAGGCGCGTCAACAAACACAGACATGTTAAACGAAGTCAGCAATTGCTTTAACCTCATGGTATTATAATCGGTCATATCTAAAAAGTTTAAATTAAAATCACCACATAAAATTATGTAACAGTTAATTGGTAACTGTGTCAAAAGTTCTTCCAATTTGAAGAGAAAGGTGCTTGGGTTACTAATTGGAGCTCTATATAAACATACAATGTATATATTTAGCTTATTGCAGACAATCATTGACAATACAAAAGTCCTCTCCTCAACCAAGTAGTCAAATTTATTAAAGCTTACGAAACAATACAATTGTAGAATATCATCATGAACCAAAATCAATGTACCCCCATGTGTGGACTCGGAACGACAAAATTTGGCTAGTAGTGTATAATTTGGTAGAGCAAAGGGCTCTTCTGGCTTGAGCCAGTGCTCACATAGTAGCAAAACATGAGGATTAGATAGATTGTCTAAAAAAATTTGGAGTTGATTGACCTTGTTCCTGACTGAATATTCAAAAGTACTAGGGTGATGACAGTAATATCTGAGTGAATCCCAAAAAAGATGTCCCTGGTTCAACATCAGTTGCATTTATATCCCGAGAGCCAATCAAATGACACCCTTCAGCGGTACTATCAGAATCTTCAGGATTTTCTGAATCCCCGGTAGGTGAGTTGGCTATAGGTAACAGGTTGCTCTCGAGGTTATTGTCAGAAACAGTGATATTATGATACTCTAACTCGCTACAGACACTCACAGGCACTAGAACTAAATTTAAGCTTAAACAGTCTACGAGGGCATATGATGCTAACAATTTACATAAGGATTTTTTATTGTGTCTATATCTATTTCCTTCCTTAAAATTTTCAATAATTCTAACCGAAGAATTTTGACTCTTGCTAAGCCGCCCAAATTGCTCTTGGATTTTATTAACAAAGTAACTATTTTTCTGCAGGTTGGTATCACATCGCAAACAAATAACAAGATTAGTCGTTTTTCCCAAACATAACAATTTTCTAAGGTCTGAGATATTTGAGTTATGGTTAATATCTAAAAGTAAAACAACACAATCATGCCTGCCAAAATCCAAAGTAGACTGAAATGTTTTAATACAGATTTCCGCCATAGGCGAATTCGGAAACACCATGCCGGTAACACTGTATGACTTATTTGCCAAAAAAGAGCGTAAAATAGCAGAACAGTCTCTGGCACTATGATCACCCACGACTAAAACTTTCTTTCTGTCGCGCATAGCTCTATCGGGAATAGCCTTATTTTCAGAAGTGGCATGTTTATCCAGGTCACGAATAATCATACTCGTTTGAGTTTCAACAGACTTCAATGCTTCTTTGTGAGTTTGAACATACTTCGATGTCCTTTCCATCCCCTTGATTAAAAAAAGCTCTTGTTTTAACATCTTTACTTCGTCAGAGTATGAATCATTCTCTTCTGTGAGCACTTCGATAGATGTGCCTGAACCTGCTCCTTAAAATACGTAAGTTGCTCCTTATATTTCTCTAAGTGCAATGTTGTTTTTTCCAAGTCGATTTTTAGAACATCATTAGTCTTTTTTAAGTCTCGCAAGTTTTCATTTAGATTTGAGATAGTTATTTGTTGATTGTTAAGTTGAGTTACATATTTCCTCTCAGCATCCAACACATCGTCTGTGAAGTCTTGTGTTTTTCTCTGTAGGCGTTTAATAAAACAGTTTTTTTGTTCCAAAAGGGTCTCCTTTTCAAGCACATCCTCTTTAAGTTTTTCAATTTCATGCTCTCTCTGTTCTACTTCATCTTCGCATTCCTTTGAACAATATATTCTAAACCCAGAAAGAACAGTAAATTCTCTGGCCCTCTCTATGCATGAGGGGTGAAAGGCACTCAAACATGATACACAAATATAGTTTTTAAAGTCTTTGTTAGCACAGCATTTGAATGATTTAAACATTTTTGAATAACCCTGGTAGCCAATATTTTGATCAGACCTTATATGTAGGAATTCCCTTGATGGAAGTATAGTTATTCAAAAACAGCTGATGCAAGTAAACAACAACATAAAGTTCAGTGACTTCTCAAAAGAAATAAACAATAAACACACGTGTATCTATTTACAAATAAAAATGTCTTAGAAAAAAGATTCAACATCCACGCCAATAAACAGTAAATTTTATCGATTTTATATTTCCGCAAAAAACACTAAAAACGGATGTTCCCAACTAATACTTTCAACTGATAAGGGGATTAACAATGTTAAATTTATTTTTGTATTTTTTTCTTCTCCATATGAAAACTTTTGTATATTTAACACTAAATAAGTTTGAATTTGATTTGTTTTTGGCTTCCTGGTAATAAAGTCTGGTTACATTTTTCGTCTATAAAAAGCGCAGTTTTCCAATGATGAAAACGACACCTCAGAAAACTATAAATTTTTCACTATTTCAACATAAAAAACGTAAAAACTTCGAAACAAATACCAACGCTTGTCTCGACACTGAGTTATGTCAAAGGAAAAAAAAAAGGGTTAAGAATTTTCTGAAATCATTTTTTCTGTATATATTAAGTATCCTAACATTCGATATGGTTCTACAACTCTAACAAGAAAACCCTACGTGCTACAACTTTCTATTTGTCATTTTCGTATTTGGATAGGTCCATTCTATTAGATTATGCTATTCTGATTTGTGTTACAACAAAAAAAAATTTGTTTGTCGGCCAGTATTATTAATATCACATCTAAAATGTAAAATTTCAAAACTCCTGAATTGAATAGAATGAATGCACAATAAATATCTGTTTTATTTTAATATGAAATTCGTTATATGGTAAGTTCTTTAGATTTACCGGCAAGGTGTTAAAACATTTTATGGACCAAAATCCAGATCCATCCTGACACCTCTTCAGACGCCAGTAAAATTTTACAATACTTTGTCTACCTCAATAAAAAGCTTAACCAACCCATAAAATATTAAGGAAAAATTAAAAAGGGATATTAAAGATACTATGTGATCTGTGTACTGGAAGGTGTTTTTTTTTATATATTATATTAGGGTCATGCATTCAATAAATGTGCTCTTGCATGGGCGAGATAATATTTAATCATAGAGATTGTGTGTATAGAGTAAGCTGATTCCTAGTATAAGGCCACCAATGTGTATCTTCTTGGTGTCAATAAAGCTATTTTCAAACTGAAAAATTTTCAATATCTCCTTTGGTTAGTCTATAGCTACAAATATATATATTTGTATATTGTATTACTTTGCTAAAATTACAACTATTTTACTTATGTTGCTGAAATTGTTAAATACAACAAAGTGATTGACATTTGAAAACTCTGATAATTTAATTTGTGAAAGAAAAATGACTTGAATTTTTCAGTGTTGATGTGACATTGTGATGTAACTATGCCATAGATTTTGATGACGTGTAGTACGACTAATCCTATGAGTCCTGTTTACCAATTCCAGTCAACCTGCAGAGGGCTTTCTAAAAATATTATGTGATAGTTAACTCATTCGCAAGTAGGAAACTTGTAATTTAATTTTTTTTTTCAGATTATTTGGCTTCAAAATCCATCCACTAGCCTACCAACTTCAGCAACAAGCAGCTTCTACATTTAAAATACCTCTAAGGACTTTAAATTTGAACAACGGGAAACGCTAGAACTTAACAAGATAATAATTGAAAAATCTCTGTAATTTCGAAAATAAAAGTGTTAGTTTTGATGGAATTTCTACAAGTATTTGTAATTATGTATTAAGTTTCACAATATAGGATAATTTTCATTCGATACCTGTATTAGGAAATTTGTTCATTCCACAGTTTCTTGAAGTATGAAATTTGGGACATAATAATAATAAAATTCTTAATAGTAGGTTATAAACAAAAACAAATGAATTGACAAAACTGCAAAGACACCTGACCTAGAGGACCCTACTCTCAATAGATCCCATTTCTGATTTTTGGGACATCAGCAATTTACATTCATTTGGGTGATGTAAAATACAGACATTGAAGTGTTCATAGTCAACTATTGGGTGTAATTTTATATTCAAGTGTACATATATATAAAATTGAATTTTACACGATAGTTATAGTTTGTTGTCTAAATGAGGGTAGTTCAGTACTGTAAAATTAAGTTCAGTTGACATAAGTATGGACAAATGACCCATTTCAATGATAGATACGGTTTTACATTGATTTTTACAGGAATGGGCATTTGGTAAATAGCAAACACTAACTATGTTTATGCCAAACTAAGTTATTTTTTTAATTAGGTTAATATTTATGTTACAATTAAACCTTATTGTTTATAAAAGTTGTATAGGATTCTAGATTAAATATTTAAAATTACCAAATTGTTTCTTTTGTGTAGATTTAGGATAATTGAAACTAACAATGTAGTGTTTAAGTTTTACTAGATTTCACAAAAGTTACACGGACAGGTAAGAGAATTCTACTTGTAAGGTAAGTGGAATTTAAGTTAAATTATTATTGTTTTGTGGTTGCTGCCTTGTCAAGTTTTACTCTGAAGTATTTTCCAACATTTCGCCTTTGATCGTTCAAGACAATTTCAGGAACCTTGGTCTTATGAGATCAGAACAATGTATAACCCAGTGTAATGTAATTTTTACAGTTCATGCAGATGCTGATATAAACTTCTATAGTTTGGTTTTTCTATTATATTACTCTTGTACAATAAAGTATTTGAACTTATTTTTAAGTAATTCACTACAGCATTGTAGAGATAAATTGATGGATGGTTAGATTTAGAACTAGCGTCACCATATTGAAAAATTAAATTGTCTGTGAAGAATGAGAAATAAGGCTTGGTCCATGCTAAATAGTGACCTGTATCGCCAATATCGAACAATTTTCTTATTTATTTATTTATTTTCATTTTTGTCATACATTATTCTTAATGAACATTGACAATGTCAAATTTATGTTAAAATTACAGTAAACAACAAACTAGTCAAATCTTATAACCTACCACAAATTATATTAACTGTCCTACATAAAAGTCATGAAAGGAATAAAACTTTCCAGTAAAAACTTTTTTAGAGCTAACTAAACCTAACCTTGGTATAAGCATCTTGTCCTAGATAGATTTTTGACATATTCCCTCAAGAAATTGATTCTCTTGTGGACGATCTTGAATTTCTCTAATTTCCACTGGTACTGATTACACAGAACAACACACATTTTGGTGCCTGCGATTTTTTAACTGTTCCTGGGTTATTTTTGGATACATAGTTTTTTTTTAATTGTGTATATATTTTACGTTATAACTGTTATAATATATAATATTACTATTGCCAGTTAAAAAAGCAAAGACACATGGATTTAAGTATTTATTGCAAAAACTTAATTTACATAATTACATTTGTCACTAATCACATAAAAATTTTCTTTTATATGACTTTCTAGAATGGAGTTTACTAGGGCAGTCTCGCTGAAGACTCCAACAGTAGTCCGCCATCATGTGGCTATCCCATCGTCCTTGATAACGATCTTCCATAGTTTTAATATCCTGATGGAATCTTTCCCCCTGTTCTTCACTACAATCACCTAAGTTTTCTGGAAAACGATCTAGGTGGCTGTGGAGGTAGTGAATTTTTATACTCATGTTACAGCCGAGAATATTAAAATTTGAAAGCATAGTTTCCGCTAATTCTACGTAATTCTCTGCTTTATGATTGCCAAGAAAATTTTGTACTACTTGAACAAATAAACACCAAGCGTTAGATTCAGTCTCGTTCATTGATGTGGTGAATTGTGGATCTTTAACAAGTTGCCTTATTTGAAGACCATCAAATATACCAGCTTTTGGTTTTTCCATGCTAATTCCAGGAAATTTACTTGACACATACCCAAAACAATTTCCATCTCGATTTAAAGCCTTCACAAATTGCTTCATTAGGCCTAACTTGATATGCAAGGGTGGAAGTAAGACTTTTTCTCTTGAAACCAAAGGTTCGTTGATCACGTTTTGTTTTCCTTGAATCATAACATCTCTTGAAGGCCAATTTTTGTTAACCCAGTGCTCATTTTAAGCTCTGCTGTCCCAAAGGCACAAAAAACAAGGATATTTTGTATAACCACTCTGCTGTCCAAGGAGGAAGTTAACCATTTTTAAATCAACACAAATTGCCCACTGATGTTCTTCATATTTACTTTTTCTCAAAACTAATGCAATTGTTTCATATTCTTTCTTCATGGTAGTAGAATGACTAATAGGAATTGAGCCATATTTGTTACCGTTATTTAAAAGAACACATTTTAAACTACATTTTGAACTGTCAATAAAAAGGCGCCAATCATCTGGAGTGTATTCAGGGAAACCCATTTTTTCTAAGAGCCCTTTTATATTGTTACAGAATACTAAGTCATTTTCCTGAGCGAAAAAAGGCAGCAGATCTTTATCTCTTTTACGATAAAATGTAATATTAGAACCTGGACAAAGTAGATTTTTTTCTTTTAATCTGGATGCAAGTAATTTAGCGGAACCCTTTGAGAAATTCAGGTCTCCTATAAGATCGTTTAGTTCTTCTTGATTGAAACATTGCGGAGTTGCTAAATCTGCTTCAAATTCGCTGTCGTTTTCTGATTGAATTCTTTGAACTTCGTCAGACGTTGATGTTTCTGTATCATTTTCTGTCAGTTCGGGTGCACTGCTGAATGATGGAACGGGTATTTCTTCCGAATGCGCTACAGGCCTTCTTGCAGAATCTAGATCAGGATATGTCCGTTTGTGTCTATTGTGTCTATTTATGCCTTTAATATTAACGAGACGAAAATAGCAGTCGTCATGATGGTTTCGCGGTTCTCTCCAAACCATTGGTATACCAAACTTTAGGCACTTCCTCTTTCCAGTTGTCCACTGTCGCAAATGTTCAACACATATGAAATGTGGGGCTCAAGATTTATCTTCATCTCCTAAATGAACGCCAAAATAGGCAAGATAAGCTCTTTTCACAAAGTCAGAAATCGTTTTTCTGCTCTTTTTCAAAGTGTATTCACCACACATAACAAAAAACATCGGGATGATTTACACAAGTATGTCTGCTTGTGGCTGCCATTGTTTCAGTTTAGTGTCTTGATACTACAAAACGACCAAAATTTACACAAAATGATAGCATAACTTTACTTGGGAAAACTCGGTAATATACTAAACCGAGTACAGCTAAGCAGGTATAGAAGGATCGGGTCATAGGCAATTACAGGTATAAAAGTAATTAAGAGCAGTGTATTGAGTAGTTCCTAGTATATATTTGGTTAATTAGTTCTGGGAAATTTCTATTTTGACGATTAAGTACATATTTATCTCTTTATTTGTTGTCCTTTATCAGAAAAAAATATCAACTTGTAACCTGTATCTCAAAAACTAGTGCTGATAGAAAAAATCTGGTGGCATTTTTGGCATCAGCAAATTAAAAACATCTAAAATCAGATGTTAGATTTCCGGCACCAAATTTTTGTTTTGATTTTGTTACCCTGTGTTGTAGACCCTAATACAAGACATCAAAGGTCCCTTATTAAACAATGCTGTGCGATGTGCTGGTATACTAAGACCATCCTTCATCTAGTATTCAAGTTGTTAGAATAGAAGTCGTTTGTAACAAATAACTCTAAATTATTTTTAGTAAATACAGAACAGTTGTAAACACACAAACAGGGGACTGTTAAGATTTCGAGTTTTTTGAAAACTCCTGCAACTTCGGCGATATTACATACCCATAATTGCCCTTATGATTCTTTTTTGTTAAACTCTAGATGAATGGGACACAGAAGACGTATACCAGAACATCACACTAATAAATAATTGACTCAACACAGGCAAAGTAAAAAACACGCACACTGTTCACATTTACATGGTTTGTTAGGTATCTAATTACATAGCAGACCACATTCAGTTTTGACAAATCCGAACC
The DNA here is from genome assembly GCA_030620095.1 of Kuschelorhynchus macadamiae. NCBI lineage: Eukaryota > Metazoa > Arthropoda > Insecta > Coleoptera > Curculionidae > Kuschelorhynchus > Kuschelorhynchus macadamiae. The sequence continues at coordinate 149,479 of JAUTXW010001331.1, read as the reverse complement.
CAGATCTCCATCCAACAGTAGACCCAGAAATTTTGCAGAGTTCTCCTGTCGAAGACTCTGATGTACTGAGATTCAGTGACGATGTTATGCCTGAGCAAAATGACTGAAGTTTTGGAAGGATTTGCAATGAGGTTATTGTTTTGACACCAATCACACACCGCCTGAGGAATGTCTGACGTCCTAGGGGACAGTGAAGTAATTCCAGGACCGGACACAATGCGTGATATGTCATCTGCAAATTGAACCAGGGAACTACTATTTACTTTTAAGTGCATGTCATTGTAGAATGTAAGGATTGACTCCTGTGGGACTCCTTTGTTCATTCTGACTGACGTAGATAGGGAACTCACTTCATCAGTCAGTGAAGTGTGTACATTTAAAGGGGTCTATCAGTTAAATATGACCTAAGCAATTTATTGCCTACACACCCCAAGACATTCTGGCTTATATAACAGTTCGTTAAAAGTAAGATTGAATGCCCTACTAAAATCAAAGCAGATGGCCGACACCTTTTCACCTTGATTGAAAGCCTCTATGGAAAAATGGCGGTAACAGTAATCTTCTTGGTAAAAACCCATGTTGGCCAGCATAGAATAAATCAAACCTTAGAAAATAGGTCAGCAATCTTAAATATATCACCCTTTCAAATACTTTAGCATAAAAACTGGCAGCAGCGAAACTGGTCGATTGTTGTTTATGTCCTGCTTATCTCCTTTTTTTGTAAATGGGAATTATTTTACTCATCTTTAGAACGTCTGGAAATTCGCCTTTAAGGAAGCCATTGTTAATTATGTTAATTAGCTTTTGTTTTGTTAGTTGAATTTACTACTATATTATCGTTATAACTTTTTTTTTATAGTTTCCGATATATTTTTTGTAGTATTTTCTTTCATTTTTGTAACTCTTTAATAAATCAGAATTATTGGTTTGTTTATATAGTGAGTACATATCCCTGAGTCTTTGCCCCCATTTCTTTATCTCAGCAGTGACCCAAGTCTTAGCTGAATCCCTAAACCTAACTTCTTAGGGTGGGTGGTATAGACTGTTCTAAGGCGTTTGACGACATGTCAGTATAAATAACATCAATTTGAAGCTCTCCCTCATTGGATGATGTTAGGAAGTCTTGATACAATGCTAGGTTAGTTGTCGTTGAACATGCTATGTAAAAACAGTGCTGCTCTGCTATGATGTGTTTGAATTGATTCGAAGACTTCGGGACTACAGAAAGAAAGCATATATCATGATAACTGGTTATATCTCATTTGTCTCCATGTTTAAAGATAGGTTGAATTTTAGAGAATTTCCGGACATTAGGAAAGCAACCTTCATTAAATAATCTCTCAAATATCACCATCAGTAGATCCACTAACGATCTCAAACAACCCCCCAACAAAACTGTTGAAATACCATTGGGACCTAGTTTTTTTGAAAAGTCAAAGGTAGAGTTTTTCTTAAATTTTTCGATAGTAAAGTCGCGTGACCAGTGTTCTAGCAATTGTGATGGGCTCCACGGCACTTAAGCTTATTTCTTCAAAGCTTGAGTATGAAGCTTGGAAACGAGTCGCAAATGCCTCGACAATATCCTGAGGGTGAACAAGGTTTTGACCCCGACTTTTCCAGTTTTTCTGCGAACTAGCCTAACTTTTTTTCAAATAAATAGAACATGTGTAATCGGAAAAAAAAGATTGAATTATTATTTCTGTGAGGTCTAATACAGTTTTTTAAAAATGTATTATCGAAATGCGAAATATTTAATTTTTTTTCTACTATTATTGAGAATTGTACAAAATTGTCTGCAATTTCTTGCTTGCTAAAAATCTTTTCGCCATAAACTTGCCACTTTTTTCACTGACTAATTCCATAAAATTTTAGTTTTGTTTGTTGAATTTGATATGATATTGACATCATTTTGTTTCTCAAGTTGAATTAATTTGTTAGGTTTCTTTATTTAGCTGCTTATACTGTGCATCTGTTATACTTACTATTTTTTCTTAGCCAATTTATACCTTTTAAGTCATTTAAACGTTTATATAGATCTGCATAAAAACGATTTTTTTACTTTTTGTTGGAGGCTTTCTCTAACTGGACAAGAGACTTCAAAGCACCACAACACAGAATTTATAAAATCATCAAAAATTAAGTTTATATTGGCACAACTTTGGATGTTAACAATAGAGAAGATATTTTTAAATCTAAAATGTGAATCTTTTCTGAAACCTTCCAAATCGTCTTCTTATTGCTTAGTACAAAAAACCTTTTCTATAAAACCCTTAAAAGAAACGTACTATTTACATTTTATATATTTTTATTGTCTTCTGAAATACCAATGTACTAAAGAAAGACAATGCATGTAAATAAATTATTAATTATAGTTTTAGATTCGTTCTTGTGATTGGTTATTAATATTAATAAATAAAATAGTTTTTTTTTTTCGAAAAAGCAATAATTTTATTTTTGATCAGCCATTATAATTTGCCAAAGATATATTTATACACTTACAAAATCCTTGCGATTTCGACTAAAAAAATACACCATTAAGAACTTATTTAATAAAAGAAAAACTATTTTCCGCGTCGGATATCAGATATAAGCGCATTTTGGTCGGTTGAAAAAAGTATTTCAGAAGGCATAATAAAATATATAAAATGTACATAGTACGTTTCTTTTCAGGGGTTTTATAGAAAAGGTTTTTTGCACTAAGCAATAATATAGAAGACAATTTGGAAGGTTTCAGAAAAGTTTCACATTTTAGATTTAAAAATATCTTCTCTATTGTTAACATCCAAAGATGTACCAATATAAACGTAATCTTTGATGATTTTATAAATTCTGTGTTGTGCTGCTTTGAAATCTTTTGTCCGCTTAGAGAAAGCCTCCCAACAAAAAGTAAATAAAAATTTATGCCGATGTATACAAACGTTTAAATGACTTAAAAGGTATAAATTGGCTAAGAAAAAATAGTAATAATGATAACAGATGAACAGTATAAGCAGCTAAAAAAAGAAACAAATTAATTCAACTTGAGAAACAGTTTTGATCAGCCAATTATAACGAATCTAAAACTATAATAAATGAAAAAAATAACTAAAAAGTCCTTAAGCAACTGGTAATGATAATGTGCCCTAGATCTTGTAGGTATCTGGTCTTAATGACTGACGAGGGGCGTTTTGCACCACTTGGCTTTTTATGAACAGTTTTTTTGTCACAGGAAATTACTTTCCAGGTTTATTTTTCCGATTTTTCGGATATTTTTAATACTTGTTTTTCATGAAAATGAACAGTTTTGGTATATTCTCGGTTCGTAGACAATATTAATTTTTAACAAAACGAAAACATAATTTCCTATAACTAGTATAATAAAATAGGAAAAGACACTACAAAACATAAAAAAAACGACACTATTTTATATAGGTACCCGGTATCCCGTATAAAGCAAAAAATAAAAAGGAAACTTCTTCGGATCCCTTGTATACCGTAGAAAGCATCTCCTCCGATATCATATTTGCACCACTAACCTACTTGTTTTTTTAAAATTACGTTCATTTCATTTTACCCAAATTCTTGACCTAGACCAAAAAAATATAAAACTGTTTTGTAGCAAAAATATGGAACTTTTGACCTGACCAATCGTTGTTGTCCTAGGAGGTACCGATAGGCAGGTACGAAGGCTTAAACCAAGGGCTGAACCTGAAATAATTGCTTATATTTGGGACATCCTGTATACTATATTAACACAACTATATATATTTAGTTAGTCATGTTCCCTTTGAAGACGAAAATAGAAATATTTATTTTTTTTATGTTGGATAAAATGATTTGATTTTTATAGGCAAACCTTGTTAAGAACACTCACGAGATACTAATGAACTCTATAGTGTGAGTGAGGCAAATACATTATTATACATCCCGCCGTCTTGTGGAATTTCTCTCTCGATCTTATTGGGTTAAATGGAAAGAAAAGTGCAAGATTTTATAAAACCACACAGATTAAAACGTCTACGAAAGGGGGAGGTATGTCAAAAGCAGGCTGTTTCCATGGATATACAGAGTTGTAGCCAACCGCGAATGACCATTGCACCGTTTCCATAGTTAATCACAATTTTTTCATAGACTATTGGCCGGTTGCAAAAAGCTCAATTAAAGTTTTGAATGTTTAACGGAATGTTAGATGTGACACCGATTTGTATAGGCAGCTTGTCAAATCCGAAAGCTCGGTTAAATATTCTAAACAGAAATTAAGTTTTGTGCAACTGGCTGTCAGATTCGTGTGCCAAACATTATACAAAAGGTCCGTACACTATAGAACATATATTGCCTTAACATTTGGTTAAAAAGAGCGCTTAATCTATATTATTTGAAGTAATTTGGAAGAAAATAATACAACATATTCTTTCGTTCTCTGGTTATTTCGTTTATTAGTAGAGTCAGAGACTCCTAGTTTTCGGGAAGTGCTGTTTGATGAAACTAAAGGCGGCACAAGTAGATTTTTTTTCACAATTCAGTTTTGTTGGAATTAATGCGAGAATAAAATCTTTGGCCTTCAACGTAGACGTCAATATATATATACTTCATTGCCTAACATAGAGCACTGCAAATTCATATACCATGCTGATGTTCATGAAAATCCAGCAAGGGGTAGAGACAATATAATACCAGGCTTCCACAGGCTTGCATGGACCAGAAGAGGCACTGATTATTACCTTGCTAAATATTATAACAAAGTATTCTTCATAAGGGAGAGGACTTATTTAGTACAGAGGGTCTTCTACTAAGCTGAGGATTACCTCAAAGGCAGTTTTAATGGGCTGTGTGACTGTTTTATTTTTTTAATGTTGTGAAGAAGATAGTGTAACTTTTCCTTTCTGTTAGTGTAATCTTAATTAATTATAATATTGTATTGTTTGTGATATGCGATAAAGGTACTATTGTATAATTTACAAATACATTTTTTGTTTTTTTTTTTAATTTCTCTATTTTGACTATTTATTTTATTTTTATTACACTTTTTATTCACAATTTGGTTAATTATTAGAGAAAATTGGTATTAATGCGTCTACATTATTTCAAAGATGTATCAAAATCAATAATTTTTTAAAAAATAGAACACCCTATGTTAGATATCCATCAAATGGGTCACTTCTTGCTGAATATAAATACACCAGATTGGATATCATTATATTTAAAAGCTTCCGAAAGATTTGACAAAAACTTTGATACAGGAGGAAATCTATAAGAGAGAGAGAACGAGCATGTTCTAATGGCAGGTGTTTTTAAATATAAAAGTGTCAAACTTTTATATTTAATTTATTTAAAAATTTATTTTTGTCTAAACGATCATGATATATTTGCTGCGGTTTTCTGCGATTACTCCAAAGCTTTCGACTGTTAAGTCAGTTTATATCATCTGCTGATGATGCTAACTTGGTTAGCGAAACGCGCCCAGAACGTAACAAGTTGTGGTGTAGTGTGGTGAGAACTCTCGTATTTTGATTTTTCGGCTGTGTACATAGTGAAGTTCTTCTCCAAAAGTTAAAGCGATATGGATTCCAGGATAACTAGCTACAGAGAAAAGATGTCTAGTTCAACAAAAATTTCTTGTGTGGTGCCACAAGGATCTGTCTTGGGTCCCATTTTATTTCTATTATACATTAACGACTTAACAGATGTTAACATAAACGGAACTCTTAGATCGTTTGCGGACATTACCATTGTCTGGCGAAATAAAAATGAAGACCTGTTGAAGGAAAATATCTCAAGAGATCTGATTTTAATTAAAAAATGGTGTGATGCGAATTACCTTAGTTTTAGTGTATCAAAAAGTATTTTTTTTAACGTTTAATTTTAACTTTGATAATCTTTACCTATCTGATACTAAGGTTGAAAACAAATGAAACACGAAATTTCTGGGAATACACATTGATAACTTGAAACTGATTAACTGCATAAATAATCTAAATGAAAAAGTTGCGAGAGGCAGTTATGCTGTTCGTATTGTTTCAAATGAGCTGGCATTACTGCAGTAAGAATAGCTTACTTTGTATTTGTAAATTCATACGTAACTTATGGTGTAGGCTTTTGGGGTTACCGCAGCCAACAACTTTTTAATTCTACTTTTATTTTGCAAAAATGGGGACACTTACTTTGCCTTTTAATACTTGAATCTGTATCTGTCATATATAATGTCATAAAAACAAGACAAATATGTCATAAAAAACATGGACATTTAATAACTGAAAGGGCCTTTCATACTAGACACAATTTGAACCTTCCACTTCTTATCCCCAGAACAACCTTCAATTTTTTATGAAAGTAAAAAAATGTACAACCATCTCCACAAATATTTTGCATGTTTGATCTGATATTTTTCAGTTATTACTTTTATATTTAACAATTCTGATACCTTAACCCATTTATGCCCAGAATTATTTTTTTCTTTAAATTTTTATAAATCTCAAGCATTTTGGTTATATGCCATTTAATAAAAGAAGTAACTATAAAAAAACGAATTTCAGTCAAGAGATTTGATGTTTTGATGTGGGTTGTTTTTGACCCACTTGGGCAAAAAGGTGTACTATGCGCAAATGTATACAGAAAAACATAAAAACTTGCAGGGTGTTGTTATTTTCATATATATACATGCAAAAAGTTTTAGATAAAAATAAACAATTATAATATTATTTGAACACTTTTATTTTGTATGGAAATCTACAAAACATTTATCATGTAATGCAACATCACACTGGCCACAGGCTTTAGTGGTTTTGTTCTTGCAATGAGCACACCTTCGTCGTGTCTGACCATTCAAAATGAGATGCTGACCATGTCTACGAGCTGCTGGACTAACAAGAATAGGCTCCGAAATTCAAGATTGTCAATTTTTTTCCCAAATTTTCGGGCCAGTGTCCATGCATTATTCATGCATACATCAAACGTCCAAAATAATATGGGCATATACCATTTTTTGCCGCGAAATCCTATGCGATAGTTTGCCACATTGTTGTCCATTTGGTCGACGCCACCCATGAATCTGTTGTAACAATGTATCACGTTTGGCTGAGGTATTTCAACCTTCTTTTTCTCTTTTGCAGAATATCTAACAGCTTGACGAATAGGTGCTACGCCATATTCATTCGACAACATTGTAACAACACTGTTATCCTTCCAACGGACACAAACAATATTATCATCTTTGTCAATGGCATTATCAAATACTCCTCTAGCCCCTTTTTTCATCTGTGAAGAATTTTGAAGTGGACATTTGTCGGTACGGTTTTTTCGCACTGTACCTGTCGCACCAAAACCCAATTCTCCCAATTTACTGATAAGAGCAGTGCTTGTAAAGAAATTGTCGAAGAATAATGAAAACCGAGTCCAAGTTTTTCGTCAGTCTGTTGAGCCTTTCGTCCTTGATATACGTCGAAGTTGACGCAATAGCCTGATGGAGTTGCCAAAACCCATGCTTTGTATCCGAAGCGGATTGGCTTTCCTCTGATAAACTGTTTACATCCGTTTCGGCCAAAATACGGGATCATGGATTCGTCGATAGACATACAAGAGCTTACAGGGGTATATTTGATAAAATTCTGGTTCATTTTGTCTATCAAAGGACGTAACTTCGCCATTTTATCATTCGGTACTAAGTTGTTATTATCGGCTGCGTGCAAAAATCTAAATATTTCTTCAAAACGATTCCTTCTAATAGAATTATAAACCAAAACATTTCGAGCGTCATCTCGTCCTTCCCAAAACATGCGACGTCTGGGAACGAGAACGTAACCACTCACATAAAGAACAGCTATAAAAACAAGCATCTCATCATTGCCAATTTCTAATCTACAGTTTTTGCTGGCAGCATATAAGACGCTATGTTTCACAAGAAGTTCCAATATTTCCGGGTTCAAAAAGAGTTCCATAAATTCCAGGGGCTCACATTCATCACCTAATGTCAACACAGGTAACAGTTCTATATTTGTTTGTTTTGTTTTACCCTCATTCAAGTCATCTTTTAGCCATTGTCGATTTTTTCGGGACTTTTTCTTATTTTCTTCAGGTTCTGTTACGGTACTGTCTTCATTATTATGGCTGTCTTCTTGTATATTGGTTTCCGCTTGTGCCTGAAGCTGCAATGAATTTAGTCTGTTGGGGTCATTACAGTCTTCATCCCCTGAGTCTCCATTACTTTCGAATCCATTATCATCTGGAGGAGTTATATAGATGGCATCTGGAACGGGATCATCTTTGGAGAGTTTTTCTATTTCGTTTAACAGCTCAGCCGTCGTCAGTGGTTTCTTCCTATATTAAAAAAATGTATATCACATATCTGCCCAACGGGTCGATACGACCCCAGCAAGTTTTTATGCCCTTCATTTTCAAATAAACAACCCTAACCACAAAACAAATATTACATCGTAAAAAGTGAAATCAGTGTAATAAATAGTATGAAAAACAACACAATGAATACTTAAATAAACAACTTACCAGTAAGAGTTTCTATCCATGTCACACTGCAATATTTTATCACTTAAATTTATCAAGAAAACTGAAAACACGATTTCTCAGCCCGCTTTACAATATGATATTAACGATGTCTATTGTTTTGACTACTAAATGCAAAGATAGGCAATACTTTAAACATGCACATGTAAAGCTGATTGCATAATTTAAGTACCGGGTCGTTTTCGACCCGTTGGGCATAAATGGGTTAAAATTAAAGCAATATTGTGGGTGGCACACAGAAAAAAAAAAACCCGTATCATGTAAAATTAAAAAGTCGTATGTTTCAAAAGTAAAAAACAGTTTCAGCAAAAAGGTCTATTATTAACACCGTAAGAAAGATTTCACAACCGGGGTGATGGAATCATAGTTCTTCAATTTCAGTCCGTGTCAAATGTGAATTACTTTTCGAACTTTCTTCTGCCATGACACAAAAGATCTTCACTGCAAAATATCAAAACACTGTGTTTTGATAGTCACGTTGAAACATTTAGACATTACTCTTGATCAAAAAAACTAACTCTTGCAATTATCGCCCAATTGCTCTACTACCAGTGCCATCAAAAATCACTGAACAGTTACTAAAGAATCGTCTTATGCCATTTCTCCTTAAATATCAGATAATATCCCCGGAACAATTTCGATTTTTACCCAACAAGTGCACTAGGTTCTCGTTCCTTAGCGACGTCTACTACAATACTACACTCAATAACAACCACCCCACCGCCTCAGTTTTTTGTGACTATGCAAAAGCCTTTGACTGTGTTAGTCATGAAATTTTGGTAAGCAAGCTGAATTTTTATAGAATCCGTGCTATTTCTTTAAATTGGTTTAAATCTTATCTCGGGAATAGAAAACAATTTGTAAGGGCAAATGGTTCTGATTCGGATTGTAATTTCAATGTCATCGAAATTATTCATCTCGCATATGTATTGTTTATTTCCTTTTGGTAGGTCATCTGGATTCATTAACCGCTTTACGGCAACGCTACGAATATAACGAATGTTATATTTACAATTTATGTATTTGCATTGACCTATCGAAAAATGATTTTTTTTTCAATCAATATTTCGTTTTTTCATTGTTTTTGTTTTACGGTAAATGTCGTTTTGTCCATATATAAGATAAGATAACATAAGATAATTTATTCATGTCAATACAATAATAATTGCTCACACATGTCATAAGTGATATATATAATTATACAAATAAAATGAACTAAAATATATTTTTTTTTGTATAAATGTTTTAAGGACATATTTGAATCTATGTAGGGGAAGCCTTCTGATATTCAAGGGGATCTTATTAAACAACCAGCCAAGTGTTCCGGCCGTGTGTCTACATTTGATCTTATATAAGCGGTGTTATGTAGTATAAATACTAAGGGGAATGTAAGAACATCCAGCTGAAGAAATGCGTGCCTGCAATCATCGCGAAATCCCAGCTCTCCAAGTATTCGGACCATCCTTCGTTGTAAACCGAACACCCTGTCCACAGACAGCGACCCACCCCTCAACACTATGCCATATGACATAACAGAGTAAAATAGAGCATAGTACGCAGCCATAAGAACATCATCGGATACACTACCCTTTAAATTACGGATCAAGAAGACACAGCTTCTCAATCTGCTAGACACACTCTCCACATGGACATCCCACTTCAATTTGGGGTCTAAATGTACGCCCAGGAATTTAACCGAGTCTTTGTTTTCTCTTCCATTAAGATCACGTAATGAAAATATGATGGTTTGGGTTTTTTTGGTATTTAATAAAAGCTCATTGGAACTAAACCAAGCCTCAGCTCTCGACTGCGCCTCTCTCGCCCTTTGAAAAACGCCATCCAGCTGAGATCCCCTCAGTGAGGGTGTCGTGTCATCAGCAAAAAGAGTATATCCTGCTTCGGTCTTGCCCAGGGTCAGATCATTGATATAGATCAAAAATAAGACAGGCCCTGAGGAACTCCCACATCAATTACTCTCTCTGCAGAAGACACACCACCCACCCTAACTACTTGATGCCTATTTTCCAGGTATGACCTCAGCATTTGAATGCTGCTGCTATTGAATTTGTAGAAAAGCAGCTTCCTTAAAAGGATATCGTGAGAGACACAGACCAACACTTAATCAGGTCGAAAAATTGAACATCAAATTGCAGATCCTCAAAGGAATCCATAATTTTGGAGAATAAGTCGAGCGTAGCGAGAGCAGTGCTCCTGTCCTCCCTAAATCCAAACTGACAATTACTAAACAAGCCATTGCTTTCAAAGTACATTTCATTTTAATTGACATACACTTTTCTATAACCTTTGACAATATTGGGAGAAGTGAGATAGGTCAATAATTTGAAACATCAGACCTATCTCCCTTTTTAAAAATTGGGACAACAATAGCTTTCTTTAAAATATCTGGAAAAATATTTTTTTCAAAACATAAATTTATCAGTTTAGTGAGTGGTACTCCTATTATATCCTTTATATGTTTAATAAGCCTTACTGAAAAGCCGTAAATATCAGTGCTATTTTTATTTTTAAGAGAGTTGAGAACATCCCTAACTTCATTAAAGGAAACTTCCCCAAACGAGAATTCAATATCTGGGATATTCAGATTCTCCAGGTTCCGGAAGGGCTCCAGGTCATTCTTTGGTATTTGTTTTTTTATATTATAAGCTACATTGGCAAAGAAGTTATTAAAAGTTTCAGGATCTATATTTATGTTGTCTTTGTTTTTGTAGTGACCCCTGTTGCTATTTATGATGTCCCACATGCGTTTGGTAGGATTTGCTGCAGTTCTAATTATATTATTATTTGCTATGCGTTTGTGATTTAAGATGGCCTGATTATAAACGTTTTTGAATGACCTGAACTCCTCTCGATTACCCGGAGTATCATACCTGTCTAGATAGTTCCCCCAAAAAATGAAGTCTATCCCTCATCATTCTTAATGGCTCAGTAAACCACTCTACTCTATTTGGTTTGTCTGATCTAACATGATAAGTTTTTTCTGGAAATTACTGCAAGTACGAATTAACCAAAAGGTCAGTAAAAGATTTATATTTTTGATCTACAGAGATATTATCATTTATAAAGTTCCAGTCACATGGCTGAACCATATTAATGAAGTTATCTAGACCTTTTTGTGTTATGGGTCTAAAAGTTTGCTCGAGTTTAGAAAACTCACCCATTTCACTTATTTCAAAAGTGAGAACCTGAGCAAAATAAGTATATTTTGTTTTTTTGTTCATAACTGAGCTAAGAAATAATTTTTTAATACATACAGAAGCTGAAAAGAACCAAAAGAAATTTAAGAAATCGCAGATTTACTTGGACAAAGAAGAACAATACATTTTCATTTTGTAATGGTTTTTATGAAAACTGTATTAACAGATTTGTTGCAGCCCTCTGAATTTACGCCTTCTAGGCCATACAATCTATACCTAGTGCTTGACAATGCCATAAACAATGCTTTTCAACACCAAAATTACGAACTAAATTGAATATTGCGTCCATAAGAATGAAAAGAAATTACATTTATATACGTCAATCTATTTAAAAACCTATCCGTATAAACTCTAAATGAATGTACAATAATAAAAACAAACAAAAACATAATAAAATTTGTTACACCAGACAAAAAAGGAATAATATATAATTTATTAAGATAATTTTCCGTACAATAAATATTATAATTATCTATCTAGTGAAGTAACAAGGATCAATTCCAGTAAAAAGTAATAAGGTAAACTCAAAAAACAAATAGGTTACTTAAGATATTTGCCTGCTTTTTAACTAGGTTAGTTTACTGAAGGTTCGATCGTCTCTCCACCTCTGATTTGCCCCCATCCGATGAGACGCCAATGCTTTTCTACTCTTCTGCTAAGCGCGATCTTTTCGCCTACTTCCGTACATACCGGGTTGGTCAAGGCGATCTTGCACAAATCGGCTTTGGTCGCCACGACTCGTCCGCCCGTGCTGAGAGAACCGATATTGACTAAGAGGACTTCGGATTTGGTCAAACGCTGTACTTTCGCGCCCTTCTTGTCGCCCTCTGTGCGTACACCGAGTAGTCTTTTCAGTAGGTAGTAGCTCACCTATAATAATAATAAAAACATTGATATTATATTTATTGTTGAAAGCAAACAATGTAAAGTTGAAGGGAATAATGTTAAAAGTGGCTCAGTCTGTAGGATAACAATGAGCACTGAACCCTTCATTTAGACAATAGACAGTAACTTATACACTTGGATTTTTATAGATCTCGCAATATTTAATGCAACACGCAGCATATCTTACAATTAATTTTTTTTTCATTATCTATGTTATGACCAGCACACTGTCCTGACATTACGGTTGCAACGAAGCACTGATTCGGCCGATTCGGACTGTTTTTAAAAATTCGGCTTCGGCCGAAGCAACTGACGCCGCCGACAAGAATATTCTTGTTAGTTCAGGCGGGCTTTACTGTTCACTTCGTGTCGTATTTAAAGTTGAAGTTATCTATTGATTAAAGAGTTTGTAGACCAATAATAATAATAAATAGTCAAAATGGACAAAAAAACAAGTAATATATGGAAATATTATGTGCTGTGTGAAAATCAAGTTTGCCAAATGTAAAAAATGTGCAAAATATCACGAGGTTGTGTTGGAAAAAGCCCTACAATTACACCCACGATAATTCATTTAAAGCGTAAGCAAAGTTATGAAGGCGTGATTTTAAGAAAAAGTGACAGTCAGCTAACAATAGTGGAAGCGTTTCAGAGGAAGTCTGAAGGAGACATGATTGTAGAGCAAAATCAATCAATTACACTATAGGGGAAATGATTGCTTTGGATAATTTGCCATATTCTTTTTCTACGAATGTTGGATTCAAGCGTTTAATGAATCAAGTTGCTCCTCGATACAATTTACCAGGAAGAAATTATTTTAGTGACATAATAATTCCCGATATTTATAATCGTTTAGTGCAGGTGATCGAGGAAAAGATCGCTGGCGTCAAGGACAATTTTTTCACTTCAGATTATATGGACTTGTCAGCACACAAATAAAGTTTTATTAGTTTTACGAGACATTGGTTTGACAAAGACTTTGTGCAGAATCAACTTGTGTTGAATTGTAAACATTTTCCTGGAAGTCATACAGGTGAGGCGATCAAAACCATGTTTTTGATATGTTACAAAAGTGACATATTGCAAATTCATTTAATGGTGAGAGACAATGGTGCTAATATAGTTAAGGGTTACAATGACGCAGGTATAGAAAGTGCATCATGTTTTATTGATACCCTACAATTATGTGTAATCGAAACAATGAACAGTCAAAGGTCAATATCAGATTTAATAACAGCGTGCAAAAATTTTTTCGGACATTTCAACCATTCCTCGGTCGCTTGCTCAAAACTTTTAAAAAGATTTGATGTTGAATTTGAAAATAAGTATTACATAATTTCAACGATATTGGACCCCAGATATAAAATTACATTTTTTCCAAATGAAAATAATAAGTATGTGAAACAGGTTCTAATAAATGAGTATTCTCGTCCTGAACCTGAGAAGTCAAGTAACATGGACTACCCTTAGCTCAGCCTTAAAGTGTTTTAAGTTCAAGTGAAGATCAAAGAAGAGTAAACTATAGCAATGCTTCGATGAATTAGCATCATGTTCTTATAGCACTCCAACACGGCAGGAGGGCATTAATAAAAATAAAAATTCTATTAAAGAAGAACTGAGTATTTATCTAAATAATTCTTTAATTGGATTAACTGAAAATCCGGTAGTTTGGTGGAGGAATAAGGCAGATAATCCTCCATTTTTGAGTATGATGGGCAAAAAATTTCTCTCGGCACCAGCTTCTAGCTTTTATAGTGAAAGAGTATTCTCGGAAGTTGGAAATATATACCTTGATTCTAGAAATCGACTACTACCTAAAAATGGAGAAAAGCTTCTATTCCTCCACATAAACATAAAATTGAAGAAGCTAAAACTAATGCTCATGATAGGTTTATAAGAAATGCTGGAAATCCTTCTAAGGCTTCATGGCAGATAGTGAATAAATATAGATGTGAAAAAATTAAAAAGGACTATTTTTGCACTTCAACGATTTTTTTGTTAATGTTGCCTCAGATATAGTTTATAATATTCCGCAGTCAAATCATTCATCCACTGATTACTTATATAGGTTAAATTTGAATGATTTGCCTTCCCTAGAGTTTCGGAAAGTGACATATGTAGAAATAAGAGATATCATTTTTTCCCTTAGAAACACCCCTAGTCGCGATTATCATGGTATTAGCACGAGAATGCTTAAGTGCGTTGCCAACATTATTGTTTATCCACTTACCAAACTTATTAATCATTGTTTAGAACAGGGTGTCTACCCATCAGTATTTAAGGTTTCTCGTGTCATACCAGTCTATAAGGAGATCGAAATGAGGTGTCTATCGCCCTATTTCATTGGTGCCTCTATATAGTAAAATACCACTGCTGCTAAAGCGGGGAAAGACATTTTAGAACTCCAGACGAGCATGGGTGATACACAGTTGAGGGTGTCAGACTGGTTTCATGCGAACAACCTTAGCATCAAAATACAAGAGTTCTAACCACACTACACCACAACTTGTTACGTTCTGGACGCGCGTTTCGCTAACCAAGTTAGCATCATCAGCAGATGATATAAACTAAAGTAACTTATCCTAACCGAGACTATTTATAGGTAAATGTGGTCACACTTGGTTGCACCCGACTGCACCGTTGTCAAGTAAACAATAGAGGGGACTATAGGGAATAGGCCCTCTGTCTTTATTTAGTGCTTTCTTACCACATTTAACTATTTCTATACTCTCAAATGCATCCAATAATCTATTATTAGATACATTTTTAATCAACTTAAGATTATTTATTCCTATTCGGTGATTGTTTTCCAAAGCATGTTGGGCAACACTTGACTTTTCTGTTCTTCCGTATCTTAAATGTGTCATGTGTTCTTTAAAACGAATGTTTATGGAGCGTTTAGTTTACCCAACATATTTTAGATCACAGTCATTACAGCTAATTTCATAGATGCCACTCCTCTCCCTCAAGTCGACTTTGTCTTTGGGGTTTCCAAGGAGATTTTTCAAACTATTCTCCGTTTTGTAGGCTACTCTAAAACCTACGTTTTTAAATACTTTTTCTAGACCTCTCGTATATCTGGGATCATATGGGATTACTATGAATTTATTGGAAGCCTCAGGTATTTGAAGAGAAGTGGCATCTTTTAACATTTTCTTATGCTTATGTCTATTTACTAGTTTATGTACAAAATTATCATTATATCCATTACTTTTAGCTATATTTTTAATCCGATTCATTTCATTGTTAAACCGTTCTTTATATATTTGACTTAGTGGAAAATTGACTAACCTGTGAGTTAAGAAATGGAATGCTGCCATTTTGTGTTGACGGCAATGAAATGAGTCGGATGTTATATATCTATCAGTATTAGTAAATTTCCTATAAATATCAAATTCTAATTTATCGTTATTTCTAATAACTAACGTGTCGAGAAAAGGTAATTGCCCATTGTTCTCCTTTTCGTACGTAAAATTAATGGAAGGATGTTTATTGTTTAATGTTTCTAAGAAAGTGTCCAAATTTTCTGTTTTAGTATCAAAAATAGCAAATATATCGTCTACGTATCTATACCACACCCTTGGGAAATACTTCAGTATTAAATTTCAAGGGATCTTTTTTGAATTGGGTTTCTAATCTGCCCATAAACAAATTTGCAAGGAACGGAGATAAGCAATTGCCCATCGCAGTTCCCTCTAGTTGTTTATAATATTTATTGTTGTACTGAAAAAAATTTTGATTCATACATAATTTTGTGAGAAGTAAATACTCATCAATAATTTCTTTCTTCAAATTATTGATTTCAAGTAGTTCCTTTAGGTACTCTAAAGCTAGTGGTATGGGTACACTAGGAAACAATGAGCTTACATCAAAAGATATTAAAATTTCACCTTCTTTTAAGTGAACATTCTTAATTTTATTTATAGGAAATTTACTAATACTGATAGATATAACATCCGACTCATTTCATTGCCGTCAACACAAAATGGCAGCATTCCATTTCTTAACTCACAGGTTAGTCAATTTTCCACTAAGTAAAGAACGGTTTAACAATGAAATGAATCGGATTAAAAATATAGCTAAAAGTAATGGATATAATGATAATTTTGTACATAAACTAGTAAATAGACATAAGCATAAGAAAATGTTAAAAGATGCCACTTCTCTTCAAATACCTGAGGCTTCCAATAAATTCATAGTAATCCCATATGATCCCAGATATTTGAGAGGTCTAGAAAAAGTATTTAAAAACGTAGGTTTTAGAGTAGCCTACAAAACGGAGAATAGTTTGAAAAATCTCCTTGGAAACCCCAAAGACAAAGTTGACTTGAGGGAGAGGAGTGGCATCTATGAAATTAGCTGTAATGACTGTGATCTAAAATATGTTGGGCAAACTAAACGCTCCATAAACATTCGTTTTAAAGAACACATGGCACATTTAAGATTTTACAGTGAAGAACAGAAAAGTCAAGCGTTGCCCAACATGCTTTGGAAAACAATCACCGAATAGGAATAAATAATCTTAAGTTGATTAAAAATGTATCTAATAATAGATTATTGGATGCATTTGAGGGTATAGAAATAGTTAAATGTGGCATGGTTAAAGCACTAAAATAAAGTTATTAAAGGGCCTATTCCCTATAGTCCCCTCTAAAAAATTGTTTACTTGACAACGGTGCAGTCTTGCAAAAAGTGTGACCACATTTATATATATTTTTATATAATTAGTCTAAATTTATAAGTTACTTTAGTTTATATCATCTGCTGATGATGCTAACATATATTTAGACAGGTAACGCGTCCAAAACGTAACAAGTTGTGGTGTAGTGTGGTTAGAACTCTTGTATTTTGATCTATCTTCCACCACAGGTTCCAGTGTTAGGACTTAACCTTAGCATGAATATAACAAAGACTAAAAACATGACGTTTACACTTAGTACATCTTTTAACAGTGAAAATAATCCAGAAGCTGTTAAATTCCTTGGTGTATATCTAGACCAGAAGTTAAATATATTCTCATATCAATCATTTAACAAAAAAGCTTTCATCTAATATTTATGTACTGCGGAACCTACTCAATGCTGTTTCGGGGAGTGTTCTTCTCATGACCTATCATGCCCTTATTCAGTCCCACATTTCTTATGCCCTGCTCTATTGGGGACATGCAGTGGAATTTAGGAGAATTTTGCCTTGCAACGTAAGGCAGTAAGAGTTGTTGGAGGAGTACTGTATCAGGCGGATTGTAGAGGCGTATACAAACAACTTAAAATTATGGCTCAGCCCTATTTGTGAATGTCTTAAATATGTTAGGAATAATTTGAGTGAATATGTCAGGTTAAATGAGATTTACTCATATCAAACTAGAAATAATGATAAATTTTTAATCACATCCCATAGAATTACCAAATCTAGATTTGCAATAAATTATCATGCTCCTAAAACGTTCAATATGCTTCCTAAGAATGTAAAGGAACTAACACCAAGTGTTTTTAAATAAGATTAAGTGTTTTCTTTTAGGCCAAGCATTTTACACCCTTGATGAATTTTATACATTTAATTTTAACAACACACATTTACTATTAATTTTAAAGTAATTTTAGCTATTTTCTGTTTGACATTTGCTGTATTATAATCTTAATTAAGTACAGGCACTATATATTTCTTTTTTTTAGGCTTAGTATCATATTGACATGTGCAAACATTTTGTAAAAGCATGAATAAATACTTTGACTTTGACATTAACCTACCAAATCTAAATTTTCAGTATCAAGTAAAAAAACTCAGTTTTATTGTAATTATTTAGCTAACCTCTAATATGTTGATGAAATGACGTTCCTTCTATTTTATGTTTTATTATAATTAGTTAAATTTATTTAATTAAGTTTGTTTGTTACAGTACCTATTTTTTTTTATTCGCATATTTAGGCAGGTATGTAAGTCCATCAATAGGTATCTGTAGATGTGGGCTTAGTTTTGGAGTATTATTCTCTACTTTAAAATTTATTTTCATTTATTTATGTGGGTGCAATATATTTGTCATATTGCCAGTGATGACTCAGTTGAATCTGTATTTTGAATTTTTTTGGTGATTTTGTAATTTATAGATGCAAAGCTATATTATTTCATATTTTGTTTCAATGCTATTAAAGTTTATGCTAAAGATTATTTTATTGATACGTGTATGTCTCTAAAGATTTGGCCGAAGCTTCGGGTTTCGGCCGAGTTTTCAAATAACTATTCCGTATTAGGCCGAAGTAGAAAAATCCCACTTCCGTGCAATCCTACCTGATGTCACCTCAATTTATTATATATTGCTCTCTCTAATGCCCCTCTCCCAACATCCTTTATTTTTTTAACCAGTCAAGTCCAAATGCTCATTTTTAATGCATGTTTCGTGATTAAAAATTTCAAGATGGCGGATAAAAAATTACTTAAAATTTGGACTGGTGATTTTTTCACGATTAAAAACATTTTTATTTGGCCGCCATCTTGAATTCGTACCACAACTTTGCCAGTTTATCCCTATACCATATTAATTAGTGTATAAAATTTGATGAATTTGAATCCATTAGGTACAGGTTTTTCAGGCTGAATTTTTAAATATTTTATTAGGCCGCCATATTGCTTCGACATCTTGGATTCGAACCAAAAGTTTACCAGTTGTTTTTCTTATAGTACTAAATTGGATAAGCAGTTTTTTAATAACATTTTTTTTATTTCACCAGGCCTCCATTTTGTTTTGACATATTGGAATTTTACCAAAATGTTACCATATCATCCCCATATGAACCTTCATTTTTGATCAAAATTTTAAGTCAATCCGATTAGTAATTTTTTAGCTATGCCGCGAACAGACAGACCAACCATGGTTTTAATCAATTAAATCAAATACATCATTCATGATATTTGCAACCAAAACTAAAGTATATTTTATTGTATAGGTTTTAAAAATTAAACATCAATCAATTTTAAGATTTTTAAAAACTTCAGTATCCCGAAATGACCACTTTAAAAAATTATAAGAATATACAACATAGTTTAATAATTTTCAACTTTTATTTATATCGCAAAAATATGTTACATATCACTTGAATAACAAAAACACCCCACCTCCAAAACAAGAAAACTGTGGTATAAAAATACCAAATACCTAATAAAATAGATTAGTGAAAAATGGATTATTTAATTAAATTATTTAAATACTAAAATCACTGTAATCGCATCTTCAGAAATAAGTAACCTTTTGCCACATCAGATAAGGAGTTATACTTTCCGACGTTTCGCCTTCGACTGCACGAGGCATCGTTAGGGATATTTACTTCACGAGATCGGACCTCTTCATTCAGTGTTCCGATCTCATAAAGTAAAGATCCCTGAAGATGCCTCGTGCAATCAAAGGCGAAACGTCGGAAAGTGATTCCAAGGATTATTAATTCTTAATTAAGCACAGTTTTGCTATATCAGTTTTCCGCACAAATAATTTCTCTTAACAAAGAATTTATACAATGGAAATATAATTACCTCAAGTTCTATAAATATATTGGGCAGAGCACCTACAGCACCTAAAACTTGGCCAACCAAACGATCAGCCCTACAAAGGGTGGGTTCGATTTTCGTGCCAACACCTATAAGCCCTCCAGGAACGGCAAACTGCAGTTCGTTTTGTTCTGTGTAAAGGGAAACAATCCTAAAAAAAAATGTAAACATTAAATCTGTTTTTTGCGCTATTTTTCAATATAAAACTGCATAAATGCAAATTTGTCAGAAAAATTTTACTCTGATTGGTTCTTTAAATAAACAATTAAAAATATATTAAACAAATCAAACAAAATATCAAACAAGATGGCGTCGAATGAAGATGTGCAATCAACTGCTGATAATAAAAAGCGCAAATACTGCGAATCGGGAATCGAAAAAAGTGCCGTGAAGTGCTTAAAATGTGCTAAGTGTTACCATCAATCCTGTGCATTAAGGATCACAGGTCTACAAGTAGTTAGTGGAAGTAAATCCGTAATTATGTGTGCCGGCTGCTTGAAAGAAGCGCGGGAAGATGAACTAAAATCTATCACAGAAAAGGATGCTGAAATAGCTAACTTACGAGAAAGAATTGCCGCACTTGAAAGCGAGAACAATTGCAACTTACTCGCAGAAGTCTACAAAAGGATGGAAGCCATGGAAAAATCACTTCTCCAAAGATTATCATCATTGGAAAAAAATGTGAACATGAACAATAACAAACCTTTAGAAAAACCAGTGTCTCCAAATCTGCCGGGCGGATCTATAACGGCAACGAATCGTACACACGAGCTACTCGAATCTGCGCAAAGCACGAAAGCGACAACAAACTACGCCACTGTTGCGACCGACAAGAAGAAGAGAGGATGGAAACGCAACCTCGCTTCATCAGAATCTGATAAAGATAAAAATAAACAGATGTTAGAAAATAGACAGAAAAATGGGAATGATGTTCTTAAACGAAAAAAAGCACAAAGAAAAACTGGATCTAATGATGATTTTGAAGATTTCGAGGCAGGAAAAATACCAAACAAAAATAAGAAAATTTGGTTGTTCATAACAAAGGTAAAAGACACCACAACTGAAGATGTAGTTAAAAGTTACATTTCTAAGAAAGGTAACTCAAATATAGATAATATTGAAGTAAAACAATGCCAGGCAAAGAGTGAAAATTCCAGATTTAAATCTTTTATGGTTGGCGTACATCCCGATTTAAAAGACGTGGTCTATGGTGAGTCTTTTTGGCCTGCAAAAGTGAATTTTCAACGTTTTGACTTTTCTTTGGGGCGCAATTTTTTAGAAAAATTGATTGAGACTACAGGGGAATTTAAGCACGAAACCTCTTCTGCTTCCATGATAGTTTTTCATTTAAACGTAAGAAGTATAAACAATAAAATTCTACCAATATCAGTTATGTTAGCAATAGTACAATCAGACATATTTTTGGTGTCTGAACATTGGCTTCAGAATGAAGATATCTCTAAGAATAGGCATTTCGTGTCCCTAATGAATAAGTGTAACTTGAATTTGTGGGTTATGGGACTGCAATAAGAACTAAAGTGAAACCACTATTTTCAATTGCAACGTTTCGTGTTACATTAACACTTTTTCAAGCTCTTGAGTTAGTGGGAAAACCTTAATTATGGACATTTACACAATAAATAAATAAACATATAAACATTTTACTGACGTAATACACAAACTTTTATTTACTTATCAACAACTGGTTAAGGTTTTCCCACTAACTCAAGAGCTTGAAAAAGTGTTAATGTAACACGAAACGTTGCAATTGAAAATAGTGGTTTCACTTTAGATCTTATTGCAGTCCCATAATCCACGAATTCAAGTTACACGATATCTCTAAGGTTCATTTTGAAAGTTATGGGCTGTTGCCAACTGTTTCAGGTGTCACAAGATCTGGGACTGGTTCGGATAGTCAAAAAGACAATATATTTACCAATATTTACCACAAAGAAGTCTCATTCAAGCCCTATCCGAATGACATATCCGATCACCATGGACAGATACTTGCGATACCCATTAATTTTAATTTTACGCAGAAAAGGTTTTTTTTCAGATGAAAATATACAACAATTTAGATCACTTCTACAGAATGAATCCTGGATAGATATCTATAATACTCAGGGAGTCAACAGTAAGTATACTACATTTGAGCAAGTTATCTATTACTATTTCAATATGGCCTTTCCAATGTGCTCAAGTAGACTAAAACCAAAAAATTGCCTAAGTAAAGAAATAAAAAATTATGCAAGTCATATAAAAGATTTATATGTCAATTACAAATTCTCAGGAGGATTTAACGTTTTATAAATCAGAAAGGAAATGTTATAGAAAGTTTTTGTCTGATTACAATAAGTGTGTCAATGATAGTAAAATAATAAACTCAAAAAACAAAAACAAAACAATATGGAACATTCTTAATGTGGAAACTAACAAAGAATCTAGTCTACAGGACATAACTATCAAGTCACAAAATGATAATTTGATTGAGGATCCCGTAGAATTAGCTAATGCTTTTCTTAAGCAGTTTACCCCATCAGTGCCGACGATGCCAAATCGTACTTTTCCTACCATGTTTCTTCATCCTGTGGATGAGAATGAGGTTTATAAAATCTGTAATCTTCCCAATAAATATTCGTCAGGGCTGGATGAGATACCTGTAAATGTATTAAGGTCTGTGGGTGAATTTGTTTGTGTGCCACTGAGACATATCATTAATGAAAGCTTTTTAATAGGTACCTTTCCGAGTGGCCTGAAGAAAGCAAAAATTGTTCCCATATACAAGAAAGGTGATAGACAGGACTGTGCAAACTATAGGCCTATATCTCTGATATCTGTAGTGTCAAAGGTCTTTGAGAAAGCAATATATACCCGCATAATAAACTTCTTAAATAGACACAATATATTAAATAAACAGCAATTTGGATTTAGACAATCGTGCTACACAGAGCATGCAATTTTTAGTACCTTGAAGTTTATCTATGAAAATTTAGATAGAAAGCAGCAGGTGGCCGGTCTTTATTTTGACTTGTCAAAGGCCTTTGACACTCTCAATCATGCTCGATTGATTCGCAAATGTCACAGTTATGGACTGAGGGGCATGTGTGGAAGCTTGTTGGAGTCATTTCTGGAAAATAGAGCTAATGTGGTGGGTATTGTTAAGGGTGGAAAACAGTATTTTTCTGAACAGACGTCTAGCACACAGGGAGTACCGCAGGGTTCAATCCTCGGGCCACTTCTTTTTGTTGTATATGTAAATGATTTAGAGATTAGATCTCAGAAGGGCATGTGTAAGTATGCTGATGACACTTCGGTGATCATTGCTGGCGAGTCCAAATTCGAATTGTCTCTGGAATGCAGTCAAGTGGCAAGAGATATGTCACAGTGTTGTCACGGCAACTTGGACTCTTCCTTGAACTGGGAAACCCACATAAGGCAGCTACAGAAAAGGCTGAAAAGTGCATGTGCCATCATAAGGAGACTGAGACATTGCATATCTCTGTTATGAGCTATGGTATTGCTTTCTGGGGATCCTCAAGGGAAGCAACACAGATTTTTAAAACACAAAAAAGAATAATAAGATGTATTTTGGGACTTGGTTATAGGGATTCCTGTAGACAACATTTTTCTAATCTGAACATCATGACTGTTCCATCTTTGTATTTTGTGTCTTTGGTAATGCTGGTTAGACGTAACCCTAATGATTTCCAACATAACTTTGAAAATTATGGTGCTGATATGCGCATAACCACACGAAACAGAAACGAGTTTGTGATTCCTGCCCATGTCTCGACTTTTTATGAGAAAGGCTCTTATTACATGGCTATAAAGGCCTATCGATCGCTACCCAATGATATTAAGTCCATACAAGATCTCCATTATTTTAAAAAGTCAGTTATAACTTACGCCAAAGAAAAATGTTTCTATCCTTTCAATTTTACCAAGGTCTGTTCTTAAAAGGTGTGTTTTTATTGTTTTATATATGTACATGTGAAATTTTAAATATTCTTGTATGAATTTTCGATTTATTGGTAAACATTTTTAATTTTAAGTTATGTATACATGTGCTGTTATAATTTTTATTAAAACCTTAAATCATAATTACATGCAACTACGGCTAATATTTATTGTATTATGCTTATTAATCTATAGGATCTATATTATTGTAATGTATACTCTCCCCTGACGTTGCTTTGTCACCCATTTGTGATTTTGTTGGCAATAAAGATTATTATTATTATTATTATTAAAATTGTCAGTTTATTGTTAGAATGTCTATTTTGACAATTATAAAATTACCATACCTTGAAAATATTGGTCTACACGTCAACTTTCCCTCCGAGTCTTTACTGACCAAACCGGGCCTGACCTCGATCTCTTGTCCGACTTTGAGTACACCCCGGAGGATACTACCTCCGGCAACGCCCCCTTTAAGGTCATTCACTTCGCAGCCGGGCTTGTTGACGTCAAAAGACCTGATGACGATTAGACGGGGTAGGGAGGTGAAGTCGCGTTGAGGTATCGGGATTTTTTTCGTGATATATTCGCAGAGAACCTGAAAAATTTGTCAACTGTTTAATACTATTAAGATAATGCTATTATGTTGTAAAGTGAAAGTAGATGCCACATCAAAGCGTACAAAATTTATTTTTTTTATTAAGCTATTTTTTCACCGGTGACGTCACATACCGTAGCACCGCAGAAAATCTAGAATGAGATAAGAACTTCGGAACTGTTTTGAAACCGTCAACAAATATGGTTCGCGAATGGTTTATTTAATAACAACAAATGTTTTTTGATTTGTTTACTAATTATTTAGAAGGACCATGTCAGTTAGTTAAAATAAAAAAACAACCAAATGATTAGTATTTCTATAAAGATAAGATTTTAATAACTATTTGTGAACTGGTATTTTTCTTTTATTATAACTTTGACGTTTAAGTTTATTCTTTAAGGCCAATAAAATTCAGAATTAAAAAAAATAAAATTTCAGTTTATTTACTTTAATTCAAAATATGTTGACACTACAATGAAATATCTTAAATGTACAACTTCGATTCACTTATTCATACGCTATTCTAAAAGAGAACAAAGTTTTTGATGATGCCATTTAGATAAAAATTTCAAATTTTGGGATTAAAGTAAGGTCAAGGGGTACTTCTTTTTTGAAATATTTTCAACTTCCTGTCACTTCCGGTTTAACCGGAAGTTGGTATCAACTTGCTTATTTTAGATGGAACACCCTGTATTTTATGATATTTTTGTATTCTACGGAGAATTTTAATGCTATTTTATGTAGCACGTCCTATACCTAAGTTCAAGCGTTCTTAAGATACTTGACCTTGAACCAAAAATGAGCCTTCGGGGTACCAAATTTTAAAATATTTATATTTAAATAAAAAGTTTTGAAGATATAATCTTCATATTTTGCAGACGATCGCTATATAATCTTAGGTTTCTATTTTTTTTTATTGAATTTGTCTATTTTTATACAGGGTGCTCCTAAATTCAGCGGCAAACATTTACATTTTCAAAGCCGCTAAAGTTCGTTTTTCTAAATGGGACACCCTATAACTTTATGCACTATCAAATGTAGAATTTAATTTTCTATCGAACTGTATTAAGGTTCCCTATACCTATTCGTAACCATTTTCGAAATAACCAGGTTTTTATTAAACTATCATATGTATTTGCTAAAGGCTTACACCTTCCCCTAGTAAGCCATGGAAAAACAATTGTTGTGCTTTTCTATTCAACATGACAGCTGATTTGAAACTTTTAAATTAAAATAAAATAACACAAAAGCTGATATTCTCAATTTATTTTATATTCGCGGAGAATGTTACAAAATATTGGAGAGAACGTGCCATGTTTTTAATGAAAAACATCCTCATTTATCGCCAATAAACAAGAGAAAATTGAAGAGGATTGAAAAGAAATTTTTTCGTTTGGGAAAAGTTAAAGTTATAAAAAAATTTAATAAATTGTTTACATTATTTTTAACCATATCTACTAAGTTCGAGACTGTTCTAAACTTGTTTTAGTAAACTTAAAAATTATAGCAATCTAACAATCAACAATAAATAAATAAAATAATAAAATTGAATTATAACAAATGTTCTATATGCTGTGCGTTCATTTGAAGACACATTTGAATTCTTCTTCGTAGAGTTGCTGTGGCCCGTTGAATTTGTCTGTTTTCTAATTCGGCAAAAGCTGTTCGTATCCTGTCCAGTAAATCTTGTTAGTTATTTACTGGGGAAGCACAGACTTTACTTTTGATAAATCCCCATAAATAAAAGTCTAGGGGTTTTAAATCAGGCGATCGCGGGAGCCATCTCCAATGGCCATTGGGACCAATCCAGTGATCTTCAAAAATTCGTGATAATTGGAGATAAACTGCAGCGGAATTATGTGCTGGTGCCCCATCTAATTGATACCAATAATTTTGCAGCTCACCAATAGGAATTTCTTCTATAAATTCAGAAACCGTCCCTCGTAGAATTTCCAAATACTTATCACTGTTTAAATTGTCTTTATAAATACAGTACCGCACCTGATCATTTAATACTATACCGAAAACATTGAAGCTAAACCTTTCTTGAGAACGCGTTTCGCGTAAAGCGTGCGGATTTTCTGCTGCCCAGAAATGTTCGTTTCTTCTATTTGTTATTCCTTCTCTAGAAAGTTTCGCTTCATCGGTCCAAAATATTTTTGAAAGGAATTGAGGGTCCTCTTGAATTTTCAAAAACATGAATTCGCAAAATTTTACTCGTCGGACGTCATCAGAAAGCTTGCACGTTTTGGAAGGAATAAGGGTGCATATGATGTTCGCTCAAGATTCTTTGGACAGATGAAGAAGAAATTCCCAAATCGTTTTCTGCAGACGGTATTGAACTTTGCGGGTTTGCGTGGAAATAAGCTAATGTGTTTATTACGTTATTCTCGGCATTTGACACTGGTTTCGGAACATTTTTTGTAACTTTAACCTTACCAAAACGCAAAAAGTTCGTTTCAATCCTCTTGAATTTTGACTTGTTCATTGGCGGCAAATCAGGGTGGCGTTCTTTAAACACACAACACGTTCTCTCCAAAATTTTATAACATCCTCCATGAATATAAAATAGATTGAGAATATCAGCGTTTGGGTATTCTTCCATTTCGATTTAGAAGATTTAGTTTATCACTGACAGCTTTCGATAAATAACGCATACTAATCATCTGTCATATTGGATATTGGATCTCAATTGTTTTTCCATGGCTCACCATTGGAACATGTAAACATTTAAGCAAATACATACGATATTTTTATAAAACCCAATTATTTCGAAAATGGTTACGAATTGGTATAGGGAACCTTAATACAGTTCGATAGAAAATGAAATTCTACATTTGAGAGCGCATAAAGTTATAGGGTGTCCCATTTAAAAAAACGGACTTTAGCGGCTTTGAAAATGTTAATGTTTGCCGCTGAATTTAGGACACCCTGTATAAAAATAGACAAATTCAATAAAAAAAAAATAGATTATTTACCGATCGTCTGCAAAATATGAAGATTATATCTTCAAAACTTACAAAAATATGAGATTTTAAAATTTGGAACCCCGAAGGCTCTTTTTCGGTTCAAGGTCAAATATCTTAAGGATGCTTGAACCTAGGTATTACATTTAGCAATAATTTGTTGCTACCAAAATAAATATAAAATGTTTTCACTCACAATGGATTAATTTAAATAATCTTATTTTAAGTTCTGCAACGTTGTTTCTCCTTTCTTCACAGATGAACAGCAAAGTTACATTGTTTTAATATACTTAATCTTTTTAAGACTCCCTAACAGGTTATACTAAAATAAGTTTAACTTCTGGAGTACAAACAAAACAAATTAATAATGAATCAATAAAAATCCTTTTTTTTTTAACTTAAATTGCTTTGCGAGCTGAAATCAATGGGTTAAGAAATGCGACAAGCTAAAGCTTGTTCGATCTGATATTAGGAATCAGAAGGGTGAATAGGATTTTAGACGGGGTTAGAAATTTATTTATTTCGATTTTTGATATACCATGTTTAAATGTAATTAGATTAAATAGTCTACGTAATTATTAGGTATCTGAGATAAGCGTTAAGTCTGCAACACAATGTGAGTTTTGTAAATTTGTAAAAGCAAAACAACAAAAACGAAACTTTTCTAAGTTAGGTAGACATTGTGTCAAACAACTGAGTGACTATTTTGGCGTTTGCTTATGATCTATATTTCAAAAAACTATCCAAAAAACATCGACAAAGTCGCAAAAAAATGTTTGAAGTAAACGTTTGGCGTAATTTGCATTGTTTTTCTTCCTTTATCCAGCAAACATTTTTAACATCAATTGAGTACGTTCGAAACTATATAGCTTCGAAATGACGAAAACGGGCGCAAATATTACGCTTATTGACGTCACACACTGAATTTAAAGAGAAGCATTTCAAATCAGAACGCACACTGTTTGGTCTTGACAACTTTGTCGATACCTTGACTTATTTTTAGGCAATACTGCTGACAAATATGATTTTCTTCAGTCAGGATTAAATTATCTTTTGAAGGAGTATAACTGTCCAAGCTATATTAAAGATATTAACCATCTGAGATACGCTTTATACAATAGAATCGCATCCAGACATACTCTCTTTCATTCATTTAAATTTAAGTTGATCCCTTAAATTTAGTAAGTTTTGCACATTAAAATACTTACCTCAATATTGTATTTCAACTGAGCAGAAATAGGAATGATTGGCGCCCCCTCAGCGACTGTACCCTGAACGAATTTCACGATCTGTTCGTGCTGTTCCTTCGCCTGGCCTTCTTTGACAAGGTCGATCTTATTTTGTAGAATGATTATGTGTTTCAGTTTCATAATTTCTATAGCGGCCAAATGTTCGCTCGTTTGTGGCTGAGGACATGATTCATTCCCTAAAGTTATATTAATAAATCACTCATTTAAACTCTATATGTTGATATAGAACAAAATCTTGCACGGCTTTCGCCAATAATTAAGAAATCGAGGTTCTTGATCGTGTCAAAATTTAGTATCCCGATCTCGTGGGGTAAAGATCCCTGAAGTTTCCCGGTGCAAACGAAAGCGAAACGTCGGAAATAAGGGTTCGCGTGACCGAGACTGAACAGTTTCGGTCTCGGAAAATGTTTACGGTCTCGGTATCGGTCTCGATGCTACGAGACCGAGACCTACTTAGTCTCGGTATCGGTCCCGAAAATCTCGGTGGTCTCGAAAACAAAATTTTAAAAATATTAATTGTTCGCCCAGATGTTGTTTAGACAAAAGTACATGGAAGCCTACGTTCGAAACCCAGAATTTTTCCAATCTTAAAAATTTAATGTAAAAAAAAAACCAATGTTTCAGTAAAGTAGAAAAAATGTAGGTATATTTATATAAAAAATTATTCCAAAAATCTATAATTCGAAATGATGTTGCCAACAGATGGAAGTAAATGAAGATATACGGACAATAGTAGGTGTATCAAAATAAATATCACATATCCCTTGTTCTTTGGACATCAACAGAATGGCCACACGTCACTCGAGTTACTTAAACAACCATTCACAGAACAATAATTACTTGACATTTCGAAAGATATACAAATTAAATAAGATATATTAAACGCAAAATAAGGACACACTGTATAATGCTGCCGAACTCATGCAAGCAACGTGTTGGGCATTCTAGGGACAGACGTTATAATTCAAAAGGTAGAAAACGATCGATGGCCAAGTAAAGCACCCTTAGGTATTCTGTAAACTTTGTTATTTTGAACCAAACTTTTATTACTTTGATGCGTATTTACTTTCTTAACCAGGACCGTTTTTAGGGGTTTGCACGTTGTGCTTGCACAAAGGTGGCTATGGTTCATAATACTACTTGTGAATCAACTATTTTTGTTCTTTGGTAAATTAACTACAAATTTTAAAAGTGGAGTAGATTTTAAAAGTAAATTTATTTATTAAACAAATATCTACTTCAATTTTTCGCCTGAAAGATCAATCTACAATCTTTTTTGAGAAAATGTACAGGGATAAATATTATATAGTGCCTGCTGAATCACCAATAATATCAAGTTTCTCAAGCGATGATAACTATGACATCGAATATACATCACTATTTGAAAAAAAAGTGATTCCGAAAATTGGAGAAAAGAGATAATAATTTGCAATTAAAGCGCGCTCCAAAGGGTACAGATATTTTAGAATGGTGGAAAGCACACGATAAACAATTTCCAAGTTCTTTTGTCTATACGGGCGACCTCTGTAGCAGTAGAGCGTTTATTTTCACAAGCAGGGTTAATTAATACAAAACTAAGAAGCATGTTAAATGAAACTTCAAACAAATGCTTATTATCTATTCATTCATGGTATTTTTGACTTGAAACATGAAAAATTAAATTATAAAATATTAGTTTAAATTTTCTGTAATATTTTTAGGTTTATTATATAGGTTGAAATAAAATCTAAAAATATGCTTATAATGTGTGTTTAGAAATTTAAATTTTTGCTTTGTTATTAGAACAGTTTTGTTATTTTTTAAGCGTAATAGTTGAATTAGCTTTATTGATCATCTATTTAAAATCCCAAGCCAAATTCTACTTTGTGTTTTGTTTGTTGAAAATCTTGTCCGTATGTATATGTATTATTTTTACTAAATACATATAGTTAAACATTTTATATCGTCCATTATTTTCATTTTACTTTCTTTAATTAGCAAGCCATCGAAGCGATTAAAGAAGAAAATGTTAAGAAAAATTTTCACTGATTTTTTTTAACAATTTTTTGTTTATTTTAAGTCGGAAAATTTTTAAACATAAATCACCACAATTACTTAGTCTGTTGGAGACTTTACCGTATCTATACTATATAAAAATATGATATTACGATGTTTTTAGTTGTTAGTCTATAGTTATTAATTATTGAACCAAAAAACTAAAAAATTTTTGGATTTTAGTTACTTTCAATAATTAAACATAAAAACCGATTATAAATTTATATTATCAAAATCCTATATAGTATAGTTGTAAGAAAGTGTCTCTTTTTAAGAACAGGGTAGCAATTTACGGTTTTCGACATGTGAACTGGAATTTCGCTACTAGAATTTCTAAATTTGGGAAATTCTCTTTTTATGGTTATTTATATCGTTTTTTAAATGACTATTTCACTAGTAACATTGTTATAAGAACATATATGATGCTAGTATAATATAATTGATTATAGAAAAATTACTTTTTGCATCAGTTAATTTGCCCCCAAATATTTTTTGAATTATTTTGTCGAAACAAATAATTTACGAACATTAGTTATTTTGCTACTTCACTTTGAGATCGAGACCGAGAGTCTCGATAGGTATGTCTCGGACATTATGTCTCGGTCTCGAAATATTTTTCCAAGTCTCGGTCTCGTTTTGAACCATGGATTTCTTAAGTCTACGGCTTGAGTTAGAATGTTTGACGCGTTTGACGAGAAACACAGTAGTATTTCACTATTTTTTATTAATCAATCATTTATTCCCGAGGAACAACATTGTTTATAGTAAGTATAAGTACTTTAGTAATATATTATAGTACTTATAAGTTAATTTATAACTATAGTTATTGCCGGTTGCAGAAAGCTCAATTAAAGTTTAGAATGTTTAACGGAATGTCAAATTTGACAGCGGTTTCCTAGATTTCTGTAAGCAGCTTGTCAAATCCGAAAGCTCCGTTAAATATTCTAAACAGCAATTAAGTTTTGTGCAACCGGGGTTTAGTGTGATAACGATTAAACCTGAAACTACGAGTAAGTAGGTTTAGTGTTAGTGTATTTACGGAATTGAATGAAATAAATGATTATAATATTATTATTATTGAATCAAATAAATCAAGGGGGAGCCGTTATGATGTACCCGACTTACCTGCAATTAACAACAGCGCTGCGTCCATCACAGCGGCACCGTTCAACATCGTGGCCATAAGAATGTCGTGACCGGGGCAGTCGACGAAGCTGACGTGGCGCACGAGCTGAAACCGGCCGGAGCAGGCGGGGCGCAGGCAAGGGAAGCTGTCGTCTTTGGAAGAAGACCCGGATATGAAGCAGGTCGGTCGCGGGCACTTCGGATTGTCGCATTTGTAGATCTTCGCGTTGGCGTAACCTTAAAAAAAAACGATAAATCTTTATTTTAGATTAATCCACTGTTATGGCGATGTTTGAATAACAAACAGGCGTTTTCCAAATACAAAGCCGTCTCCATAGATCGTTACGTTGCGGTGTTGGGCGTCACTTATCAAAAGTGACCGAGCTTTTTTATAGTGAAATAAAAAGATATAGGTTATTAGGTCTGAGTTGAAAATTCAATTCAAAATGTTTAATCTCAAAAGCGAGGGTTCGTAAATAACATGCTGAATATATCTGTGATATACTAAGTAAGATATTTAACTAGTATAATAGAATAATTAGAAATGTGTCTTTGATGTTTAGAATTACTACTTATTAGCACCTTACTTTGAATATTTCCCCACAGTATTGTTCTATATCAAGGAAGCTAATAAAGCAATACTTCAAAAACAACAAAACAGAGCTATGAGAGTGTTGTTATGAATGAACAATTCTGGAAGCACTAAAGCTGAGAAAACTGACAAAAACACTTCCATAAGCTCATAAAACCTGACTCAAATCATTCTGTGACTGTGGCGCCTCTCGCAGCAATTTTTATTAAATTGGTGACGTTATTCAAAATATCGGAGTATAAAAAAAGCTCGTTAAATTTTTGTTGTGAGCTCTGCTAGGTCGTTGGTAGGGCACTTGCCTTTTATTGCAGAGATTTTGTAAAAAATGAAAATAATCTTAAGTAGCATCAGAACTACCACCCCTATTAAGGGTCAGCAGGTTTTGAACACATGGAAAGTGATTATTAATCCTGGAAAGACACGGGGGCTGCAAAAAAATTAAAATAGTGTTAAGTAGCATGTGAACTATCTCCCCTATTAAGGATCAGCAAAATTTCCAAGGGGTCAGCAGGTTTTGACCACATTGAAAATGATTATAAATCCTGGAAAGACGGGTGCTGCAAAAAATGAAAATAATGTTAAGTAGAATCAGAACTATCACCCTTATTATGGGTTAGCAAAATTTCAAACGGGTCAACAGGAACTCTCTGCATCCTTCATAGTTAGTTTAAGCTACATGCCACATTTTCTCCCTCGGCCACAACATATTCCAGCAGACGTTTTCTATAGTACAACTTTGTTAATTTTAAAACAAGTTGGGCCAACGGTTGAATTGGGTGGCATAAACTTGGCAAATATGGCCCCATCTTCTACTTTTAATTCCAATGGATGGGAGGCAGCATGGTCTAACACACAAGCACCGCTTTTACAGAATTTTTCAAAACGCTTTGCAGGGTTATAGACATTTTTGAAACATGGAGGAGTTTTGCTTTCCCAATTTTTAGTGACTAAGCTTATGTGATCCTAATGTGTTTGTACAGCCCAGATAAGTAATTCTTTGCTTTGACTGTTTGAGACTATTTAGGAATCCTTTAAAACGTATTTTAATAGAAAAATCATTTTACACTTTGCAAAAATTTTATGCTACAACCACTTGTGATTGTTCAATTTATTGTTACATTACTCCGATTTTAGCTGGTTTATTTTGTGGTGTCCAATTAATTACTACATTACTGTAATTTTAACCGTTTATGTAAAATCACATATGAATTTAGATTTGGAAATTTGCTGCTATGTTTCCATGAAATATCACAAGATTTAACAGATCGGAGATAGAAAGTTTACGGACAAAACAATCAGGAACTTATTACTCTTTTTTAGGGGTTTTGCATATACAATTTCTATCCCTGCTGCCGGCTAACCTTTGTACTTATCAGAATCTATTAATGAAGGTTGAAAACAGGGGCGTGCAGTCCATGGAAGCAAGGGAAGTAGTGCTTTCCCAAAAAAAATTACAAAACATCTTCGAAAATGTAATTTTTGAAATAAGAAACCATTAATTTAGTTTATATTAAAAATGCTAAAATATTATCTTAATTATCAAGCCCATAATAAATGCGACCTTGACTTCGACCCAGCCACGATAGAAATCGAATAGAACCTATGCGTGCCGCTAGCTTCTCTGCAGCCAAGTCCTGTATGCTCGATTTCCTGTGAATCGAGCCAGAGGTTATTGAACTTTCCACCGGCTGTTTGCAAGTTTTGCATTTCATTCGCGTGATTTAAGTGGGGGCGAAAGCTATCGTTGGAGTAGGTTCTTTGTTTGAACGACTATCCGTGTGTTGTGTGATACGTACGTCGCGTCGTGCATGGTGCGATATGTATGACAATAATACGGACGTGGATATGCAAATACCGTCAACTTCGACTGTCGGTAATAACGTGGAAAATGTTGGAAAATTTAGTCAGAAGAGTGTGTGTGAATGTGTGTTGTGTGTGTCTTAATAATAAAGGGATTTTCAACATTACACTTCGCTGATAAACTTCAAATCATTTCCAAAGGAAGGGCAAAACCGCCTATGAAAAATTTAACCACAAAAATGAAAAACTGTATTAGACATTTTTATCCGGAAAAACAATACGAACAATTTAAATGGCTAACAGGGTGTGAAAATATAAGGAAATTATTTTGTTGGCCATGTTTACTTTTTGAAAATGAAAAAGGTCTCTGGAATAAAACTGGTTTTTCCAATTTAAACAATTTCCATAAAGCTGTAAAAAGACACAAGCGTCCAAAGCGCATTTGCAGGCCGTCATAAAAGAAAAAGTCTTCGGCAAACCAGAATTGAACACACCCTTAATAAACAGTTGGAAATTAGTCACCGCCAACACAATGAACTAGTCTATAAAAATAAGCAAATATTACGAGGACTTATCGATGTTGTTTGTTTTCTCGGACAGCACGAATTGGGATTTAGAGGTCATGACGAAACATTGGTTTCTTCAAATTGAGGACATTTTCAAGATTTACTTAGTTAATGGCTAAATATAATGATTGCTTAAAAAATCATTTAGAGCAGTCTAGCGTTTTTCGCGGAACGTCGAATCTAATCCAGAATGATTTAATTTCCGCTGTTGCAACTATTATTCTAAAAAGAATTAAGCAGGAGATTGGCGAGGCGCGGTTCATTGCTATTGTTCTGGACGAAACAACTGATATCACTAATTTTAGCCAATTATCTATAGTAATACGCTACGTTAAAAGAGACGGAAGTATTCAAGAGCGATTTTTAGGTTTTAAGAATGTATCCGAAAATCGTACAGCAGATACATTAAATATCGTAGTTTATAACGTTACTAAAGAAATTAATGGAGAGAAAAAATTAGTTGCTCGAAGCTATGATGGAGCTGCAGTGATGGCAGGACAATTAGGGGGTCTGCAAACTAAAGTTCGAGAAACTTTCCCAAGTGCTGTGTTTGTACATTGTTTTATTCATAAATTAAATTTAGTTTTATCCTAGTCCATCAATCACGTTAAAGAGTGTAAAGTATTTTTCGTTACTTTAAGTGGCATGGCTGCTTTTTTTTCCAAGTCAACAAAACGTACACAAGCTTTGGACTTCATTGTCCACAAACGATTGCCCAAAGTAACTCCTACTAGGTGGAACTATAATTGAAGACTTGTGTTAACAGTATCTGAAAATCGTGAATCACTGATTGAACTATTTGAGAATATAATAGAAAATAATGAAACGTGGGACTCAGAAGCAATAAATAGTGCGAGGGGGTTTTTGGTCTGTTTGAAACAAGATTTTAATTTTAATTATTTGTTGAACATATTTTCAGAAATATTTCCATTCTCGGACAATGTTTTTAATATATTACAAACTAAAACCAATGATATTGCTTTTTGACAAAAAAAAGTGGATGATTTTAAGTCCATGTTAAGCCAAAAAAGAGATAACTTTGACCTATTTTGGGAGAAAACGATGACGTTAAATGTAGAGCCACAAGTCAAGCGTCTTCGAACAGACAAGGTGGGAGATGTTCAAACATCATACAGACGCCTCTTTTATGAAACAATCGATCAAATTCAGCAACAAATAAACTATAGATTTAACGGTTTAAATTATTTTAAATTCCTCGAGCTCTGCAATTTTGATGCATTTAAAGGAAAAACTTTTCTAGAAGTTGCGTTTAAATCTCTTCTTCTTCATTATGGCCAGTTCTTCGACCGAGTGTTGCGATCTGAACTAAAAGTGATTTATAAAACTGATAACATAAGCGCAAAAAATAACGCTAAGTAACTAATGCAATTTTTAACAGCCAAGGAGCTGGAAGATGCCTACATCGAAGTGTCGAAATTGCGTTAATTAGTATTGATTGATCTGCCACAAGTTCAACAGTAGAACGCAATTTTTCAACGCTTAAACGTATACAAAATTTCGTGAGAAATTCAACGGGGCAGGAGAGACTTTCGCATACATCGCTGTGGTCCATTGAAAATAAACTTCTCCAAAATATATCGGAGCATCGATGTTTTTATGATGTCATTGACGAATTTGCAAAAAATGATCAAAGAATCGAATTACATTACAAATAGGTAAGTTTCTAAAAATTGCTTCCCTTTCTTAAAATTTCATCTCACGCCCCTGGTTGAAAAGTCTGTAGATAGATCTATAAACCACGTTTCTCAAAGCTTGATATACTCAAATTCCTTCTATGTTTTTCTTTACACTTGTCAGCTTTATTTAAAAATAGCCACATTTGTTCCTTGCAAATCCTCTTGCTCACTTGGAGAGTAGTAGTAGTACCAGGAAAGAGAGTTTAGTATTTCCCACTACTCTGCTGTCTTTAAACGTGGTCCATGATCAGCGATGCTACTATATAATATTTAGGAAATTCATAAAACAAAGAAACTTTTAAAGAGTGGGTACAGTTTTGTAATTTATCATTCCTGATTCAAATCAACGTCTTAAAGCTGTTTTCAAACTGAAACGTTTCAGTACCAATCCTAAATTGGATGCGTTTCTGACACAGTTGAATATGCTTTGAAATTTCGCCATTTAAGAAAAAAAATGTATAGTATATGGATTGATTTACAAAAATCCGAATAACATTTGAAGAGATTTTCTGCTTTTTGATTTTTAGTTAAGTCAACCGAAAAATATTTTAATATTGGTTTTCAAAGCCCTCAATTTTTTAGGATGCAGTAGAGGATAAAGTGGATTGATCCTTTTCGGAGATTAAGTGGTTTTACCGAAAGGTCTCTTATATTCAATAGAGTACATAAACATTATTTAAATGTGTTTAACTTCAAGCAACAGCAGCACTGTTACAGAGGCAAAGGCAAATACTTTTACGCGAAAGAATTAGTAAAATGAGCTCCAGCTGACAGATATTCTTGTGCTGTCGAAACATGTCACAATACATTCCTGAAGAGTGTGGTTAAAAGCCATTAGACGGGAATATTATTACTCTAATCTCGTAGTATAATAGTATTTGTATGTGGAAGTTATTTTGATGCAAGTTACTTTAGCCATTTTAACAGCACACATTTATGCAGATTGTTCATAAAATCTGCCTCTACTTTAGGCAAATTATTTGACTGAACCTTAATACAACTGGCGTCTATTATTGCACTAATTTGTACATGTACAATATAAATAACGAATTGACCTTGAAGGTATCTAATCTAATAACCATAGACATAGCAAGACGGAACTCTTTTGATTTAGTCGCAATCATACATTGTGAATATTATTATACTTGTTTGGTAAGTGCGAAGCTTTCAAAATTTTGGACTATTTAACCCCTAACGTCTCTTGTTATAGGTAAGTCAAAATGTTATTGTTTTTTACTTATTTGTAAGTACCGTTTAGAGTTAATAGAATTTGTAATTGCTATTTTATCGTTTTTGAGGAAGTGAAGTTACACACCGGCACTTATAATAAATTCCTAGGCAAAACCCCAATGTAGGCAGATTCAAAATACCCAGGTACAGTGTACATTTTGTTTACTAATTTGGGAAAAAATTAATTAGGTTATAATTTACAATTTTTTTGTTCGGTAATTCCCAAATTATTTTTGGGACCCTGTGTATACACAGTTGTAAACCTATTGGCCGGGAGTCGGCCGGTGAAATTTACGTGGCGCGACTGTGTGAACAAAACAAGTACTGTATAAACTGTATTGACCGTCTTCGAATTTTGTGGTGCTACCAAAATCTTTCATCGTGCTGGTATGTGTCGCGCGCCGGCCGACATTTTCTTCTGACCCGGAGAATCGTTGCGTTAATGAAATTAATTTTGTGGAGTTCTTCTAGGGTAAAGAGAAAGGTATGCAGCTGTTATCTTCATGGGTAAGTGCTAGAAATCATAAAAAATTATTAATTGCACTAACTGAAGCAAAATTTCAAACCTACAGTCCGCTTTATATCGATTCATTGCTAAAAATCATTAAAATTCATTAATTGCGCTAACTAAAGCAAAATCTCAAACCCGCAGTCCGTTTTGAATCGATTTTTGATCAGATAAGTGTCGAATTGATCATTTAATATTTCTAATTTTGCTTTAAAATACGATTCATCGCCTGGACTTATTCACCATTGCATTTATGAGGCAAGTACTGATTCGCTTAACATCGCAACATCGATATTATGAGGCTTCACTATACCTGTAATGATTTTCTTCTATCAAATTACAAATAAAATTGCATATAAACTTTTGTATAGTTATAATTATTCTTGTCCATCGGACATTAGCAGACATATTTTAAGTAGTAACTTTAATTAAAAGAAGAAATACAATATATTTTGAATTTTTTAACGCATTTCTGATTTTGTTCCTTGTTGCATTTGCTTTTTTTTAAAGTCAGATAAATTAACTAAAACTAATTTAAAACGTATTACCGCACTCAAGCGGTTAGAAGAGACATATGAAACTAGTCTGGAAGACGTTTCTAATGATTCTTTAAAATCAAATTTTTTAGTGAGAGGAGATTCTGTTGCTAGCACTTATAACGATTTTTAATTAGCGCATAATACATTCATATCTTGAATTGCTGCCGATAAAGCCTATTATGGCATATAATCTTTAAAACAGGATTTTTTTGTTAAGTAATCAGGCTTCTCAATACATCAGTTAGTTCTGCTTTTGCTCTCACAAAAATGGTAAAGCTTCCCAAGTTCAACGTACCCATTTTTTATGGCAATTACAAAAAATGGCCTAGTTTTTTTTCTTTCTATAACAGTCTAACTCTGACTTATCAAACATTAAAAAAAATTCAATACCTGCTGACGTTATTAGACAAGAAACAGTTAACTTTGGTTAAGGGCATCCTTCTTACAGAGATTACCTATTCTGTACAACTTTACAGTGTTGCTTTTGTTGAAGCCTGACAAGGATAGATTTTTTCTTTGTTACACTTACAGTACATGTATTTATTTTAATTATTGAAACAAAACATACACAACTTTATGAATGAAACAGCACAAAATGTACAATCTCCCTGTTATTATGACTATGATAATATCCTTGTGCAGGTAATTTTCTTTTAAAATTAACGTTTACAAATTACTTGGTGTTTATGGGAAGTTAGGATAATGTTTTTTGTCTTCTGCCAGCTGCCAGGTAAACCACAAAACAATACCCAACAATGTTGCCAGATCTCAGAGATCATTATTTACAATAGGTAAGGGTGTTTATTTTAAAACTTGATAAACAATTGGAAAACTGACTTTTGTGCAATTACCTTAGTAGCAAATAAATAACATTTATTTAATTTTTTTTATATAACCTCACGCTTTATCTTACTCTAGAGCTAGTAACAGCAACTACGAAAAAAAAAAACAATGTATAATTTTTAAGTTTTATTCTCATTTTATACTAACCTAACCTAACTAAAAAAATGTAGATAACTAAAATATCTAAGAAAATTAAAACTTAATAACTAAACATCAATACTTCTAACTGTGTACCTAAAAAAATAGATAAACAGAGAATTCTAAGACCATTTTTTTTATTCTAAACGTGACATCTTATAGACAGAAACAGTGGAATAAAAAAAATCAGTCTCAGATAAGAAAAAGATTTCAATACAAAAAATCAATATTATCAAAATCGTAATAATATTAAAATATTGGCAGTATATAATCAAGAAAGAATGGACATAACATCAAATAGAGAAATCAGTAAATGAAGAACAAAATCTTTTTTAACTCGACATTAACAGTAACAATAGATTCAAGAAAACAACCCAATACGGTATCTAAAGCTTACGTTATCTTTTAACAAATCAATACATGTAAATTCAAATAGATGTTATTACTATAAAAGCGATTACAGTCAAATTCCACTTAATAAGGCAGGTGTATGAATTTATTATTGACTAATTTTTAAAAGGATGTTGTGAGTTTTTCTTAAAAATATTCTATTACATATATAATACAGTTTTCACGCACTTCAACAAGAATAGTAC
The DNA here is from genome assembly GCA_030620095.1 of Kuschelorhynchus macadamiae. Taxonomy (NCBI): domain Eukaryota; kingdom Metazoa; phylum Arthropoda; class Insecta; order Coleoptera; family Curculionidae; genus Kuschelorhynchus; species Kuschelorhynchus macadamiae. Next base: position 108,908 of record JAUTXW010001331.1, on the reverse strand, counting down.
TTCAAAGTATCACTTTCCTTTTTACTTGAAATTTTGGTATGAATTTAAAATGGTAGAACAAAATAGCAACCTAAAAAATTGAAACATATAAACTGGTAAAACACTGGTTTGAATACATTATGGTAAAATAAAATGGTGGCCTTATAATATATTTGAAAAAACAACATACAAAAATCAACAAATTTCCTTTCTTCGGAACTCCCCTCTTTATTAAACCTTTCTTTTATTGGGAATATTTACATTGTTAGGTTCGCAGATTGTCATTTAGTAATTAAATATATAAATTGTATTTCTTCCATTTTTCTAAGCAAAAGGAGAGATTCCTAATCAGTCAACCTTAGGGTAATTGGGTAAATCAATCTTTAAAAGTACTTAACTAAACCCATTTATTTATGATTATGTGGGGAATTAACTAGACATACTTCACTAATCCTAATAGAAGGAAAAATTTATAATAAGGCAAGTTCTGGGGTTAAGTTTTCTTATTTACTTAAAACCAATGCACTTTTTATTTTTTTTGACACTTCAGCCACACCTTATTAAATGGTATTTGACTATATCAAAAACAGTACACATTTTGTTAATATTCGAAATAAATAAAAAATAGAAATAGACAAAAAAAAAAAAAAGAAAATGTTGGCTTATAATTGTAGGGAACACATGTGGAAATATAAAACCTATAAATTATATTAAGTCAGTACTTAAACTGTAATTAAAAAATGAGCGAGGACCACAGAGAGAACTGAAGGAAAACTATTTTTTGAGTTTTATTTTATACAAATTTACAAAAGTAGAATAAAACTTTTATACATAAAACAATAATCAAAATATTGATTAAACTTCATAACACAAAATAATCTTGGCTTCGTTATTGTATTCCAAAGTATGTAACAAATAAACAACTAAAACATAAGGTAAAATACCCAACAGTTGACGCTATACAACGTTTTAATTTACTAGAAAAACTTTTAATGTTGTTCTTGATCTGTGATTTAACAGTCAGGTCTCTTGACATATTGAATACAGTTGATACTGACTTATCAATACTTAACAACAAATAATTGACAAAATAGGTATTGACAAACTGTCTAAAGTTTTGCTTTTTTTAACAATATATCAACTTTTGAATACTTTACCTTAGCTAGTTATTTGTTTTCCAAAGCAGGTTGTTATTACAAAAACGATTTATTGTATAATTATTTAAGAAACGAGACAATTAATGGAACAAACTATAGAAATTTAAATATTTGTGAAAAAAAAGCAATGTTGAAAGAAAAGATACAACTTATCAAGGAATTACAACAATTTATACAGCTTTTGCTCATAGCTAATCAAATAACTCATCACATTATAACAAGGCCTCATTACTAACATCTCCCCCCTGTGCACTCTGTGCTGTGCTTTTGTCATTTTTTTTATTCATTGCTAACGATATTTCTAGAGGTAGTCATAAACCTATTTTCATTATATATAAATAAGAGGTCAAATAACATTAAACTGTCCAAGGTTTAAAATAATCAGAACTTCATAATTGCACACAAAAAATTCTCTTATAAGTGACACACCGATAATAAGAAAAACATTTAAATCAAATTTTACAAAGTGCCGACTAAACAAGTTTCCTTTATTATTTTTACAACGGTAAAAATTTCTCTATCCTTTTTAATACACAATAAACAGGTTACAAAAAACATTTGTGAAGTTAATAAAAACGGTGTAAAATAAATCTGCACTATCTATTTAGATTATTTATAGAAATTATGTAAACCCCATGTATGTTTTTTAAATGTGCTCGGTTTAAAGTTTTATTTAAACAAATTTGCAGTGTGAAAGTATGGATACTTATTTTATTAGCCAAAAAATGATTTTTAAATATTAGTGTAGGAAATTTATATTAAAGGTTCATATAAGAAAATAAACGGAACAACGGCTACTATTTTTAAATAGAATTTCTTTGGTTTACATAAAACAAGTTTTTTACTCTGAATAGACTCCTCTATTACTAAAACCTAGGTCTAAGTGGGTTTCTATTATTATTATTTTAGTTATTCCTAGCAATGAACAGAAGTTTATATCATAATTTTGAGCAATCGAAAAGTGATTACAGAAAATGATATTAGAATCATTAATTAATAAAAAACATATATTGTTCAAGTGTATTTTATAAGGAAACCATTTATATTATATAGACTTTGTAGTGTCAGTTATCACATTTTATTACAATTCTGACTACTGCATTAAAAATTCAAGATCAGTGTATGTGTCTTTTATAAGAGTAAATTAAAAAATGACAAATAGTGTTTTTAAATTCTCAGTTTTAAATAAAGAACAAACTGTTAACAAATTATTTTTAAAAATATACCAAAACAATATATCACTTTAAATGAAGAATTCATAGTAAAATAGTTATAATCTATTTGGCGTTTATAATAAATCCGTTGGAAACAACAATGGAGTTCATAGATGTGCCAGAAGGATACTAATATTTTTAATATTGGCATTCTTGTGACAACTTCAAACATCAAACTAGATAGAGTTACCATCAGCTCTATCCCCTGTTATAAGTGGTAACCTTTCATGATTTCTGTCAAGCCGGCAACGTCGGATTATTATGGTGTTTGGGTGGGAATAGGTAGGTCCGTAATCCGATTCGTTAAACTAGTTGTTGCCATGGTGAGATAAAAGCGAACTAATTCCGACGTAGCCGGCTCATTCATAAAATGATGGTAACTCATATTTACTTCCAACCAACAATGAAGAAATTAAAATGAAAATCTATAACAAAGTAGAAGTTTCTTCATACAATAGTATAGAATGTATATACATCTAATAAATACGTTTTTAAATTTGTTTCATTATTTAATGTAATTCAATCTAGTTCAGTGTTCGAAGGATTTGAAGTTGTTTGACCAGATCTATTTGTCATTGAAATGAAAACTTAGTTTGCTGGTTGTTTTGCTTGTCACTGTCATACATAATTAAATATAAAAAAAATGTTTGGCCCATTGTTGCATGTCAATTAATAATTATTAAGTTAGAACTGGTCTAAACTTAATCTCGTGAGTGAATAGGGCAGTTAAATACAAAACTATATGTTTGGACGATGTAACAGATTTTAAAAAACCAAATTTATGTTTAGTTTAAACTGTTTATTTTTTGGCTTCCTTATTAAAAAATTAAGTTACATACTCTTTAGCTAACATAAAGTCCAATCGTAAGGAATAATTATTTTATTTTGGATAAACTAGATAACAAAATTAACAGAAACATAACAAATTTGCTGACAAATAAATATTCAGACACACTTGAATCTTACAATTTGAATTGAACATAATAAGAGGTAATATCCACTTTTAACGGCTTGTATGCATTCTGGCATGAAATCTACTAAAGTCTGCAATATTCGGGAGTGAAAGAGTCCCAAACTTGCGTGATTTTTGCCTTTAATGCCACAACTGTACATTGCGGATCATTAAATAGTCTTCTTCATCTGATGCCATAAAGTTTCAATGACATTTAAGTCAGGGCTACATAAAACTTTTAAATTGTGGTCCCTAAATCATTTTTTTTTTGTTTTCGCAGTGTGTCTGGCGGCACTGTCTTGCGGAAATATGAAATTTCTGCTGTTGGAGTCAAGCTTGGTGATAAAATTTGTTGGTACTTTTCTGCATTTACAGTACCATCAATGAGCTCATAGTTACCAACTCCTTTATGAAATGCTTCTGTTTTTCTATGAATCACCCTTTTTCAAAAATCACCAAAGCAAAAGTCCAATTTTGATTAGTCTCTGAAGATATCATTACTACACATTTCTGTTGTCCATGATATTTTTGATTTTGCCCAATCTAAACGTTTTTTCTCTACAATAGCTGTTAATAATGGTTTTTCCTTGGCCTTTAAAGAAATTGGATAAAAGAACATTATTAATTTTTATATTTTTGCAGTTCTTTTTAGCTTATTAAAAATAGTGTGCCTCAAGGATCCATCCTTGGACCCCTACTTTGTCTTGTATACATGAGTGAGCGTCCAGAGCCAATTTCAGGGGATCAGTCAATCACGATTCTATTTGCCGACAATACATCCTTCCTTGTTAGGTGCAGTAAGGATCAACAGTTGGATGATTTTATGTGCTTAGTCTTGGAAGAGGCAAAGGCATGGTTTAATGTCAATCAGTTGTTTTTGAATGAAGCAAAAACCCAAACATCTGGATTTCTGCCCAAGAAGTAGTGCTCAGGACAATAATCCAAAATTTTTAGGCATATATTTTGATGATTCCCTGTGTTGGCAGTAGTAAATTGGTGTATTATGTAGCCGTTTGTTACCCACTGTCTATGCTATCTGAAAAATCCGATTTACAGCTGGTCAACCGTCTGCACTTACCACCTATCATGCTCTTTTCCATTCAATAATGATTTATGATATTATGCTTGGAGAAAGCTGCCAATGTACATCTTCAAAAGGTGTTTTTAAAGCAAAAGAAGAAACTTTTATTATATGTTTTCTGTTTTTTACACTGCCATATTCTTGTTGGTTTCTTATTATATAAGCCCTGAAACTTTTTTATATATATTTTTTTTTTAACTTGGCTGTATTTATCTTTATATGGTTGACTCTTTGGGTGATTTAATTTTTTTTAAATTGTTCTTTGCCTTGTCAACAAGACATGTTTCTTTGACAATAAAGCATATTTTGAATTTGAATTTAATGTGTAATTTTATTCTAACATTGAATGTAACTATTTTTGTTTTTTTTATACTTTGCTCATTAGGATTAAGGTTTTATAAATTTCATACATATATTTTTTAACATTTCCTATTTGACTTATCTATGAAAATGCACATTTTTCTAAGATTAAAAAATTATTTGAATTTACCATGAAAAATTACAAATTGTTACCCCACTTTGAAGCCATAGTCTACAGTATTCCCTGGAGATATTTAATTTTGTCTCATGATTGACTTGTATTTCTCATAAAGTTCTGTTAGTTCTGTAAATTTGGATCAGAACATGACATTCTCTATCAGTAATTCTACAAGTTCAGCTTGGACTTTTATCATGAACATTAACCCTAGCTGTCTCTCTATATTTTTCGATGATAAACCTGTTTTTGCAATATTTGAGTCATTTGTAGTACAGATATTTCTCGCCCTTTTTTATTTTTTGCAACATCATGCGTCATTTTCTTATAAAACCCAAGATGACAGCTGTTGACCCATGCATATTAGATTTATTCAAATTCAAACTCAAAAAATATTTATTGTGTAAAATTTAGCATAAGAAACATACACTAACAAAGCACAAATATACACAAAAGGACAAGGTACACTGTCTCCAGTGATCGCTATAACCTAGAACTGCTTTTAAAGTCACCAATTATAAACTAGATATATATATATGTAAAAAACAGTCATTATAATAAATTAAAATCAAAATCACGACTCATTATCATCAACAGAATTTCCCGCTTTAATCTTGCTTTTAAAGTGACATTTGTTACATTAGGTATATGTTTCAACGGATTAGTGATAAACAGAGCCAGAAATGAAAAACCAGATTGAAAAGCCATGGTTTTATGAGACGGAGTATTTAGAGTCTCGCACACCATTCGCAGTTCTCTTTGATGGGTATCAGGGATACCTTGGTGTTTAAGTATTCAGTATTTGACATACAAAACAGGTTAATTGAACAAATCTGAGCTCATTTAATTTATAAAAGTTCCGGCGAATATATGAAGAAATATGTGCAAAGCGTGGAACATGAACTATAAAACGTACACACTGATTCTGCATCTTTTGCAGTCTCAAGCGACTTTCATTTGTTAAACGTGGGCCATAAACCACATCAGCATAACGAAAAGGAGAAAAAACGAGGAAGCTAACAAGCATTTTTTGGTGTCTCTATCAACCAAGTTTTTAAAAGGATAAAGCCTCTTCAAGCTTAGATAGACCTTGTGTCAGACATCCGAAACATGACTCAAATTTCAATCTTGAATCAATCGTCAGCTCTAGATTCCTAATAGACAGGCTGAACTCGACACCTGTTCATCCACCAGAAGCTCTAGATCACCGACCTTTCTCAGGTGATAGTTTGAACCTATCAACATGTGCTAACACTTCAATGCCTTCAACACAAGTCTGTTATCTCTTATCCATTGTTTAACATTGTGAAGATCTTCATTAATTATATTTTGTGCCGGATCCTTTCCATTACGCGAAAAATCAAATGGGAGCTGAATATTATCAGCATAAAGATGGGTGTAGCAAAATTTAGGAACAGACCGTATGTCAGCAATGCAAAGAGAAAAAATCAAGGACCCAGGACTGAGCCCTGCAGAACACCAGAATCAATTGACCTTAAATCACATTCAGCTATAGTAGTTTGTGAATTGAATATAACTTTTTGTTGGCACCCAATAAGATAATAACGCTCGCAACTATGTCATACGCACAACCACGAATTCCATATTAACTCAGTTTGGCCATAACACAGTCAAGATCTATTGAGTCAAACGCCTTCGACATATCCGGGCAGGTCAAAGAGGTGACTCGCCTTCGGTCAATACCAATACCCAAGAACGTTGCACAAAGCAGTAACTGTTCCTAATCCAAGACAAAAGCCAGACTAATAATGTGGTATAATTTAATTTTCATCAAGAAAGATAGTTAGTTGCCCATGCAACAGCGATTCGGCAATTTTCAAAGACACTGGTAACAAACTAATAGGTCTTAAATCTTCCAGACGCTCAGTAAGTGCATGTATATTATTGATTTTAATAACTAATAAAGATTATCGTCCAAATATCTATTTGTCAGCAAACTTGTTATGTTTTTGTTATTTTGTTTTCTAGTTTATACAAAATAAAATAATAATTCCTTACAATCTTTATGTTCAATCAGTAAGTCCAAAAAGGAGAAACAGTTTAAAACAAACAAATATATTTTTTTAACATTTCATACATTGTCCAAACATATAGTTTTTAAGACTTGTATCTGAAACTGTTTTCCAGTAAAATTTTTATAAAATTATAAAGAAATATACAAACGTCAAACAGATAAAACTGTGCAAGGCACTCGTTTCATAAGACACTTTAGTGCATTTTAGAATCTTACAAAACTAGTACTCAAAATATACTATTTTTTTTCCTTGCAACTTATACAGTATACATTATACCTATAGAATAAAAACCTCAGCTTTTGTCAAAAATCCCTACATATCAAAAAAGATACCTTCGACAACTGTCCGCCGCACACTTACACGTCGGTCTATCAGACTCAGGAGCTCCTTTTTCTGGGGTATCCAATTTCGGTCGCCCCTTTTCGGGAGTTTTTGCCTCGGCAGGTTGATCAATGTTCATCATATAATCAAAAGAGAGCTCTTCCCCTTTTTGAATTTCTTTTAACGCGAAAAGAGCCAACTTAGGCAGATTCGGATCCAAACAATTGATCCAGGTGGCGTAGACGCCCAAATTCGGGTCACAGGAATGGTTTATGAAATGAGATACGTTTCCATAAGTCGCGGCGTCGACGGTATACAAATTGTCACGCGAATTATAGTCTAAATCAAATAAGTAAGTTCGGCCCTCGGCATTATATGCTTGGCCTCTTCTTTCGGCTTCTTCATGGTCTATCACCTCGCCCACATACTCACAAATAAATTCCCCACAAAATATTTTCCTTAAAACTTTAACACCCCAACCACAACCATTGTTCGTACGGAAAATACAAAGCGGAACTTGCCTACCTTTCTGCACGACCCGATTACGACAGTTCAGATCGCACTTGCAAAATTTATTGCATTCAAAAATAGCATTCCCTGGGTTTACGTTCACCCTACCCCTGAGGGTATAGGTGAAGGCCCCATGGAACTGCTTGCCGCAACACGATTTTATTCCAGGACCACATTCCTTGCATTCACAATGAACATCGGGAATGTCAGAAATCTCTATATTTCCTGTTGGGACATAGTCGTTGATGTAGCAAAAGTTTTCTGGGGGAAAGTCAAGGTCCGCATTGTTCTCTACTGTAATTATAGCATCTGATTTATCCATCCTATTTATAATATCTTCCCACCTTTGCATCTTGGCGAGTTGCTTCTCCCTCTTTAACACCAAGAAAAAGGTCAGCAAAGCTCGTCTGCCATCTTCAATTTTTTTCACATAGTGGGTATGAATGGGAATTTCTAAAAATTTCAGCAGTTGTCTCATGGCTGACAGTTTTTTGGGAATCTTTGTAAAATCCCCTTTGGGAACAACACTTATAAGCATTTCGTCTGTAATATTGCTAATGTCGAGCTCTAATTTTTCACCCAACCTCTTCAAAGTCTCCTCACTGAACTGCTTGTTAAGGAATCTCTCCAGTATGTCGTCTGCTCCCTCGAGGTGCTCTATAGGCTCCCAGGTATTACACTCGAAATGGTAGCCCTCCCATTTTACGTAAAAAAGATGTTCCCTACCAAAAACATCAAACTCCATTTTCTCTATATCTTCAACTACATACTTCTGTTTGTATATTTCAGTCTTAAGGCTGATTGGTCTTTTCCTTTTTTGACCCCTTTGTTCCCAGTCCTTCAAATTCAACAAGGCTTTTTCCATATTCACAGTGTGTCCTTGCAGATATGGGGGCCAAGTTATGGAACCCTTATCATTGCACTGTAGCTTGTCTATAACCGAAAAAAATCATTCTTTAGATATTTATTATTAAATGGATTTAAAGGTGTTTTTTTTTCAAGATACTTTTAAATTTTTTTTTTTAGACAAGTTACTTGGTTAATGATAAAGGTTCCTTGTTCATGTAAAACTCCGAAACATTTTACTATGTTAGACAAAGAATAAAATAAATCTTACTTTAACAACAGGATCCTGAATAGGTATTTTAAGGGACTTAAAAGTAACTAATGTCTAAACATTTTAGTTAGTTTTATTTTTAAATAAAAACAGCATTTTAATTATAAATTTGATAAAAAAAACTTAAAAGTATCTTAAAATACCTCTACAGTAATTCAACATTTTCACATATAATATATTTTGAACATTAGTCAACAAATTTTATTGACCATGTAATAAAATTTCAACCACATACTAAATCTAAATAAACTACACAATGTATAACAGTATCTTTGGACAGAAAATAAAAAATAGTGATAATAAATCTAAGACAACTTAGTTGATAATTGGATGCTTTGAAAACTTAAAAAAAAAAAACAAATAGAAATAAAATTCAGGGTAATCCACAGCTTGCACACAAATTTAACAACTTCTCTGTTTCTGACAAATTATCCCAGTATTTTCAAAAGTAATTTTACACATTCAAAAACCCTATTTTTTCAAGCTTTAACAGTCAGAACTTTTCGACACAATTTTAAAACAAAAAACAAACTGTGGGTCTGATGTAGTATTATATATCTATAATAAAAATTAGCACACCACTCATCATCATACCTTTTTTGACAATCATAAATCTTTCAATATCACCACCAGATATTTTTAAAACTTGCTATAATAAACTAAAGGCGGGGGTTTATTAAAATGTACTAATAACAGATATAACATCCAACAAACCATTAATCTGGCTGCAGATTTTGATAAGATTATTGGGAGTGTTCAGAACCTGTGTTGGGGATTTTCCAAAGAAGATTTTATCATCGTAGTGGTGGGCTATAATTCATTATTCATTAAGAATAAGTATTTACCAGCTAAATCTCTTTTGGACTTGACTGAGAAGTGTTCGCATTCAAACTTGGTTTTTGTGTCGGTACTTTATGTTCCTTTTTATAAGCTTAAGACAGATAAGGCCTCTAGAATTAATGTTAATATTTTTAAGTTTAATACCAAAGTTAAATAACTTCTTGATAAAGTTAATTTTAAGTCTGTAAATAATGTTTGTTTTATTGATTACAACTCATCAAAATCATTTATTGATTACAGACACATCAATCTGTGTGTAATGTTATCCGTACCTCCTATGCGATGTGGTAAATAAGAAAAAATAATCTAGTTTTAGTTAGAAATGTTTTATATTTGTAAATGTTGATACATTTAATTATTTGTTGGAAGAGTGCACTTTTGAATCTTCTCTATGCTTTTGCAAGCAGAGTAACTTGCATATTTTATGTTTGTACCGTTCCCCTTCAACACAGGTTAATGAATTTTTAAAAAGACTCGATATTACTCTCTCTCATATTTCGTCTTGCTCCAGAATCATCTTGGCTGGTGACCTTAACATGAACGTTGATGATAAACATTCAATTAATACTGTTTTGCTTGTGAATTTACTTACATCTTATGGTTTAAAAAACGCATGTTGACTCACCTAGTCATGTAACAAAAACTTCAGCCACTACTATTGATTATTTCTGTTCACACATTGATAATATGTCTTGTTCAGTTATAGATGCTGGTTTTTCTGACCACGAGACAGTGAGTTGTACTTTTTCCAGTATGCTGACTATGATAAATAATAAACGCTATGATGGTAGAATTTTTAGTCAGGCAGGTTTTGATGAATTTCAGCATCTTTGTCTTAATGTGAGTTGGCTGGGGATAGAATGGTTTCCGCAGCCATTATCAACATTGTGCGATTTGGTGTATTGTTTTGGTTGTGTCTACATTCCACCTGCTATGGATGTACTGCACTATGAAAACCACTTGAAATCCATTGCTAGTGCCTGTGAAATGTTCGATAATGTGCTTGTTCTGGGCGATTATAATCTTTCTCAAATAATGTGGTCCACTAGTGAATATTTTTCTGGTTTGTTACCTGGTAATGTTACGGCAACAAGAGAAATCTTATTATGTGATAATACTGCTTCTCTTGGCCTATCTCAATACAATAGGGTAACTAATGATCACAATTCAATCCTGGATTTATGTTTTGTCAACTTTGAACCTGACTCAATTATAAAATCTGATGGTTTAGTATGTTGTGATCCTTATCACCCAGCTTTAGAGTTATACATACCAGTGAATAAAACTAACTATCTAGAACCTCTGAATTATTTTTCTTATAACTTTAAAGATGCTAATTTCGATTTAATTAATATTTTCTTTCGGTAGATTGGCAATCAATTATGTCAGAGGATCTAGATGTTACTGTCAATAAATTTTATTCTGTACCCACGAAGGCACATCATTCTAGTGAGAAATTTCCTATTTGGTTTTCTTATGAATTGAAAAAACTAATCTATCAAAAGAAAATTGCTCACAAACAATACAAACAGTGAAGTTGATTACAATGTATTTAATATACTTCGAAGGGAATCCAAAAACCTAAAGAAGGAATGCTACAATTTATACATAAGTAATACTGAAAGTGCCATAAGCAGTAATGTAAAAATTTTCTGGAATTTCGTTCATTCCCAGTCTAATCAGGGCACTATTCCTAAGGAAATGTTTCTAGCCACTGAAAAATCATCTAATGGTATTGACATAGCTAATCTATTTGGTAAATATTTTTCCTCTGTTTATAACCCCCAGAGAAATTCTAACGTCAGTACATTTTTTTGATCGATTTGAAAATGTTTCTAACATTGCTATAGACCCAACTGATATTGAGAAAGCTTTAACACAAGTGGACATCAACAAGTCTGCAGGTCCTGATGGTGTTCCTAACAGAGTACCAAAATTTTGTTCCAACACCTTATATATCCCCCTATTTTACATTTTCAACAAATCCCTAACTTCCGGAGTTTTTCCAGAGACATGGAAGCTTTCTTATGTTTGTCCGATTCACAAATACGGCAGTAAGAATGACGTAACAAGATACAGACCAATCAGCATTCTGTCGGCAATCCCTAAATTGTTTGAACAGTGCGTTGAAAAAATTCTGTCGAATATATTTCATCAGATTGTGATCAGTCAACAGCATGGGTTCACAGCCGGTAGGTCTGTTGAAACAAATCTGTTTCTCTTTACAAATTTTATAAATTCATCATTTAAAAGCAGTGCAGAAACTCATGCAATATATAGTGACTTCAGTAAGGCCTTCGATAAAGTAAACCATAACATCCTTCTTTCAAATCCCTCTAGTTATGGTGTTTCTGGATCTTTACTTTCATGGATGAAATCTTACCTTACTAACAGAATGCAGCAAGTCAAGATTGACGGCTATCTATCTTCATGTTTCCATGCATCTTCCGGGGTACCTCAAGGCTCTCACTTGGGGTCCCCTTCTTTTTAGCTTATTTATCAACAATTTAGGATCTCTGTTCTCCTCAAGTTTTTTGCTTTTCTCTGATGACATGAAATTGTATCGTCGGGTGACGTCCACTGACGACATGATTATTCTACAAAATGATCTTAATATTGTATATGATCGGTGTCAGCTTAATGACATGTCCCTCAACATTAACAAGTGTTGTTATATAAGATTCAGTAGACTCATCGATAAAGATCCTTTTCAGTATTACTTAAATAATGTCCCTTTATCTGAAGTTTCTGTTATAAAAGACCTTGGCATATATTTAGATACTCGGTTAATGTTTACTGAACATTTTGAAGTGGTCATTGGTAGGGCTAATAAAATGTTGGGCTTTTTTAAGAGAGCTACTAGAGACTTTACAAGTATATGTACTATCAAAATTCTGTATACATCACTAGTCAGATCCATTCTTGAGTCTTCATGCATAGTTTGGTCACCTTACTATCAGACCCACATCAATAGGCTCAAGAATGTGCAACATAAGTTTATAAAATTTGCAAGGTACAAACTATTCCAGGGTGGTGTGTGTCTCAGTGATGACCAAACTATGACTTACTTAGACTTAACTACTCTAGTTCGTAGAAGGGAATACTTTGATGTCTGTTTTGCCTTCAATATCTTTAACTACCACATAAAAAGCTCAGAATGTCTTCAGTGTTTTTATTTACACATTCAAAATTACCAGACACGAAGTAAGTCTCTTCTGCACATTCCATATTGCCGAACTTGGTACTTATTATTTAGTCCAGTTAATAGAATATCTGCTAATGTCAATAAATTCTATGAAGGTCTTGACTTCTTTAATTTTTCGCAAGATAGATTCATGTCTCAAGTTAAACGAATTATCTTAGGTTAGGTCTGTAATCTCTGTATAAACTTCAAATGTATTTTTATACGTAAATAAATAAATAAATAAAATAAATAATGTTTTGTTTGATGTCTTTGACCAGGCTTTTCCATTACGTCTGATTAAACATAGACAGAAAAAATTAAAACCATGGTTGACTAAAAGGTTAAAAATATCTGCAGTTAATCTTCGATGCCTTAACTACATTATGAAATTCTGTGACAATTTAGGTTTTATTTCGTACCGCAATAAGTATAGTATAGTATAGTATAGTATTCCTGGTCTAAAGGAGTCCTTTCTCCATACCTAAACTTTCCCAGGTTATAGAGCAAATTGTTAAGAAGAGAATGTGGAAGTTACTTTGATGCATTTAGCATACTTATCCTCAGTCAGTTCCGATTTGAAAACACAAAAGGGACTCACAATACAATCTTTAGTATTCTCCAGAAACTTTACACTAATAATAAACAGGGAGAAGCCGTGGCAACAGTTTTCCATGGCACTGCAACTCGTTTTAATTTATTTTTAAACTTTGTGTATGAAGTTCTAAATAGAAGAGGGGTCTAATAAGTTGTACAGTCATGCTAAACCTGTCCAAACCATTTGAATATTCAGATCACAAAATTTTGTTAGGATTATCTGTGAAAGTATATATTCATGGTTCCAATCATATCTTAGCAACCACAAAAATGCCTGGACCTCTGGAAAAAACATGTGAGTCATAGGAATTGAGTGTAATAAACAATATTCTACAAGGCAGTGGGGCTGGAACCAATTTTATTTATAATTTATTTAAATGAATTGACCGTAGAATGCAATCTAAACATGAGCAGGAACTATGCTGACGATATAGACTCTCTGATAAAATATAACATAAACTTATTGTCCATTTGTTTTCAATGAAATCCGTAGAATACTTGGCATTTATCTGCAACATTTAAGCTATAAATATCATTGGGGTCAACTATTATGGCATCAAATTGTTGCCATATTAGTACATACATTATTACATCCAGTTGATGTAAGGCTCATGCCATACAAGCAACTAAAAATATATTTCAAAGCCTTCTTTATGAAAAGTGCTTTTCATTTGAAGAAATAGCTGAAGATATATCTGGTTGCTTTTGCAAGTTGTAAAGACTGCCATAGATTAGTATAATTATGTTGTGTTTGTTAGCCATATACTATTGAAATTTGTTTTTTGTAGGTATATATTGACTTTTATATATATTTTTTTGACACTTCATGGTTCTAACTTAATGTGTTTAAATTATGTAATTGTATTTTGACATGAAAAATTGTAATTGCTGTGTTAATTAATAAAATATATTATCTATTGTTGATAGATCTCATAGATTAATTATGAATTTGGTATATAAGTTTGATTTTCTCTTCCCTTTTTCCCATTAGACCACTCATTTATGGCTTTATCCTTCATTATATTTTAAATCATTCTTCCTTAATAGCTTACAAGAAATGACATTCATTAGCAAATACTGTAAAACTAATTTACTTAATTAATATTTCATTCTTTTCCATTTAGTAAAACTGCTAATTATCATTTAATATTAAAAACAGTAAATACTTGATCAAAAGCATAAACAAAAATTTTTTTAAATGCAGTGGGGATAAATTTACAAACCTAATATGTCCAGCATTTAAAAAATAATACCTATTACTTCAAATAAAACTGTTAAAATCACCTAAAAAAACCTAAAATTACAGGAAACACAAAAGAAATATAGAAAAACATATAGCAAACACTCTAAAATTCATAATTAAAATATTCTTCTATACTGTAAAAATTATACTTCAGAAAGACACTTGACTGTGAACTTGAAGTTTTTTTCTACTTCCTTAAAGTATTTAGAAAGCACATTTTGGAAGTTCAAGGTAGAGTTAGTTCATGTGTAGCTGGGAATTATATTATCAGTTTCTAGTAGGGAAAGAATGAACCACTGCAATAAACTGCACCTCCAGGCACTTTTATTGATGTATTTCAATAAATGTATAATAAATTTAGATAGAAAACCCACACAAAACCCATCACATACACCTTTGATGGTGTAAAACCATGTTGTGCACAAGAAAGCAAGTTACATTTATTAAAAAATAAAGTTAATTGATCCTTTAGACACATCCAAGACTTTTGATATACTCCTTAGTAGACTTATTGCATGATAGTCATCATAATTATTTGTATTGTCCTTTTTAAAAACAGGATTAACCGATGCTATTTTCAGTTTACTGTGAAAAACAGCCTCTTCAAATGATGAGTTGATCAAAAATGTTCATCATCAGAGATGTACAGTTCAAAAGTCTTAAAAATATTTTTAGAAATGTCATCAGAACCACTAGCATCTGAGTTTTTTAGTCTACCCACAGCAGACAAAACTTATGTGGGCACAAAGGAGACAGAAAAAGAGTATTGACCCCAAGCCAAAGGTTTCTATCCAAGAGGTTGAAGTCTGCATTGTCCGGACATATTATTGTAGTCAATTTTTTATTAAAAGTATTAGCTACAGTAATATCAAGTTTGTTATTATTCTGAAATATCAAAATATCCTATTATCATTCTATTCTATCTCTTCAAAATATCCTATTATCATTCTATTCAAGTCATTAATTATCTGCCACAAAGCCCTAGACTTAGTTTAAGAGTTAAAGATATAATAATCATTACTTTTTTGTCATTTGTTGCGTTTGAGATTATATAAAACTTATTTTAATTGATCTCTATACATGGAATGCAATTTATTATTCAAGGTACTATAAATAAAAACAAAAAAGGAATATAAACCCCTATCTCTATTAAGTTTCAAAATGATGTAATCTATTTACTTTTAAATTTAATATTTAGATCAACATAAATTACTTACCCAACTTAATAGTAATGTTCCTCTCCAATTCATTCTTGAAACGTACAGTTTGTACTCCTGATATGGCTTTAACCACAGTTGATTTACCATGGGCTACATGACCGATAGTACCAATATTAATAGTAGCTTGCCTACTAATGACTTCTGGAGAAAGAGCAGTAAGTTTAGTTTCATCCTAAAAATCACTCATTTATTTTCTTATATAAATTCACAAAAAAAAATTGCTGATTACTATTATATATACAGCTTATTTTTAAAAGTTTAACAAACAAGGGAGACAAGTGCTAAGTAGACAAAAAATGTATTGTATCAATTTTATGACAATACTAAAAAAAATGAAATTTTACTTCCAAAGTATTTGGATATTTTAGCATTAAAACCTAACTTTAAAAGATTTTACTGGACATCAACCTTCACTATCAAATGCCCAAGTTAATACAGGTCTACAGGTTTGGAACTAAATAAGGTAACTGTTGCAAAGTCCTTCTCTGAAGTGAAGACTAAATTTATCACTTTCAGCATAATAGTAAATTATCTACGTTCGTTTAGATGAAACAAGATTTGCTACCATAAGGATCAAACCTGAAAATATGACATGTTTACAATTTATATTATAAATTGTGAGTCACAATTAGTAAAAGTGGGTGGCTGGAAATAAAACTAAATATTAGGAATCACCGCCACAATCCTTCCACAAAAGAAAATACATATTTCTTAATAAATCTGGATGCCAAGCCAAGCCGTACCCCCATTGAGAGGTTATAATTACACGTTACCAAAAACTTGTAACACAAAGTAAACTATTGCGAAAACCTAAACACTAACATAGAAGACATACCAATTTTGATAAATCCTGCTTATGCAAATTGGGTTGCCCCGTGGTTACGCCACTATTTTCGTTGGACGCCATTCTTTCTTAATTTTCCGCGGAGAACCACGCAAAAGAGGCGCTAAATTTTTCTGTCACGTTTGACAATGACTTCAATGACAATTCCTTGAGCTCATCATTAATTTTTCTTTCGAAGAACTACAAATATCCCTAGAAAAGTTACTAATTGGGAGGTTGCACAAAAAATAATTAATTGTACTGCTAATATTACAATATTGTAATAACTTATTATTTCACTTTGGCAACACTGCTGGGGGCTAGGTTAAAACATTTCTTCAATTAATAGCTTAGTTAATATGTATTTATTTCAAGAATATAACATAAATAATAAGCATAATTATGCATCAACTAAGGTCAAAACAAAAATCTTTTTTGGCTTTTTCATAACTGAATAAAAATATTTAACTTTAAATTAATTGAAGCAAATATTTAATAAAATTACATATCACAACATGTAAGACTAGTGTTTCGATACATATATAAACAATATTATTTAAGCAAGTATAATAAACTAGATCATTTACCTTAAGTTTTTATAGACACATAGTAGTTGTACAAATACTTTCATCCTATCGGGAGTCATAAATTAAATAATAGAAAAGAATTGATTTCAAAATTTTAAAATTTGTCAGTTTTTTTGTCATGTAACCTGACAAATTTTAAAATTTTGAAATCAATTCTTTTCTATTATTTAATGTTTCTCTCTTACGATCGGCGCACAGATTAGTCCCGATAGGATGAAAGTATTTGTACAACTACTATGTGTCTATAAAAACTTAAGGTAAATGATCTAATTTATTATGCTTGCTTAAATAATATTGTTTATATATATATATCGAAACATTCCGTAGACAGGCTAGTCTACATGTTGAGATATGTAATTTTATTAAATATTTGCTTCAATTAATTTAAAGTTAAATATTTTTATTCAGTTGCGAAAAAGCCAAAAAAGATTTTTGTTTGTCAATTTAAACCCAACAAATAATCTTGAACACATTTAAAACTACCGGCAAAAACTAACCGGTGACCACCAATCATGAAGACATCGTTAATTTTTAGCGTCCAGTTTTATTAAAAAATACGTAATTAATTTCATTTATCATTTTTAGCTCTATAGTTAGATAAGCCTAAGTTTTATTTTTGGTTATTAAAATACTATCAAACGTTTTTGTTATGCTTTTCTCTTATGTCTCTTATTTAACAGAACCACTAAAAATTTTAATTTTTTAGACATTTTACGTGATAATGTAAAGGACAGACGTAAAGGAAAACTTTTTAAAGAAAAAGGCTTTTTACAGCCCTAAAGAGTATGTCATATAGTTTTAAGGACATTGCTTAGATAAATTAAAAAATTAATTTATACTTAAATAAGCTTTTATCACAAAAATTCATTTTTTCTTTGTCAGGAAAAACTACATATTAACAGAAATTTAAAAATGTTTTGCTGTTTCTCTCGGATAATAAACTATAAAACAAATTGCAAATATATATAACACGACACAATGGGAGAATATTAATTCGTGTTGTAATTTTGATTCGACGGCTTTCGCATGCACAAGGCAATCAAAATATTTCGACCAAAAATACTTTCAAAACGTAAGGCATGTAAATGAAAAAGAACAAAAGAACAGGCCCTTCTTTTTCTAACAACACCGTGATTGTCTGATTGACACTGACACTGACAGGTCATAGATTAGTGTAGGAAGTGTTGCTGAATAAGGCATAATAAAAACAAAATTAAGAGTGTTGAAGTGTCCTAGAATTGAAAATAGGTTATTTAAAGTCATATTCCTAAATGTAGGCATTTAGTTTAATTTAAAATATTTCACAAAAAATTAAATCAAGACGTACGTTCCTTTTACTGAACAAATAAATATGAAAATAACTATACAAATTTAACGCAATGGAAAATACAACTACAAACGTAGAATTGGAGTGGGTTGATAGCACGAATGCAACATGGGCCCAAAAAGATACAGATAACATTGCAAACAGGGATCTAGTGCAGTCAATGTATGATGTTTTGCTTCAAAACAAAGAGGTCCGCGTTATTCCAACAAGTCTGTCTAATTTTAATGATGTTCAAACTCTCCCTGGTTTTCAATACGAAGCCCCAACGATAACTGAATTGAACAGTTTTTTAAACACGTTACTTACTTCTCAGGTAAATAAATCAATTGAAGTTCTTAGAGTCATAATTTCTGCAGGGTTAATGTATTATTGAAGATAATAAGCTCAATTTGTATGTAATAAGTATATATCTACCATATATTGTTACACTAATGTAAAACATTTAAAATTATAGCTTCAGTTAGCAAAAGAAATATGTTCCTCTTCTCAGTTCTCTATAATTATGAAGCAAAGAATGATTATACTGAAGCGCATCTACTATGCCTTAATAATGAAATATCATGATAAGGAAAAGCCTGTAGATGGACAGAGTCCAAATGTTAAAAATACCTTGGTGGTTAGTGCAATATCAAGAGATGCTTTATCAGGTAAGTCATAATGTAATTGACAATTCTTCAATAATATTTTTAATGATAGGCAAAATTCTCACTTGCTGTATATTCCTGTAAACTTTCATATAACATTTTCGATTTTTTTTTTTAAATATTTGGGAAAATACCCACAATAATTTTGGAAAACTTTCCCTTTAAATTCAAATATTATGGATTTTTTAAAAACAATTTATCACACAAGCCTTCACTATTCATAAATTACAAAGTAGAAATAAAGAAAACTCCTCAAAAAAAAAAAAGAAAATGATATACCTAACGTCCACATGATAATTACCAACAAATTTTAGGGTCATTTCTTTATTGCCCACCTTGTTCAAAATAATAGACTTTATATCAATCAATCAATCAAAATGTACTTTATTGTCAAGAATACAAAGAATTTCTGTCGACAAAGCATGTTAAAGCTAATGTTTTTTCTTTCCTTTTCCTTTGTTTAATAGCAAGTAAAAAAAAAACTAACAAAGAAGTAAAACCATATATAGGTGAATATCTATGTTAAAGTGTACAATTCATAGATCTGTCTAGTAATAAAAATATAATAAAGAAAAGGAAAAAAAAAACACTCAAAAATCAAAAAAAAAACATAAGTAAAAGACCTGTTAAAGTTCATAATAAAACTAACATTTGTAACAAAAGGTAGTAACAATCAAATACAATAAAAAATCAAAAGGCTAAATAATATATAATTGACACCAGACAAAAGAAAAAACAATGGACAATTAGAGTAAGTTGTCTGCGTAAAACTCACCCAGACTGTAGTATTTTTAAATATTTTTCTGCCCTCATAGATAAAAGATCGTTTAGTAAATTCCTTAGTGGGGATAGGTAGAGATAGATGAGATGCTTGCCTAGTATTGTGTCTAGGTAATAAAATTCGAATGGTATTGTTATATTTGTAAAGCAGAGAAGCAGTCTCAAGAATAAATAGAGAGGTGAGCGTGAGAATTCTCAGTGACTTAAAATGAGGTCTGCAGGACTCTCTTTGGGTGACCTTAGTGATAAAACAAACAGCCTTCTTCTGCAATAAAAAAACAATGTTTAAAAGATTATGACTACTGGCAACCCAGAATGAAATACCATACCTAAGATGTGATTCAAATAATGCAAAATAGACTGATCGTGCCAACGCTGGACCAAGTTCACTCCTAGCAATCTTAACTGAAAAACAACCAGAGGAAAGTCTCCAACTCAACTTTAAAATATGGTCTTCAAAGTGAAGATCTCCATCTATGAAAACCCCCAAAAATTTTGAAACGCTCTCCTCCCTAAGGGGATCGTCGTCCACACTTATTCCCTGCATGTTACACCTAAATCCAACCACATTTGTCTTTGCTACATTAAAGGAAAGTCGGTTCACGTCACACCATAGTTTTATACTGTTAATGTCAGATGATATATTACTTTTCAATTGCATAGAATCTTTGTGTTGCCATACAATGGAGGTATCGTCTGCAAAGATAGTAAAATCGCCAGAAATGTGAACATGTACAAGATCATTTATATACATCAACAAAAGGATAGGTCCAAGCACCGATCCCTGTGGAACGCCACAGTCGATGTGGCAGCATGTTGATTGCACATCAGAAACAACAACTGACTGACTGCGACCAGAGAGGTAGGACTCGAACCAGGCCAGAGCATTACCTCTAAAACAGTAACGTTCAAGTTTTAGCAGCAACACTCTGTGATCAACACAGTCAAAGGCTTTTGACAGATCACAGAATACTGCTGCCGCCAACTCACCCCGATTCAGACAAAGATAAACAGTTTCTAGAAAGTCAAAAATGGCATTGTGAGTTCCTTTAGAGCTCTGAAACCCATACTGCTTTGGAGTAATTAAGTTGAAAGATTCCAAATAGTTCCATACTCTCCTTTTAACAACTTTTTCGAGGACCTTGGAAAGAGTCGAGAGTAAGGAAATGGGGCGAAAGTTTGACGGTTCAGTCAGTTCACCCCCCTTGTGTAATGGAATAACCACAGCTGACTTCAACAAAGTTGGGAATTCTCCTCTGGCCCAAGAATAGTTAAAAGCTGTTGCCAGAGCCTCTAATGCACAGTCTGGCAACTCCAAAAGCACTCCAGCAGATATTTCATCCTCACCACATGACCTCTTGTTTTTAATATCGTGCAAGCAACTTTTGACCTTAATAAGGTCGGTTTCAAAGAAATAGAATGATCCAGGCACAGAGAAACCATTAAAGTAAGAAAGTGGATCCACAGAAGAATTTAAATTCTGGGTAAGTTTGCCAGCAATACTGCAATAATAACTATTAAATAAGTTAGGCTCTATGTCAATTTCACACCCTTTGCAGCTAGGTTTGTTGCATAGATCGTTAATGATAGTCCAACTTTCCCTTTGACGATTTTTAGCAGCCTCAAGTATAGAATAGAATAGAAAAACATTTATTATGCAATATACAAAAATAATTACATAAAAGGTAGCATTCGCAGGGCGTTCTTCCATGATACCTAAAAATAAAGTAACTTAACTATAAAAACATTAATACCTATTACCAAAATCCAAAAATTTCAACGGTAATTTACTACACTGTTAGGACATTAAATTCAGTAACTCATTCTTGTATTTGGTCCTAAAGGTTTTAATAGCGTTTTGAGTAATTAAATTAAATACAGGTGAGTTAAGCAATTGTATCACCCGAAAAGCAATTGAGTTTCTAAATTTAGAAGTGCGATGTTGGTGTAGATTAAATCTAATAACATTTCTTAGGTTTAGATTGAATTTCCTGTCTTGCTACAATATATTTCCATAGATAAATTGGACATTTTGTTTTATAAAGTTTGTACAAAAATACACGAAATAGAAGCTTCACTCGATATTCATATTTAAGCAAGTTATTTTGTACATAAGTGGGAGTGATATGAGAAAATTGGTATACACAATAAACATAACGAATGCAAGCGTTTTGGGCCAGTTGAATCTTGTTACGAAATTCCAAGTTTAAATAATTGTAATCGACTATACAACAGTAATCCAATTGTGAAAGAATGAGTGATTCCACTAGTAAGAGTTTAACATTTTCGGGTAGCATAAATTTAAACTGATACAAACTTTTTAATTTAAAGTATACAGTAGATTGTTTTTTGATATGATATTCAAAGTTAAGGTTTGTGATTCAAATGTGACGCCCAAATTTTTAACACATATTGCAGAGGGTAGAAGATCCTCACCAATATGTAACGAAACAAAGTTGTGCATGTTTACTTTATTTATAATCTGATTAGTGCCAATAACCGTATAGTTGCTTTTATTTGCATTAAGCAACATACCATGCCCCATGGACCACTCTAAAATATATTTCAAATCGCAGTTAATCTGCTGAAAAGCTTGACAAGCATTTTCCGGTTCAAAAGCAGCAACCAATTGTGTATCATCCGCGTAGAGATGGATGGAGCAGAAACGAACCTGCTTGGGCAGATCAGAAGTATATAAATTGAATAACAGGGGACCAAGAATGCTTCCCTGATCTGTGAGATTAAGCAAATCTTTAGTTTCCGATTTTACCACGTTAGCATTACTGTCTACACAAAGAATATCAATAAGGGTACATGTGCTTCTCGTTATTCTTGTTGGGTTGGTGATAGTTTGTTTTAGATTAAACATATGTAACAAAGATCTTAACTGATTGCTTTCTACCGTCTCACTTAGAAGATCAACATTCAGGTCACCCAAGGGAAGGGTATAATCAAAAGAAGGCAACAGGGAGGATAATATATTTTCAACTCAAAATATGTTTCTAAAACTGACTGATGGAGGTTTGTAAAGCGCTCCAATTAAAAATCTTTTGTTTTTCAAAGACAATTCTATCCAAAGTTGTTCGACTTGACACATTCCATCACTTGCTGCGGAGATATCAATGACTATACATTTAATACAGTCAGCCATATATACACCAACGCCCCCTCTCCTAGTTATTCTGTCACTATAAAAAAGCTGGTAACCAGAAACATGTAAAAGTGAATCTGGATAATTTGGGGATAACCACGTTTCTGTAATTGCAAAAATATCAAATTTTTCAAACACAAGTAACTCATTTATATTGGCAAATGATGGAATGAGGGATCTAATATTTATATGTGCAACACGGAGATTCATTGACCTAGACACAGATACTATTGGCCCATCAGTTTTGCCTGTGCTGGATCTAAAAAAGATATATTTTGCATGCTATTGGGATCAACAGTATCCCGAATATTAGATTTCAGATTTGAAAAATTTTGAGACACAACCGTGTCACCACAGACTGGGACCTCAGATGCATCAGTTTGGCCCACCAAGGGACCATTCGCGTCACCATCCACATCCGCGAAACTCTCAGTGCCACCAAGAACAACCAAGTCTGGTGATGAGCAAAGGGAAGCAAAAGATAAAATCGCATTTTTAATTGAGTTAGAAACCTTAAAACAACCCGTTTTGCTCAAATAAATACGATTTCTCATATAGTCCCTATCGATTAAGTTACTATTGTACAAGTCTAATAAATCTACGTATCAATTGTACTACATTTCAATTTATCAATGGTGCATATAATTAAATTTGTGAAAGCGATATCAATTGACAAATCTTTAATTATCATAGGATCTACTTCAAAATTGTTAATGCCACCTAAAACTACTACACAGTCAGAAAATGTATAGTCTCTGGCGCATTGGGTTTGCACATTACTTCAAGATTGAAATCATCACCGAGGATAAAAGGAGACTTGCATATAGATGTTTATCAACGTTATCTGTTACCAGCAGCACTCTATGTTTCTCCTTATTTGCGCACACAGTAATATTTAGGGATTCATGTGTGAGCTTAAATGACCTTTTTTGACTTGAACTGGGACTTGAGTGTGTATCTTGTGAGGCTTGTTTGGCTTCAAAGAATTCCAGTTTGGCCTCCTTCAGCTCCTTACCATAAAGTTCATTTTCCTTTTCCAATACTTCAATGCTAGTTAGAAGGTTATTCTTTAAGACCATCAATTCACTGAGCTCCCTCACTAACACTTCATTCTTGGACTGGATTTCCTTAATATCATTAAGAAGGGCTTTATTGGCATTTTTTAGCGGTAAATTTATACAACTTGGATCAATAGTTTCAGCATACTGATTAACGTTAGAAATATATTCGTCCTTGGCGTTTTCAGGAGCGCGGTCTTGAGTCCCCTCCTTCAGTCTCTTTATGTGAGCATCTTTTGCTGCGTTGTCAGCAAGGAGGCCAGATAATTCCTTATTAAGTTGCTGCAAAGTATCAGAGTATTTACATTCCAATTTTTCAACGGATATGTCTTTCTCCAATGCTTTCAACTTAAGATTGGCCAGTTCATCTTGAAGGTTTTTCAATTTGTGGATGTCTCCTACCAGTGGCTTAGACTGCCTACAGTAGAATAAGATATTTCCTTGGGCTAAGGAGATTGCATGGGTTCTGTTGTTGTCAGTTGAGCACACTTCTTACAAAAACATCACTCACAGCCGTCGCATGGAGTTCCAAAATTTAAATAACCTGAATATCAACATTTCTAAATGTAAAGTAATGAGATTTTCGAAAAGTAGGGCTCCTATAACATACCCATACTCTATTGGAGACACTGTTTTAGATTCTGTAAATAGTTTTAATGATTTGGGTGTTGTCTTTAGTGAAAATCTAAGTTTTAGCAAGCTTGTTGATGTTATAGTTCTGAAAGCCTCAAGAATGCTAGGTTTTTTACGCCGGACCTGCTCTCATATATGTGATGTTAAAGCAATCAAATGTTTATATTTTTGTCTTGTGCGTAGTCTATTAGAATATAATTCTGTTGTATGGTGTCCTTTTTACAATTGTGATATTCAACGTCTTGAGGCTGTTCAGAATAGGTTTGTTAAGTTTATGTAATATAATAATAATAATCATTTATTAATAGCAATAGCTAACAAAAAATACATGATAAGAATGTTTACATTTTTGAATTTTAACAAACATGAATATTTCAGACAACAAAATAAATTAAAAAAAGCATTAAAAGAATGTATTGAATAGCAGTTTCTATGTGCCAATAGTGTCTTTAGCATATTTGGTACATTCTCTTCTGAAAAGCTTTACAGATTCACAGTCTTTAACATGTTGAGGTAAGGCATTATATTGGATAAGTATATATGAAAAAGGTCATTTTGTCTATATGTAGATGAAACTGTGTTTACCTAGAAGTCTTCTCTGGAACGGGTTTGATATGTATGTATATCTGCTACAGTTCTGGTATAACTTAATAAATGGTTTGGGAATAAATGGTGTTTTATTTTATATATTGTAATGATTGTGTTTATAAATATAATTTGTTTTAAGCTCAACAGTTCGGTGGCCTTTAACATCTCATTAATACTAGTGTATCTACTGCACCTAAGAATATATCGCATAGCCATATTTTGTTTTTTCTGGAGTGTGTCGACTTGGAAATTAGGTAGTAAAAACAAGATTGATGTGCAATAATTAAAATGTGGTAGTATTATTGTTTTATATATGGTTAGCTTTGACCAATCACTAAGATAGGGACTCATCCTTCCTTAACGATTTATTTTTTTAGCGACTTTTTTGATAATATATTCTGCATGTTTAGAAAATGTTAGATTTTCATCAACAATAACGCCCAGGTACTTGTATTCTTGCACTTGTTCAATGTATTGGATTTATAAAGATACCACTATGATTTTTTGTTTCGATGGGATTTGTTCTATTTTTTATAAATTTGGTTTTCTCTATATTTAAACTTGTGCTTTAACCATTTATATACAATTTCAAGTTCCTTATTTACAGTATTTACAATATCTTGAGCATCTTCTCCAACTAAGTACAGCAAAGTGTCGTCAGCGAAAAGTTGTATATTGCATCCCTTTAGATGCCTAACTAAGTCATTTATGTACACTATAAACTGATTTGGACCCAGTACCGTTCCCTGTGGAACACCATATATATTCTCCTGTTGTTTTGAGGTAGTGTTCATAAATTTTGTTTCTTGATATCTCCCAGACAAATAATCTTTAAAGCACAGAAGAACTTTATCCTTGATGCCATATTTCTTTAATCTTTCCAGTAACATTGTTCGATCTATAGTTTCAAATGCCCTACGGAAATCCAAGAAGACTACACCAATGATTTTCCCCTGACATAATCCATTTCTCCAATTCATTAACTCAGTCTGAAGTGCACTTTCATAGGAATTATTCTTTCTGAAGCCCGCCTGGTAGATAATAAGAAGATTATTCTTCACAAAGTAGTCAATAAACTGTTAGTTTACTATTACTTCCATCAGTTTCTCATATACAGGAACCATGTTTATTGGGCGAAACTCCTCACACCTGTTAGTGTTTACCTACAGGAACAATTTTGGATTTCTTCCATTTTTTAGGATATATTCCATAATCCAATCTAGTATTTATCATATGTAAAAATCGATCTCCAATAACTTCAAAGGAACCTTGTAATATTTCCGTGGTTATGTTGTATAAATTAAGTTTTCCATTCAAGGAATTATCGTACCAGACGCGTCTTCAACTAGCCGGTATCGAGAGTTTGGAATTTCGAAGGCAAAACGCTTTAGCAATTTTCTTACACAAACTTGTAACTGGAAGAATAGAATGCAATCAGTTGTTGACAACAATCAATTTTCGCATACCTCGAAGAAATACAAGATGCAGAGATCTTTTCCAGCTTACATTCCATCGCACAAATTATGGTATGCAGCGTTTCTCAGATAGGCTTATGAAGAACTACAATCATACCTTTGAAAATATTGACTTTTTTGCATGTAATTTAAATACGATTAAGAATTTGATTAAGATGCGTTTAAATGGTTAGATACTAAGTTTTATCCTGTAACAGATAGGATTAGATGACTTTTTTTTTGTATGTACAATTTGGAGTGCTATAAGTGCTTATGACAATAAATAAATAAATAATTGCTTTGGTATCAGTTACATGTTTCGTATGTCACTTTATAAAACCCAGTAGTCTAAAACCCTTAAGTACAATGTTATCAATATGTAGATTAAAAGTTAGATTTTCATCAAAAATAACACCTAGGTCCGTGAAAGTACTAACAACTTCAAGCCTTACGCTATCTATGAAGTAGGTGGAGGGTATGCGATTAATACATTTGTGAAAATAGAGCACTTAACATTTCGAGATGTTAAGAGAGAGATAATTAGTTCTGCACCATTTGAAGAGGCTTTCCATATCAGTCTGCAGAGGATTGGAGTCTGAGGACATTTTTAAAGTATCAACACTTTTAGCAGAATACTTCTTCTATCTTCTGTTGTCAAAGCTGCACATATTAAACTCTCATTGTAAATATTGCACCAACAATTGATAGACACACAAAAGGACTGACCAGTTAATTTCTTAAAAGATTTTGATTTGTCTTCTTCAAATAGTTCATTTAATAGGGTTGATTACAACTGAAATCATGAAGGTGGTTTGTAGCATGGTCTTAACATTTCAGTGGCCTTAAGAACCTGTGTATGTTCAATTGACCAGAAACTGCAATTTGTGGCAAAAATTGCTCTGGCTAGACATGTTCTTACAACAAAGGAGGGCAGGGAGATTAAACTACTGCTGCTTTCACTAGCTAAATATCTGCCGGCATTATAGTTATCGCATTTTTGTTTTTGACTGTTTGGGGAGTTGTTTCTTCATGACCTAACTCACTTAACTGATTTTTACACATTTCCTAGTGAATTTTAAGCTTATAAGTCCCAGTCTTCATTACATTTTTTACGTTCTGGGCGATATCCAAGTTTGCCCATAACTTTTAATTTGACAACATTTTGCCAAATACTGTCTTCTTTCCTGCCTCGACTAGCCATAATAATTAACTTTGCGACATGATGTGTGTCGACTTTCAGAACAAATGGGTAAATATGAAGCAAGTTTCCATTAACTTGCTAATACCAGACACATTCTAGAAATACTATTCACGTGTTGCAAGTTTCTGTGATATTTTACAGGGTAGCATGTGGGCTTTCTGGTTTTTTCTTGTCAGTTTTTCAACTGAAATAATATTTGAAAAAAGAATTACCAATGCTAACAAATAAAATTTAAAAAAGTCAATAAATGGAGATTTTTTGTATTAGATTAGCAGTTTTTGATTTTTAAAAAAAAAATCGTGATGAACCCTGTTGCTGAAAAGAACGAGATTAAGGTTTTGGGATTGTTTGTTGATAACAGATTAAGGTTTGAATTGCATGTTAGTAATTGGAGGAGAAAATAGCCTGTTTTGCTTTATGAGTTTAGTTTTTAAAAAATATTTAGAAGCAACTGGCACCATATCATACTAAACAGACAGGTAATGAAAATTCGTCTGTATCATCTTCCACTCTAACACAAAAAACGATAATGTATTTAAGTAAAAAGATTCTCAACCAATGTCTTCAGAGAATCAAAAATATTGAACTTAAAAGGAAATTTTAAAAAGAGATAATAAATTATATCCAATACCAATCCAATTGAGGGCCTGTGAAATTTGAGCCATGAAGGCACCAAAATCTCCAGATGGGGACCTATAAACTAAAATAATAATAAAAGTATTTAACTTGATTATTAGTATACTAGATAGCTCTATTAATCCCTCAATTGAGAGGTCAGCTATTTTAAGTTTCACATCAATATGAAATCTGAGAAATTTTTGCAACTGATTAAGCTAAATTAAGGTCATTATAAGTAAATCCAAAAGTTAATATGGTTGTTTTATTAATGTTGAAACAAAGTGAGTTTGAATCATGCCATACCTTAATTTTATAAAGATCATATTTATATTTATCCTTTGAATACTATAAGAGGGTAGTGTCAATGGCAGAGAGTGCAAATTTACCTTGGATGTCCAGTTGTGAGATCATTAGTATATAATAAGAAAAGGATAGCTTCGAGCACCAAGCCTTGAGGCACTCGATGTTCTAAAGTAGACAAATTAGAGCACCTACCATTAACTCTATTTCTGCATTTCATATTCATAATGCAGTCAAATGCTTTAGAAAAATCACAGAATACTGTTGCGAGTAACTGACTCTCATTAGTGTTGAGGTATACATTTTCAAGTAGAGAATGTCATATATATTTTTTTTACTAGGTATAGGTAAGTTTGTTCTCTCTGTTTTGTTTTTAGTTACTTAACAAATATATTTAAGATTTAGTTTTAAGAATTCTGCTTTATCAATATGAAAAGTTGTATCTTTGACAATAAACCTTCCCAGAGCCTGAATTTATTTACTTTCTCCACAAAGAGTAGTGAAATAATTTTGATTATTTTGCTTGTCTGTACTTTTAAATCAAAGTTTGGGAATGTCTTTTCAAACATGAAGATTAGAGATTAAGAAGTTAAGCTAAATGTCAAAAGTCAAAAATTAAAAGAAAACCATGTCATAAACTAGCAGAAATTTTGAAAATGTACAATGATTGCCAGAAAATGTCGTTGGCAACATTCAAACGGAAAGTTTCCCAAACTGATTTATTTCTTCCCAAAAAGTTTTGATAATTGGAGAGTTTCCAAGCTTCAATCTTGTTTCCACTGCTCATCACCTAATATTTGTTTTTAAAATTCTTTTTTAAAAAACATAACACGGGAATAAGTTTGTGGACATTAGGTATAATACAAACAATTCAAAAGTAGTCTAACCCTATGCCTCAACTTATTTGTTTTTTAATTGAGTTAAGAAACACCTATTTATCATTTTTAGGTTCTCAAGCCCTATTGGAAATTGGTGTAAAAACCGGTCTTAGTCTTCTGTTTTCCTTACTGCAACAAAATTGGCAGGTCAGCGGCATTCTTGGCATTCCATCATTGTGCAATTCAGTTTTAGAGACTACTGTAGACTTAATCAAGAAATTACCACCCCTTTGCTTGTCCAATGATGCCCAGTTAACAAATCTGGGTATAACTAGTTTGGAGCAGGTATGTACATACTAGAATATATTACACAAATGATTCAAAATTTGGATAAAACAGGCAAAAATTTATTCGCTTGTGGGCTTTGACACAATATTGTTTTCCAGGTCTGCGATTTTTTAAAGAACGCAGTCCTACATGAGACAGCTGCTGATAATAAGGGCAAGCTACTGGCTTCTGAAATACTATTAAGCTTGGCATTACAGAGAGGATCTCTACGATATCTTCTTGAATGGATTGATATGGCTCTAGAAGCTTCATGTAAACAAAGTATTGAAAGGTAGGTTAAGCAGTGTTGTGAATATTACCAACCTAACTAAAATGTTTATTCAGTCACCACCATTAATTATCATAGATACATTTTTTTTTATCATAGTATTATTCACATATAATAAATAAAGAAGTTGTTGCTTCAGTTTTTCATTTCTCTCTCCTAAAGGTTTTTAAACTGATTGATGTCAGCAGAGTTTGCAGTCTCTGTCCTCAATTCATTTCATCAATACACAAACTGATTTATTAAAAAGTTTATATTTTATTATTGATACTTTTATTAGTAGAAACTTTTTCTACAATTTTCTAAGCCATGATATTATGATGAGAGTAAATATTGATGGGAAGTTGATCCTACCAGTTACACATTTTGATGCATGTCAAAGATGTCCTAAGCTACTAAAATTGTTTTAGGTGCACACACAGACTTATGTCCATCTTCCACCATCTGTTAGCCTATAGTTTCTTACGTTTTCTTGTATTGATTTGTGAACAGATAAAATAAAAATAAAAAATACAGTTTTTTGGTCCATGTTGTTTGAGTGACTGTTGATTATGTTTCTGATCGGACAAAAAACTAATAAAAAGTTGTCAATGTCATTGTTATTATCAATGTTATTTTTAGCGAAATGTTTTCAAAAGCTGTCGCCCAACTAGAAGGTGGCAAACATAGACTAAATAATGTAGCTTGGAAGCAACATAGTACTGAGGCTATCTCAATGTATCAGACTGCTATCTATCTTTTAGAAGTTTTATCAATAATGGCAGTTGATTATGGTAAGAGAATATATGTCATCTTTTATTTTACCTAGTTTATCATTTTCCAGATATATTAAAAAGTTGCTTTTTCTTCTTTTAATTGCTTATAAAATAAAGCCATTTTTTGTGTTTTAGGTGGCGCATGTTCAGCTGTGGGATCTACAATGTGTGATTCTGAACTGGGCGTTTATGAAAAATCAGATGTCTTTGTTTGGGGCAGCAATTCCTCGCATCAGTTAGCCGAGGGTCAGAATGAGAAAATTTTGTTGCCGATAAAATCAAAAATCTTTAGCCAAGTTCAACAGGTAAAAATATAATATCTATTATAGTATCCACAACTAAGCAACAATATTGTCTATTGTATTTAAGTTCGAAAGGGATGTGTGTAAATAATTATAACACTCATTTAGAGGTTAATACATTTTATCTACAAATCCAATCAATCTTGTAATATAATTTTAATCTTTCAGTAAATTGTTTAATATTGAAAATAAAAATTCTGGTTGCAAGGCCTTTTTTATTGTCAGAATTTATAAAGATGATATTGAATGATTGAGCCTCAAAAAGTGGATTATTTTATACAGTTTTTAAATGATACTTTTTATGTTATATATGTAGAAAAAAATATTTAGTTCTGCTATAATGGTATATACAGTACTATCCTGAATCTACATACTACTAAATATTGTCAAAGTGCTAAAATGTATCAAATTGGTAAAAAATTGTTTCCATTTTTTATTTGGCTCATTTTGGGAAATTAGCTATGATTTAATTAAAAGTTTGACAATTACCTTGAAGAAACAAAACATTATTTATTTAGTGATAATCGAATTGATTAATCTGCAAAATGAACTTTTCTGAGACAGAAAAATGTGATATATGTGAAATATTAAAGTCAAAGTTAAAATAAGCTTTATTGTCTAAGATACAAGAATCTTGTTAACAAAGCATGATGCAATAATTTATGTAGCATTGAATATACAAATTAGAAGGAAGATATGATATAAAATACAACATAAAAATTACCTAAAGATTATGTATAAAAAGAAAAGAATACAATTCAAAACATCTAACAGGTAAGTAAAACAACATTTAATTTACACAGTAATAAGTACACTTTACCAAATAATGTTTAGTTTACAATGTCGAAGTCAAGGATAAACTTTATCTCCTAAGATACATTACCTACAATTTGTCCAATGTTAAAATGTAAAAAAAATACAAAATACAATATAAAAATTAGAAAATTGATGAGTAAAATATAAAATGCTTCTAAAGGGTATCTAAAAAAAATTATTCAAACTATAATAAGCTTTACCAAGTAATGGTCTTTTTACAGTTCTACTAAACAACTTTAAGCATTTCATTCCAGTAGGCAAATGTTTAAATATCTTTTTGCTTTCGTAAAATATTGATTTTTTTTGGTCTGACCAGAGGTGAGCAATGGCAGACGAATATTAAAATTAACATAGCCTCGTTTACTAGTTTCATTAGTATTGGCTGGTTCAGAAAAATTTCCCCGGTTTTTGAAAACCAGGCTAATAGTTTCCAAAATTAGCAGTGATGGCAAAGTTAGAATCTTTTTTGGATATGAAAACTGGTTTACAGCTGTCGCGAGAGTTAGCCCCAGACAACAGGCTTACTGCCCTCGTCTCCAGCACAAAGACGGAATTAAATAGCCCTGCTCAACAGAGACCTCAGAAGGCAATACCATATCTATAGCGTAAGTCCACCAGTGCAAAATAAATATCCCTAGCTACAGAAGGTCCAAGCTCGGAAGAAACTTGAGGAGGTGGGCGTCGATATTAAGGCCAAGAAATTTTGTGTTAAAGACACTTAATAGGTCAGTATCGCCGAGACTTAAGTGGTCGATTTCACAACCAAAAACCAACTATGTATACATATTCACTAAAGAGGTTTAAATTTAGACCAGGTCTAACTTGACAGTTATAGATTTAAGATGACATTTTTAACAATTGAACAAATAATTTTTCTAAATGTCACAATTATCAAAATGACAATGACAAAAGCGAAACATAACTGGCCAACTAAGAGTTTTAAATACCATGGCAACTAGACTTGGTCTAACTCTTAAACCTTTGACACAGTCAAAGGCTTTAGATATCTTAGAATAGCGCTGCAATAGCATGACCAATGTTTAGGTACTGGTAGAGCTTTTCCAGAAATGTGAATGGCATTACCCGTATTCTTGTTGGCTTGAAACCCGAATTGTTCGTCAGTTAGAACTTATTGGCTATTCAGGAAGGACAGCATTCTGCTTTTAATGAGTCTCAATAATTTTGGAGAGGGTGGGAATAGCCGATATAAGCCTAAAATTCGACGGATCGCTAGTGTCGCCCTCTTTATGAATTGGAATCACCCATACTAGCTTGAGACAAGAGGGGAACATCCCTGTTGCCCAACACAATGGATACAACAAAAGTCAAGCTAAATGAGAATATCAAAGAATATTTGAGGGGCAAAAGAGAATTCCTAGTTTAAATACCTTTCCTCGAATATACCATAAAGTTTCTATGAAAACTACATTTAAGTGAAAGAAAAAAACATTAGCTGGAAACAAAAATTATGAAAATGAAGAGTTAGAGATTCTTCAACAGTTTCAAAGTAACTTTTTTCTTTATTAGTATCTGCATATTAATCATCTTACCTTGTAATTGTAGAATGTCTGGAGAAATCCATTATAACTGTGTCTGAAAGTATAAGCAATTCCTGTTCTAAGATACAGAGAAAATAAGCTCAGCTCATTTACATTTTTGTTTGGAAATGATTGAACATTTGGAGCAAGATGCAGATTTTTTATTAAAATTTTTTGGACGAGTCTTCATTTTCAACCTCTGGGGTTTTTAATAAAAGAAATGTGCATTAATGGTCAACTGAAAATCCCAAAACTGGAAAATAAAACATTCAGGCCGCCAATCTATTCACGTGTAGGCTGGTATTTGAAGTAATAAGGTCATTGTTCCAATATTTTTATTATGAATGGAACCTGATATTTGGATTTAGTAAATGGAGCAGTTCCAGGTTTAGGAAATAATAGTAATGAAGTGATTTGGCAGCAAGATGGCGCTTTAAGAGGTCAAGGGAAATGGTTTAATTTTAACGAACATGTCATCCAGCATTTTTCCAATTCTAAAGAACGAAGAACCCGAACTTCAAGAGAATTTAAAGCTCAATTTAAAGATAAGATATTTATTTTTATTTTAAGTTGCCTATTTTTAAATTTGTTATTGACCTCCCAATATAATTCACCACGAGCCGCTACTGTTTAAGACCAAGGCCGATACAAGAATCTTGAGAGACAGTCTTGGGTCTTGATACCAAGACCAATATTAGTCTTGGGGTCTCGCGAAACCCTAATCAATGATAGCTCAGTTCAGTCTAAATAGTGGATTTTCATTGTCAGTATTTCATTAACAGTTGAATGTAGCTATAGAATATTATATATGAAACACATCTACAGTTTTCTGGAGTATCCAAAAATGTAATAATATACAGGGTGTTCCATTTAAAAAAGTAATCTGATTTTGACGTTTGCTTATGAGACACCCTGCATAATATATTCATTATTTATAAAACATTTCAGATAATTTCCTACAATTTGGTAAAAAATTCGGCTCTCTATCTTTAAAAATAACAAGTTAGGGGGTGTCAATTTATTATGAATATCCCTGTATATAATTTCGATTTTTTGAATACATTTTAAAATCACTTGTTGCCCATAGAATAATATGTCCAATAAGAGAAATGTATAATAGGAATTCTAATGTCTCTTGGAATAGTACAAAATTGATAATGGTTGGAAGTGAACAGGATAAAGTGTATAGAATATATGAAAATTGTAGTAATTTTTTTAATAAAATAGATGTGTAGAATGATTATAGAAGAACAAATTAAAATGTTATGAATGTAAAATTAACTACAGCAAAATTAAGTGTAAAAAAATTATAAAAAAAGTTGGTAAGATACATTTTATTGCACAGCCTTGTTTTGTTGGACCCAGTAACGAGTGTTTTGTTTGTTAAACATACCATTATTAGTAAATCTGGATTCGTCAGAAAATAAGATAAAGTTGATAAAATTTGGGTCGATTCTACAATTTTGGAGCAACCAATCACAAAACAATACCCGTATATCGCCATCGTTGTTTGTTAGGATACAAATGTTGGTGTAACTGGTATTTAAAAGCTCGATATCCGTATTTCTTTAGTATTTTTCTAGCTGATTTATGACTTAAACCCAGTTCGTGATTATTTTTTCTTAAACAAACAGTTTTATCAACTTAACCATAGCAACAATGTTAATCTCCATTTTTTCATTTATAATAAATCTGCCTTTCGCCATTTAATTTCCTTCTTGATGCCTAAAACGACTCTTGAGATATGGAAAATACAAATAAGCAGCATTCCTTGAATTTTTATGACATTCTCTAAATATTAATAACACTTTGTCACTTTGAGTATATATTATTTAGACTTTTGAAAACAAAAATGATACTGAAAATCAAGAAAAATAAGGAAATCTTATGTCTACTCAGAAAGAATAGGTGAGTGTCACTGTCAAAACTTAATATCCAGCATGGCTATCCATGGCACAGGTTATTTTTAATCTAATCGCAAAAGAGTTAGTACCGTTAGATTCCCGAAAAAATCCTCTTTTCAAAAAGTGCTTGTCTAAAAAGGGTCACCATTTGAAACTTGATTTTAATGGCTATTGTCTCAGGAATCCAACAATGTAAAAATATACAGAGTGTTCCATATAAAATATCGAAACGAGCCATTTCCGGTGAAACCGGAAGTGACCGGAAAGTGAAAAATGTGCGAAAACTCTCCTCTGCATGTACCGTTTACCTATACCAAATTTCGTTTTGATACATCAAATACTTTAAAAGTTATGGCCTGTCTAACAGATTCGTTGACACCCGATATACAGGGTTATTCACGCAACCCGTTCATTAAAAGTTTTTGATGATGCCATTTAGATACAAATTTCAAATTTTGGGATTAAGGTAAGGTCAAGGGGTACTTCTTTTTTGAAATATTTTCAACTTCCTGCCACTTCCGGTTTAACCGGAAGTTGGTATCAACTTGCTTATTTTAAATGGAATACCCTGTATTTTATGATATTTTTGGATGCTACGGAGAATTTTAATGCTATTTTATGTAGCATGTCCTATACCTAGGTTCAAGCGTTCTTAAGATACTTGACCTTGAACCAAAAATGAGCCTTCGGGGTACCAAATTTTAAAATCTCATATTTTTGTAAGTTTTGAAGATATAATCTTCATATTTTGCAGACGATCGGTAAATAATCTTAGGTTTCTATTTTTTTTATTGAATTTGTCTATTTTTATACAGGGTGTCCTAAATTCAGCGGCAAACATTCACATTTTCAAAGCCGCTAAAGTCCGTTTTTTTTAATGGGACATCCTTTAACTTTATGCACTATCAAATGTAGAATTTAATTTTCTATCGAACTGTATTAAGGTTCCCTATACCTATTCGTAACCATTTTCGAAATAATCAGGTTTTTATTAAACTATCATATGTATTTGCTAAATGCTTACACCTTCCCGTAGTAAGCCATGGAAAAACAATTGTGCTTTTCTATTCAACATGACAACTGATTTGAAACTTTTAAATTAAAATAAAATAACACTCAAAAGCTGATATTCTCAATTTATTTTATATTCGCGGAGAATGTTACAAAATATTGGAGAGAACGTGCCATATTTTTAATGAAAAACATCCTCATTTATCGCCAATGAACAAGAGAAAATTGAAGAGGATTGAAACGAAATTTTTTCGTTTCGGAAAAGTCAAAAGTTATAAAAAATGTAATAAATTGTTTAGGTTATTTTTAACCATATCTACTATATTATTGTTTTAGTGAACTTAAAAATTATAGCAATCTAACAATCAACAATAAATAAATAAAATAATAAAATTGAATTATAACAAATGTTCTATATGCTGTCCGTTCATTTGAAGACACATTTCAATTATTCTTTGTACAGTTGCTGTGGCCCGTTGAATTTGTCCATTTTCTAATTCGGCAAAAGTTGTTCGTATCCTGTCCAGTAAATCTTTTTGGTTATTTACTGGGGAAGCATAGACTTTACCTTTGATAAATCCCCATAAATAAAAGTCTAGGGGTGTTAAATCAGGCGATCGCGGGGGCCATCTCCAAGGGCCATTGGGACCAATCCAGCGATCTTCAAAAATTCGAGATAATTGGAGATAAACTGCAGCGGAATTATGTGCTGGTGTCCCATCTAATGATACCAATAATTTTGCACCTGATCATTTAATACTATACCAGTAAAAACAAAAACATTGAAGCTAAACCTCTCTTGAGAACGCGCTTCGCGTAAAGCGTGCGGATTTTCTGCTGCCCAGAAATCTTCGTTTCTTCTATTTGTTATTCCTTCTCTAGAAAATTTCGCTTCATCGGTCCAAAATATTTTTGAAAGGAATTGAGGGTCCTCTTGAATTTTCAAAAACATGAATTCGCAAAATTCTGCACGTTTTGGAAGGAATAAGGGTGCATATGATGTTCGCTCAAGATTCTTTGGACAGATGAAGAAGAAATTCCCAAATCGTTTTCTGCAGACGGTATTGAACTTTGCGGGTTTGCGTGGAAATAAGCTAACATTTTTTGTAACTTTAACCTTGCCAAAACGCAAAAAGTTGGTTTCAATCCTCTTGAATTTTGCCTTGTTCATTGGCGGCAAATCAGGGTGGCGTTCATTAAACACACGACACGTTCTCTCCAAAATTTTATAACATTCTCCATGAATATAAAATAAATTGAGAATATCAACGTTTGAGTATTCTTCCATTTCGATTTAGAAGATTTAGTTTATCACTTATCATTTCGATAAATAACGCATACTAATCATCTGTCATATTGGATATTGTTTGGATTGGATTTGTTTTTCTATGGCTCACCATTGGAACATGTAAACATTTAAGCAAATACATACGATATTTTTATAAAACCCAATTATTTCGAAAATGGTTACGAATAGGTATAGGGAACCCTAATACAGTTCGATAGAAAATGAAATTCTACATTTGATAGTGCATAAAGTTATAACGTGTCCCATTTAAAAAAACGGACTTTAGCGGCTTTGAAAATGTGAATGTTTGCCGCTGAATTTAGGACTCCCTGTATAAAAATTGACAAATTCAATAAAAAAAATAGAAACCTAAGATTATTTACCGATCGTCTGCAAAATATGAAGATTATATCTTCAAAACTTACAGAAATATGAGATTTTAAAATTTGGTACCCCGAAGGCTCATTTTCGGTTCAAGGTCAAATATCTTAAGAACGCTTGAACCTAGGTATAGGATATGCTACATAAAATGCATTAAAATTCTTCGTAGAATCCAAAAATATCGTAAAATACAGGGTGTTTCATTTAAAATAAGCAAGTTGATACCAACTTCCGGTTAAACCGGAAGTGACAGGAAGTTGAAAATATTTCAAAAAAGAAGTACCCCTTGACCTTACCTTAATCCCAAAATTTGAAATTTTTATCTAAATGGCATCATTAAAAATTTTTAATGAACGGGTTGCGTGAATAACCCTGTGTAAAGAGAGGTGTTGTCCATTAATGTATCATCACTTTTATAAAAGCCAGTTTGTAAAACAGCCCTAAACAATGAATTATATGCTAGCTAGAATAGCTACCAAAAAAAAAATTAATTTTTAACTAAATTAAAATTAAAAATTGGTTAATTAATACATGAACAATTATCAATTTACTGAATAATTTTTAAACAAAACTTGATACTGTTGTTTTAATTTATATTTTTAAAGTTGAACGTTCCTTTAAATTAATAGATTTATATGATTTCACATATTTTACTATGTACTCTGATTAATTGATAAATTAAAATGTGTATCTACTTTTCTATTTGAAAGCTTGGATGATATCCAGCAATAAAATTGATGTATATTCGTTTTATTAAATTTTGTAGGTCACTGACCAGTTGACCGTTCATTCTCGATTACAGCACAATCTTTGGGATAATTGAACTCGTTTTTTTTGATAAGAGAAGCCTGAAAAATGTTTGCAAGTCATTTAAGTTAATTTGATACATGTTTCTTGAGTTATATCAGTAAAATAAGAAATAAATATAAAAAAAATGAAGGAATTTATTCAATATATGACTATGTTTCAGTGCCTAGGTTAAAAACCACGGGGTCAGTAACTCTAAAATTGTTTTGGGCATAGAAAAATCACAAATTATTAATATCTATAAAATTAAGTATCTTTTACTGTATTTTTTATAAGGAGGTAATATATTAAATAAAATTAATAAATATCAGTTAAAATAATATATAAAGAGTGTGAAACATGGTGTTATAGGTTTTTATCTTAAGTTATTTTTTTGTGATATGAAACTATTACAGCATATATTATTAATTTAAGTTGCAAAAATTCGTTTTTTTTCCAATATCTTCCAAAATATAGGAGAAGGTGCAATTTGGTGAATGTAAAATAAATAAGTAAATCCTGAACAAAAATGGTTCAAGCCAACAATTGTATAAATGTATGCAAAATATACAGCTTTAGCCCCCCAAATAATTTTTCTAGCTACGCAAGTGTCCCAAATACGATAGTTTCTAAAATATATTGATCAAACAGTATATTCATTTTCTGGCAAGAAAGAAATCAGAAAAAAATTATAATAATTAACAATTATTATTTTTTTTATGTTGAAAGATTA
Source organism: Kuschelorhynchus macadamiae (assembly GCA_030620095.1). NCBI lineage: Eukaryota > Metazoa > Arthropoda > Insecta > Coleoptera > Curculionidae > Kuschelorhynchus > Kuschelorhynchus macadamiae. The sequence goes on along the minus strand of JAUTXW010001331.1, from coordinate 68,876 downwards.
CGATTTTTCCCTATAGTGAAGTACTCAGATTATTTGCAAATTCTACTTTAATCCCTCCTCTTCACGTCCCACCAGTTTTGCCATACAATATACACGAAATTTCCCTTAGGGTTAAAAAGGTTCGGCATATTCTTAAAACATTTAATACCAAAAAGTTCTCTGGTCTTGATGATATTACAAAACTCTTTCCTCTTAACTGCAGACCCATATGTCTACTCCCAATTATGACTAAGGCAATGGAGAATTATATCAGTACTCTCAAATTACCTTGAAAGGTATAAACACATCTATGACAGGCAATATGGCTTCCGTCAGCACAGATTCAAACCAGATCTTTTTACCTTTGTAATACACAAGTGGAACAAGTCCATGGGGAAGCCTAAATTATTGCGCTCGACATTTCCAAAGCATTTGATCTGCCTGGCATGACGCATTTCTTAACAGACTTCCTACCTGTAGTCTTTTTTTCCAAAACTTTGCACTTGGATTACCAGTTTTCTTTCCAACAAACACAAATACATATAAATTTAAACGTTATAAAAATCATTCCAATACTTATAAGACTAGTTCAATACATAAAGTATAAGGAGACAGCATCAAAAGAAATTCACTAACATATAAACAATATTCCAACACATATAAAAGAGTACATTTGCAAAAATTCTCTGACAGTATAAGAGGCTTTGTCAGTTAAAAATTGTTTAATATTTTTGAAAAAGAACTTATCATGATCATAGATGCTGAAACATGTTGTACAACTTTATGGCCATGTATTCTGGGGAATTTTGTGATGTTCTTAGGCGTGAATATGGTTGGTATACAAATTGGGACTTTCTGGTACAATAAGATATGATATGAATATCTGAACTCTTTTAAATTTTGTTAATATCATTATAAATATGTTTAATCAGCTGATAGATGTAAAGGCTGGGTAGTGACATCAATTTTTTTTTAAAATAGAAGTTTGCAAGATGTTGCTGGTCTTGCATTCATCATGCACATAATTATATTTTTTTGGCATACAAAAATTCTTTGTAAGTACGTCGATACTCCCACAATATAAGACCTTATTGAAACCTTGAAACTAGTCCATAATAAAGCATCATTATGTTATTATATTATATTATTATTATATAGCACATAGAACTAAACTTACTACAAAGAAAATCAATACTGAAGTATTTCTGTAGATTGATTGCCATTCATCTGACTTTCACAAAATCAATACAGGCGTTCCACAGGGTTCAGTCTTGACACCTACCATATTCCTCCTGCATATCAACGGAGATTTCGTCAACACACAATATCCCAAACCTATTTCCAAGACTGAAATTGATGATAGGCTTAGAGTAATGACTGTATTTCTAACCGATGACCCATTAAAATCGTAGAATGGGGAGTAAAATACCTTGTGTGGTGTTTTAACGCTCTACTAAGTCACAATCATGTTTATATCTCACAAATTATCTCCAAATTTCCACACCATTCAAAGAAATAATCAAATGCTTGAAGCTAAAGGTTCCTTTAACCTAGTTGCTAATAGTTTTCAAAAAGATAATCGCAGGCATGAACACATCACCTCAATTGCTTCAACAGCCGCATATATGGGGATCGGCCTCTCATTCAATCCTTGATATCTTTTAGTCTGTCCAAAGAGCAGCTGTTCGTCTGATTGATGATCCAAACATCACAAAGATGCTTGCATTACTCGATCATCGCCGAATCGTGGGCGATCTGTCTATTTTACAGATACTATTCTGGATACTGGATTCTGTTCTGATGAATTATCATCCATTATGCTTCCCTTAGTCATTCCTGGCAGGGATACGCGAACATCAATGCATATACATCCTTTCACCGTTTGACTGCAAATACCAAGGACTACTTTGTTCGCGCCTTTATTCCCAGAGTATCCCGATTATGGAATGTTTTAAGTATTTAAATCCCTCATCATTAAGCTCTCCCTCTCTTCAATTAAAGCAACCACGGAACCTATTATTTAGGCATTTAGTCTACATGGTCTGCTTATGTTAAAAAAAAGCGTTTTATTTCTTCCCGCAAAGTATCCTAAATGGGAAAGTTTTCAAAGAATGTTTACATTTTTTTTTAACTTATAGAGGCAATGCAATGTAAATTTAGCTAGGTCAAAGAAACTCTTAAAGAAACTATAATTTAAAAAAATGGTCCGCTTCTTAATTTCCCTAGACTACTATGAATGGGATACTTGTAAATATTAGTTTTTTTTATTTTTCTATAGATTGAAGCTGGACAGTATTGTACCTTCGCTATTCACTGGGACGGATATGTCAGCGCATGCGGGAAAGGAAGCTATGGCCGATTGGGGTTAGGAGAGTCGTCAAACCAAACGTTGCCGAAGAGGATACTTTTAGATAGCGTTGTTAAGAAATTGTCGAGTTCAAAGGGTAATTAGGTGATATAAATGTTACAGTGAATTGGAAAATATATATATTATATACAGGGTGTCCGAAATTGCAGTGTCCAAACTTTAACAGCGCATTCTGCATTCAAAATAAGCCCTAATTTTCTATATAAACATATATCCGCAAATGCTTCGTTTTCGAAATACAGGGTGTTAAAGTTTTAAGAAAAAAATCATTCCTAAAATCCCCACTCAGTTTGGAGCAAATTTGATCCCTTGCCTTTTTTTCGCGCGATGCAAGGATTTCGAGTTAAAAACTAAAAACTATTTTTATGTATGGCGTAGTTAAAATTTCCATTATTGTTAATTATTTCAGTGGCAAAACCTTTAACATCTTGGTATGCCATGATTGCATTTTTGTGACAATTGAACAATTGCTAGTTTCGTCTTTAAAGTGTGACATTTGAGTTTTTAGAGTAAATAAATGTCAGGTATATTACAGTTTATACAAAAAGGTAATTATCAGTCTAACTAGTGATTTCAAAATGGTGTTATTCAGTAACTTTGAGTATGCTGATATTCATTTCGTTTATGGTTTCTGTAATGGAAATGCAAATGCAGCAGTACGGGAATACCAACGAAGATTTCCAAATAGAAGATTACCTTACAAACAAGTTTTCATTAAAACGCATTTAATATTTAGGAATCAGTAAATTTCAATAATTTACGAATCTGAAGCCATGACAATCCACGTGTTGTACGAACTAGAGCATTTCAGCAAGAATTTTCTGTTAATGTTTAGTGTGGTGTAATAAATGAAATTTTTTGCGGGCCCCATATTCTACCACCACCCCTAGATGGACAGTTATTTAATGATTTTCTGCAAAATGAGTTATTTCAATATCTAGAAAATATTCCTCTAAATCTTAGAAACGAATTCTGGATTCAAATGGACGAGGCTCCCGCGCATTTTGCACTTGTAAATCGCGAGTGGTTAAATAATAATTATCCAGAACGGTGGATTGGACGATTAGGAGCTACAGCCTGGCCACCACGTTCCCCTGACCCCACACCTGTCGACTTCTTTGTGTGGGGTTATTTGAAAAATTTAGTTTATTCCAGACCAGTTCATACAAGAGAAGAACTGATTCTAAGGATAGAGCAAGCCTGTGAACTTTGCGAGCCAATACGAATTTTATACGCCATGCCACTGACACAGTTAAGAGCAGATGCCGAAAATGTGTCGAAGTTACTAAGAATTTTAAGGCCCACATTAACCCTTAATGATATTTAAACTGCTCTATAAATTTTTTTCACGTTCTAAGTTAATAAAAGTTATGAATTCTAGTTTTTGTAAAATTAATTACGAACTTAGTTAATAAAAAGTAGTTTCTGTAAAATGAAGTATCATCTTCAAAATTGAATTAATTCTAATTACCGTTTTACAAAATGAATCGACGATTTTAGAATTATAAACTCATCTGTCATACTTAAAGACGAACCTAGCAATTGTTCAATTATCACAAAAAATGCAATCATGGCATACCAAGAGTCGACAATGAAGGAATGACGGTAAGTACCAAGGACATTAGATTTTAATAGGTTGCCTGCTAACTTCTGCGATGTCACCCTGATAACCCAAACATAATGCAAATCTCCATTACAACGGGTCGATGACGTCATCTCTCCTTAGTTGTCAGACAAGCTTTTATTTTAGAAACCCTACATACGTTGTTCAGAAATCATGAACTCACCCGGAATGCATGAAATAAATATCGGAAACCAAATAATTTTAAAAACTTGCTGTTACAATCCCACCTTAAAGGTTTTGCTACTGAAATTAACAATAATGGAAATTTTAAGTATGCCATACATAAAAATGTTTTTTAGTTTTTTACTCGAAATCCTTACACCGCACGAAAAAAAGACAAGGGATCAAATTTGCTCCAAACTGAGTGGGGATTTTAGGAATGATTTTTGTTTTCAGAAAAAGCAGTAGAGTACCATTTTTTCTTCAAGAATATTCAATAAAAAATCCCGTACGGACGCCACTGATGAAAAATTAAAAAATATTTCAAATCCAAAAATGCCTTTTGTTACTCCAAGGCTGTTTACCAAATTTAATAACAATATCTCAAGTAATAAAAAAGTTATGAGTAAAAAACAATTTTTTTCTTAAAACTTTAACACCCTGTATTTCGAAAACGAAGCATTTGCCGATATATGTTTATATAGAAAATTAGGGCTTATTTTGAATGCAGAATGCGCTGTTAAAGTTTGGACACCGAAATTCGGGACGCCCTGTATATATATATATATATATATATATATATATATATATATATATATATATATATATATATATATGTTGATTTTTACTCCTTCACGGATGGAAAAATACAATGTGTTTTCATTCCGGGTGTACATCCGTTCATTACTGTCGTTCTGAAAAGAACAGTTTTGCTATATCACATTTGGCATTTTCGATATCCGATAGAGACTCTCAGTCTCTATTCGGACGCGAGATAAGCTTCGAAAATGCCAAATATGATTTTGGCGAAACGTCAGCAAAACTGTTCTTTTCATATATATATGTACATATATATATATATATATATATATATATATATATATATATATATATATATATAATATATATATATATATATATATATATATATATATATATATATATATATATATATATATATATATATATATATATATATATATATATATATATATATATATATATATATATATATATATATATATATATATATATATATATATATATATATATATATATATATATATATATATATATATATATATATATATATATATATATATATATATATATATATATATATATATATATATATATATATATATATATATATATATATATATACATATATATAGATATATATACATATATATACATATATATATATATATATATATATATATATATATATATATATATATATATATATATATATATATATATATATATATATATATATATATATATATATATATATATATATATATATATATATATATATATATATATATTGATTTGATAAATTACATATACAGATCGATAATAGAAGTATTTTATCAGTTTTTTTAACTATGAAATATTTTTGTTAGAAATATTTGATCAGCAGTAAAAGTTATGATAGGAGCGGGGTCGAACCCGCACCTCTTAATCTCTAAGCCATTGCTCTAACCAATTGCGCTATCGTAAAACTGAAAAGCAATTCGTTAGACCTTGTATATATTTAAACTCACCAGTATCATAATCATTGCTGATCCTGCCAAATATTCTAACTTTATATTTTATACATTGTGTAAAACTGATAAAAGATTAAAAACTATAATTTAATTTGAATATTGAATCGTTTTGTAAAATTACACTAAATAATTAGTTTTTTATGTAAGAAATTTGATTTCATTTTTTTAATTTTCCGAAAAATAGCATTTTGATAAAATTTAGTTTTTTATGTTTTAAATATTTATTTTTATAATTGAATAATAATCCTTTTTATTCATTCATTTTTTCTTGTTTAAAAATAAACTTTTCTAACTATTTCGCTACAGTAGCTATACAGGGTGTTTCCTAACTACGGTACGTAACTCTAGGAAGTGATTCCTTAGGTCATTTTAAGCAAAAAAGTTTTTGGGGTTTTTATAGCTTTTTCAGTTTAAGCAACTAAAAATACAACTTTCTGGTCTCTTGTGTTTTGTTCGTATCTAGCTTCGTTTCTTCTGGGGTATTTTTTTTTTTCCGAAAAATGGATTATGCTAAGTTAAGGTATAACTACATACATATTACATATACAGGTTGCCAAAAAATAGACCGACGAAGTTTTGCAAACTGACCTAAAACCAAACAATACCGTTACTTTACAGTCAAAAAAACCGAGTTATTTACTTTTTCACACAAAAGCGAAGCAAATTCAAAAACTTTAATCCGTTTTTCAATTTACTGTATGTCTCTATGACTTACTAAAATCCTAGAAAATCTGACTTGAAGAAAATTTGCAAATATTATTTATTTTATTTTATTTATATATTCCCACGGGCATATAACCCATTACAAAGAAAAAATGTTTAGATTATATACATATTACAAAATGCAAATTAATACACACATTAACAGTTAGTCACTTTATCACATTTGAACAGAGAAACAAAATACAATCACAAAGTCTATATTACAAATTAAGACGATTCAATTCTTTTAGAAAGACTGTGCGGGAATTAAAAAAGTTCAAAGAAGAAGAGTGCTCATTGGCCAAATTTGAACATCTAGTTAAATAAGAGTTCTGGCCATAGTTAGTTCGGTGAAAAGGTACCCAGAATGGCCGCGCGGAACGGGTTAACCTAGAAGGTACGTGAAGACCTATTTCATTTAGTAAGGATGGGCACATCACGGTGCCGTTCAAAATTTTATAAAACAGCTTAAGGTCGTGCGATGTTCTACGTGATGATAGTGAATTAAGATGATATTCCTGCTGCAGAATATTGTAACTCAGAACTTGGGGCTGGCCAGATTTGAATGCTAAAAATCTAAGAAATGACCTTTGAACTCTCTCAATGGCGTTTATATGTACTTGATAACAAGGTGACCATACAGATGATGCATATTCAAGATGAGGTCTGATAAGGGCACAATACAAAGTTCTGATGGCTTGTAGATTGTGAAAGTCATGGCAGCATCTCCTGACATAACCCAACATTTGCAGTGATTTGCTTGTGATAAACATCACATGGTGAACAAAGGAGAGCTGGTTATCAAAAACAACTCCAAGGTCTTTTATCTGTGATACAGAGCTCAATGGAACATCCTTGATGGTGTAAGGAAAGTTAGTTATGTTTTTCCCATGCCCAAAGACAATCCAGTGGCATTTAGAAACGTTTAAGTCCATACAATTGGCACCGCACCACGCGACAAATCTATTTAGGTCAGACTGAAGCTGTTCACAATGATCCCTATTAAGCACCTTTAGAAAGAGTTTAAGGTCATCTGCAAAAAGAACAAAGTTACCAAAGTGAAAACATTCTTGAATATCATTGATAAAAACATTAAATAACAGGGGCCCCAGATGGGATCCCTGTGGAACACCGGATTGAACTTCAATATCTTTAGATGTGTAACCCTGAACGCGAACCCGCTGAAGGCGACCAGTCAAGTAGCTATGTTCTCTATGTTTCAAAAGAGAACCACCGACACCCAGAGCCCTCAGTTTGTGAATCAATATTTTATGATTAACGCGATCGAAAGCCTTGGAGAAGTCAGTGTAAATGGAATGAACCTGACACCCACTCTCCAAGGCCTTCAACAAATAATTACTGTAAGTGAGCAGATTGAGCTCAGTCGAAGACCCCGGGCGGAACCCATACTGTTGGTTGATCAAGTCCTTACCCAGTATGGAAGAAAGGTGGTCACAAACAAAAGTCTCAAACAATTTAGGGATAGTGCTCAAAATGCTTATGGGTCTATAGTTTGTAACACTTGACCGGTCACCTGATTTGTAAATAGGGGTAAGAAAACTAATCTTCCAACGAGAAGGAAAGCAGCCAGAACTAAGTGATAGATTAAAGATAAAGCAAAGGGGTCTGGCTAAGATAAAACTACAGTGTTTTAGTAAACATGGAGGGATTCCATCAGGTCCAGGGCCCTTACGGACATCCAGATTATTTAATCTAGTATAAACATCTGAAATGCATATATTAAGGGAAGAGATATTGTTATTATAATTATAAGGAGGTAAAACAATTTTAGATACATCACCCGAGTTGCTGGAGTAAGTACTTGAAAAAAAGTCAGCAAAGAGGTTTGCAATTTCAATTCCAGAGCTGCTCTTTCTATCATTATAAGTGAGTTCACCAGGTATACCAGGCACCTTCCTCCTAGAGTTGGCAAAGCTCCAAAATTTGCGAACATTTGTTCTTAAGGCCGATTCAACATTGTATATATAATCCCTATAAGCCAACCTGGTTAGTCTCTTGCACTCTGCTCTGAGTCTAGAAAACTCTAAGTAGTCCGAATGAAGACGAGTAATCTGAAACTGCCTATGAGCACTCTTTTTCTGGATCACAATATTTTTAAGGTTATGATCAAACCATCTGGGAAAGTTCCTTTTAGAAAACCTTTTAAGAGGCACATAAACATCAACTGCCAAACAAAGTACATCATAAAATATGTCAAGCAAAACATCCAAGGGTTTATCGGCAAGTAGGCCATCCCAGTTGATATGACTCAAAAAATCAATAAAACCAGGATAATCAGTTGAATCAAAGTCCCTGTAATAGTCTTCACCAATTAACTCATTTTCATTGTTTACATTTGGCAATCTGACATCGAAAACCAGTGGTGGATGGTAGCCATCGGAAGGTACAAGGGGTGCATCAGACACCCTCACCTGAATGTTTGGGTCGGTTCCCAATATAAGGTCCAAGATTGACTCCAAAGAATTCTTATTTGTATTACACTGGTATAAGTTATGATAGGAGCACAAGTTTGACATGACAAGTATTGAATCCACCTCAGCCGGAGGGGCACCTAGACCAGCCTCAGCAGTAGAACCCATATCAAGTTTTCCCCACTCGCAGTGAGGGAGGTTGAAGTCACCAGCAATATACACATCAGCATCCAAATCCTCGGTAATTGCATCAAGGCTACTACTAAATAGTACATATGTTTCAGCAGGTGACTTCGGAGGACAGTATGCTGTACATACTAGTAGCTTACTTTTGCCAGCTTCTAGTAACACAAAAAGTTGCTCAATGTCCGGTGAAGATGGCAAACATTTGCCGATAATAGTCTTTTTAACGGCAATCAACACACCACCTCCACGGGTGCAAGTACTGCTGGCAGATGAACGATCTCTTCTATAAACATTAAAGCCCTCGAAGTGTAATTCAGAGTCATAAAAGTTGCTGTTCAACCATGTCTCTGTCAGGATGATAATGTCATGCTCAGATGTTGGAATAGTTTCCAGAAGGTAGCTTAGCTTCGTTCTAAGGCCCCGGACATTTTGATAGAACACTGATAAATTATTAAAGTGCCTTAATTGTGAGGAGGTCTTGGCTGCCGATTGGCGTTTTTTGGCACAACCCTTGGTATGCCCATATAGTAATTAATGTGAAGGTCTCTTTCGTCATTTTCGAGCCTTCCTTTCATATCTTCTTTAGCTGCCGCTTCAAGTGCTCGCTGCTGCTTTGTCAGGTCAGAATTTAAGAAGACTTTTGTGTTTTTCAATTTATGTCTGTTTTTCAAGAGACTAATGGCATCCCTAGAATCCGAAATCCGAATGCTTTTCTGTTGTATATTTACGTTTTTCTTATATATTGAGAAACTCCAGAGCATACAGGCATCTTTGATAAAACGTAGGTATTGCCGCTGTCGTAAATAAACGAGTATATAATATATAAATTTGATTTAATTTTAGAGCCTCGAAACCGATACCTTGGGTATTTTTGAAATTGGCAGGAAAAAATTTTGATATTTTTAGGAAGATACCCAGAATTTGGGGCGTAATACTTTTTCAGTTGAATAATCAACCTTATTTGGAGCAGTTGTAGTAGCAAAGTTCATCACTGATGTTTATAACCAAAGAATATGTAGACCCTGGAGTGAGGGGAGTTGGTTGTTATTGAAACAGTGTTCGTAATGGGGTTGATATTGGCGTTATGTATCTTTATATATACTTAATCTGAGATCCCACCAATATCTTTATAAGAAAAAACTCGGAGGAAGAGAAATTAATTTTTCATATAAACATCTGGTTGATTGAATCTACTATATCGTATTGCTGTTGTACTGTAATAAATAATTAAATTTGTAAGAAATGTGTATTTTTGTGTATAAATGACCAGATTTAAAGAAAATAGATAAGTGATCATTAAAATGTTGTTAGGTTCCGATGGCCACACCCTGGCATTAACTGAAAACGGCCACGTCTACAGTTGGGGCGACGGAGACTACGGTAAATTGGGACACGGCAATTGCGCAACGCACAAGCAACCGGAACGCGTGGTTGGTCCGTTTCTGAACAAGACCATCAAGTATATCAACGCGGGTTATAGGCACAGCGCAGCCATAACGGAAGATGGACTGTTGTGGACTTGGGGTAAGGTTATCATAGATATATAGGCAGCGTTAGATATAGAAAACACTGTAAGTTATTGTTTATTGAGAACAACATTTTAACCACTATTAGTTTGGTCGTTTTGGAGAAAGTATGTATGCTCCATCGCAAACATGTGCGAGATGCCCAAAGCACTCTTTTCGATTCATCATATTACACCACATTAAGCCAGAATATTTAAATATACAGGGTGGTCGAAATTGGTCTGTTTTAACAGAGAAAACCTATTTCCTGACTAGATAGAGCAAAACTGACTTAGGTGTCATGGGCTCGATTTCTGAGAAATGTTTAATGGCAAAAACCGCCTGCCGATATTTTCACTGCCAACTGAGATATAGGGCGTTTTTCAATTTTCGGCCATTTTGAAAATTGTCCATAACTTTTTTATTTTGCGGAATATTAACATTCTGCAAAGACATTCTAAAGGCACTTTTTTATGTGCAATCCAGTGGCATACTCAGATTTTTTCTATAGTTGTCCGTTTTATCATAAATAGGCAAAACTTTTTTTTTTCAAATGGAAATCATAGTTGGCTATAAATTATAAAAAATGCTCGCGTTTAGCCCTTTTCAGTGATATAAAGTTGTAGGTACTTATTTTCAAAAATAACGAAAATATTAGGTGTTTTTGGTTTACATCGAAGTAGGCTTTGATTTGTGATGACAATATCTCAATTATGTATTGTTAAGATTTATAGTTTGTTAGCAACTTAAACACAACTTTAAATAACACTAGCTAACGTTATTTTAATTATCTATTATTAATTTTTTTTATTTTTTTTTGTTTACATAGCAAAGTTGAACAAAATTAACAAACTAAACTACTATTTACAGCTACAAGTGAAAATAAAAAATAATTATGAAAATCTAGGTATTTAGTTAGATAGGTTTCTGATAAATATATTTATAGAAGTTGTTCAAATTGAGCCCCTCCCTGTTGAATACAAACTAAGCATCTTTTGCGTACCGAGTTGCAACTATTTATTAGTTCAACTGGGCTAATAGATGCAAAAGCTTGCCTAGTGGCCTCTTGCAATTCTTCTTTTGTGTGAAAGGTTCTTCCTTTAAATATCAAGTTCTTCAATCTTCCCCACAAAAAAAAATCTAAGGGAGTTAAGTCACAGGACCTAGCAGGCCAAGGTATGGGGCCCCACGTACCAATCCAATTTTCTCGAAATTCGAAGTTTAAAAGATCAGTTGTGATCCTTGCATTGTGCGGGGGACAACCATCTTGTTGATAGTAGATATTTCTGGCATCAGCTAAAGGTATGTCTTCCAACAAAGGGACAATATATGTGCGCAAAATATTTACATAATAATCTGCAGTTAAATTTCCATCGTAAAAATAAGGTCCCACAAATCTTCCTCGAATATCCCCACCCATATATTGAATCCACACCGACCTTGCCGGTCTTGTTGCACAACTACGTGTGGATTTTCAGTGGACCAGTGATATGAATTATATCTATTAAATATACCAGAAGTATCTACTCTGGATTCATCACTCCAAATAATATTTAATGGAAAATTCTCATTCTCCATGAATTTTTGCTCATACCACTGCCAAAATCTCAATCTTCTAGCGGCGTCCCCTTCACGGAGTTGATGAACTCTTCTCGTTCTGTACGGTTTGAATTTATGTTTTTTGAGTATTTTTAAAACGGTGGTCTTTGGAACATTCGTTATATTAGCCAATGTTCGAGAGGAGGTGCCAGGATGATCTAATACCTCACCAATTATATTTAGCTGCTGGATTTCCTTTTCTTCCTTTAGTTCATAATGTCTTGTTCTTAACTTTTTAAAACTTCCGTAATTTACTAAATTACTTTTTAATGTTTGATAAATTCGGTTATCCGGTTGACGTCGCTCGGGAAATGTATTAAAATATAATTCACTAGCTGCTTCAGGAACTTCGTTAGATAATATGTAACATTTTAACATATCATACTTTTCATAATTCTCAAACATATTTTGTCAGCAACTTAACACAACTTTATAAAGATAACACCAAAACGCAATAATTACACCAGACTACAGTAATCTGACAGCAATATATTCAAAATATTGAACGCGCGTCATTATTCCAAGGCCTACTTCGATGTAAACCAAAAACACCTAATATTTTCGTTATTTTTGAAAATAAGTACCTACAACTTTATATCACTGAAAAGGGCTAAACGCGAGCATTTTTTATAATTTATAGCCAACTATGATTTCCATTTGAAAAAAAAAAGTTTTGCCTATTTATGATAAAACGGACAACTATAGAAAAAATCTGAGTACGCCACTGGATTGCACATAAAAAAGTGCCTTTAGAATGTCTTTGCAGAATGTTAATATTCCGCAAAATATAAAAGTTATGGACAATTTTCAAAATGGCCGAAAATTGAAAAACCCCTATATCTCAGTTGGCAGTGAAAATATCGGCAGGCGGTTTTTGCCATTAAACATTTCTCAGAAATCGAGCCCATGACACCTAAGTCAGTTTTGCTCTATCTAGTCAGGAAATAGGTTTTCTCTGTTAAAACAGACCAATTTCGACCACCCGGTACAGTGTGTATCAGCCAAATGGAATAAATTCGATAATAAATAAATGGGGGCGTGTTCGGAAAAACGCTTGGACCCGTCGATTGATATTTTTAGTTGCTCATTTTCTCCAATAAAAACTTTTTATACAGGGTGTGTCCTGTAACAGTGGTCAATGCCAACTTTCTTATTTCAAATGCAACACCCCGGATATTTAATTTTTGGATTCTTTAGGAGATTCTAAACATATTTTATGTTCAATGTCCTATACCTATCTTCAACTATTTCGGCAATATTAAGTGTTTTCAAATTTATTTTTATTTTATTTATTTCGAATTTATTATTATTCATGAAAGTGGCTCTGGTTACTGAACTATTTATTTGAAGAAAACTTTCGCTACAACACACTCAATACTTATTTACCATTTAGGTCTTCATATTAAGAATGTAAGCAAAAACTATTTTAGCGTTTCTTTTTATTGATATGGAACAAAAAGAGCCAGTTTTGTTTACTTTTAAGTTTTGTTTACTTTTGTGTAAAATGCCTGGCCTTTCTCTTTGCAAGACAGTAGTTGTCAGTGTCAGTGTCATAGTCTTTTGAATTTCGTTAACTGCATAATACTTAATATCAGAAAAATGGTTCATTTAACAGAAATGCATAAAATAACAATTCTACAAATGATTGGTTATGGAGATAACACACGAACACAAGTGGAAGTTGCTCGCTTATTTCATGAAAAATTTCCAAATTTGCCGCATATATCCCAAGGGACAATTAGTAAAATAGAAAAGCAGTTTCGCGAGCTTGGACATGTGAGGCAGATAAAAAAAGCAGCTGCCAATTCAATAAATGATGATACTAAATTGGATATTATGCTTGAGTTTGAGGAAAACCCACATATTTCTAGTCGACAAGCCGCCGCAATGTTCGATATTAGCCATTCGTCGATTATTCGAACATTAAAAGAAAATAAAATGCATCCCTATAAAGTGATACCAACTCAGGAGCTCATGGAAGACGATTATGATAGGAGAACTTATTTTTGTGAGCAAATGATGGCTATGTTAGATAACAATGTTATTCAATTAGAACATGTTTTGTTTTCGGATGAGTGCACCTTTACACTTCACGGTCATGTAAATCGTCAAAATTGCCGCTATTGGTCTAGGGAAAATCCTCACTGGATCAGCGAAGAACATACTCAATATCCTGAAAAGGTTAATGTTTGGGCAGGAATTGTTAGGGATCATATCATAGGCCCCTTTTTCATTGCCGGCAATTTGAATGGCGATAATTATTTAGCACTGCTCCAAAATAATGTCGTGCCAACTTTGACAAATTTGTATCCGGATCCAGCAAACCCACAAGTTCCAGCGAATATGATATGGTTTCAGCAAGATGGAGCACCGCCCCATTACCAAATTAATGTCCGGCAGTACCTCAACGGAATATTTCCAAATCGGTGGATAGGGAGACGAGGATCGATAGAATGGCCAGCGCGATCCCCTGATCTGACGCCATTAGACTTTTTCTTATGGGGACATATTAAAAATGTTGTATACAAAACTAAACCCCTCGACTTAGCTGACTTAAGAAGACGAATAACGCTTGCGATTAGATCGGTCACGCCTGAGATGCTAAATAACGTTAGAAGAAATTTCTATTTAAGATTAGGAATTTGCCAAGACGTTCGCGGCGAGCATATTCAACAGTTCCTAAATTAACTTTTTACTTTTGTTTATACAATATGAAGAAATAAATAATTTTATTTTTTTAATCTTAATTTTTGCAATAAATTTGAAAACACTTAATATTGCCGAAATAGTTGAAGATAGGTATAGGACATTGAACATAAAATATGCTTAGAATCTCCTAAAGAATCCAAAAATTAAATAATATCCGGGGTGTTGCATTTGAAATAAGAAAGTTGGCACTGACCACTGTTACAGGACACACCCTGTATAAAAAGTTTTTATTGGAGAAAATGAGCAACTAAAAATACCAATCGACGGGTCCAAGCGTTTTTCCGAACACGCCCCCATTTATTTATTATCGAATTTATTCCATTTGGCTGATACACACTGTATAAGTAAATGTATTCATAAAAAATGTTTTTTTTTTACAATTTACACATTGTTTTGACTAAATTCTACACAGTTTTAATAGATTTAACTAATTGTGTGAATTGCACCTAGATGTATTGAAAGTCTGCTTGCGCCGGCGCCGTTTTCTAATCTGAGAGTTTTTATTGTACATAAAATAAAATTTACCAAAAAAGAAAATTATATTTTTTGCAGAATGAGTACATATACTAAGACCTTAACCTAATCCTAATTAACTAATTATTAATTATATTTAAGAATATTTTGTATGCTTTAAAAAATATTTAATTAATTTCTTTTACTGTAAAAATATTGCAAAGTTTACATAGTTATTTACTTATATTTTATATTATTTGGCAATAAATTATAAAACTTTGGTGCTAGGTAAGTAATATATTTTAACTGATTAGTTGTAGTGTTGTGAGGTATGATAAATGTGTCTTATTTACATTGGTTCTAGTTTCATGTTGATGGTTTACTAATTTTTGTATTGTTTCATTTTTAAGAGTATATGTACACACGGATAATATATACAAACAACCTATATTACATATGTTCATATATAAAAGTTTGGTTGAATGAAGTCTATTTCTTTTAAACATTACTCTGAGAAGGCAGTTTTGCATAACTTGCAAAGGTCTTAAATTGCTTTTATATAATCCTCCCCAAACAATTAACCCATATTTCATTAATGGTTTAACAAGAGCTTTATAAACTACCGTTAACAATTTAGGAATATTAGTATTCGATTAAAATTAAAATAATCTTGAAACTAACATTTTTGAGATTCCATCAGACTGTCAAAGATTTTTTAGTTCAGAAACCTTATTATAGTTTGGAGGATTATTTCAATGACAATTTTTGGGCTTATGTAACTTGTAAGTTTCCCACCTTTACCGTACTACGTACCACAGCTTTACCAGTTTATGTCGTATATCACACCTAATGCTAGTATACAGGGTGTCCGGATTTGATTGCAAAAGCAGGGTATCTCGCTTATTTTTAAAGATAGAACCTTGCGGTTTTCACGAACCTGAGCTAATTTTTTGTGAAACTCATGAAGCCGTAAACAAAATTTTCATAGCCTTCTTCGTTTATGAGATACAGGGCGAAATAGAAAATTTTGCATTTTGGGACCCCCTCGTATCTCGGTTATCCTTTAACTTAACGCAAAGGGAAAAACTGCTGCTTATGCAGTTTTTTACGCTGGATCCAGTGGCGTAGTCATATTTTTGATTTGAATTGTTATTTTTTAGATATGGCCCAAAGTTGTTTTTTTTTAATGGGACACCCTGTATATTAGCTTCTCAAAAATATATAATAGTATGGGTCTATTTTAATAAACAACAACAGAAATCCTAATTTTTATAATTATCATCCCAAATTTTGCAGTAGGCCTTGCAAAACAATGCTGCCTTTTATTTAAAGTCGTTAACAATATCTACATCCTGACAATAAATCAAAGTAAATATGTAATTAAATCTATTTATCAAAATATGTATTGATAATTTCGCACCAAAAAAGTACCACCTACCTAGATTTATGTAATACAAGAACAAAACAGTAATAAATTATTATGTAACAAGCCTTTCAGCAAAAATCAACTGTCGCATAAGAACTACAGTAACCAAGGAAAATCCAAGGAAATCAAAAGAACTGTTAACAGATTCCAAATTTTCGTATTTGTTTTAGGGAATTAAGCAAAATAACGGGATGATTTTGTAAATAGCGAAAATTTTCTCTTATTGCATTTCCTAAATCTTGGACATTATCATAGTGGTCTTTATAAATTCTATTTTCCAGATATCCCCATAGAAAGAAATCTAAAATCGACAAATCTGGGGACCTAGGGGGCCATCTTATACGTCCATTTGTTCCGATCCATTGATTGGTAAAATTATTGTCCAGAAATAATCTCGTCATTCCAGAATTGTGTGCAGGAGCACCGTCCTGTTGAAAATAAATTTCGTTAATTTGCGCTAGAGGAACATCGTCAAGTAATTCAGGTATAGCGATTGGCTGTTAGATTTCCCTCAAATATATAAAATTTTATATGAATTCCTAATATGAAGCAGGACACATTTAGACCAAACCTGTCCTGCTGTCTTCTGGGAAATGTTTGGTGTTGATTTTCCTGGGACCAGAATCTACTATTGTGCCTATTGAGTATACCAGAATTACTGAAATGTGCTTCGTCTGACCATATAACCTTCCTTTCAAAATCTCTAACCATATCGCATCTTTCTCGAAACCAATTGCAGAAGACTACCCGACGCTCTGCATCCCCTGGCTGTAAGTGCTGCACGAGCCTCAATTTGTATGGGTGGTATTTGTGCTTTTTTAGAATTTTTTGAACTCTAGTTTTTGGAATCCCTATGCTCTTTTCACTAGCCCTACAAGAGTTTGTATGGTAAGCTTCTGCATTAGCCAAAACCGTAATTTCCTCAGCCTCCCGATTTTCTTTATTATATGTTTTCGTACGAGGTCTGATAAATGATCCGTGATTAAGTAAATTCTTTTTTATCCGATAAAAAGTGGATATATTAGGTTGCCTCCTTTCTGGATATCTAAATAAAAATTAAGCAATAGTATTTCAACATACCTAAAAATTAACTATTTACGTGTTAAAATACATCTCAGAAGCCGCTTTAACATTTACATTACTTAATATAAAACAAGCTAACATATCGTACTTTTCATAATGTTCGAAAATTTGGTTTTCTTCCATAATAATACAAATATATTTTTACACAATAAATAAATACAAAAAACTAGCGCTATATTTTATATACGCGTACAAAATTGGGAAATGTCATTTGCTTCCAAGAAAACAAAAGAAAACGGCATCGTTTTGCATGGCCTATTGCAAAATTTGGGATGATAATTATAAAAATTAGGATTTTTGTTGTTGTTTATTAAAATAGACCCATACTAGTATATATTTTTGAGAAGCTTTTAAAAGGACAAATCAATTTCTGGACAAATATACAGGGTGTCCCATTTAAAAAAACACAACTTTGGGTCATATCTAAAAAATAACAACTCAAATGAAAAATATGACTACGCCACTGGATCCAGCGTAAAAAAGTGCATAAGCAGCAATTTTTCCCTTTGCGTTAAGTTAAAGGATAACCGAGATACGAGGGAGGTCCCAAAATGCAAAATTTTCTATTTCACCCTGTATCTCATAAACGAAGAAGGCTATGAAAATTTTGTTTACGGCTTCATGAGTTTCACAAAAAATTAGCACAGGTTCGTGAAAACCGCAAGGTTCTATCTTTAAAAATAAGCGAGATACCCTGCTTTTGCAACCAAATCCTGACACCCTGTACAGGAAGCATAAAAAATAAAAAAATGTTTTGCATAAAAATCGTTTATAATTTCCTCTCAAAAGTACATTATGTTTAGAATTAAACCACAAGCAGAAATACAAGATTTCGTTACAAGATTTAAAATCTGTTTAAAGGTGTGCTTGAGAATATTTTATTTATTTATTTTTCAGTACATACATTACAGAGCAAGCTCCAAATAGTATTTTAAAACAAGATTTACTATACATATACATAAGCGTCATAAAATAATGTCATAAATCGACTAAGCTACAAATAGAATATCGAAACAAAATCTACTATAAATATACATAAGTCATAAAACAATATAAAAGGTCATAAATCGACAATAATAAAATTTTGTTTCAATATAGAGTTGATATTACACATGATACTAAGTAAATATAAACATACAATCCTAAAAGAAAAATACACGAATAAGAATCAACACTAACAAACATTGGTATTACTTAAATTTAGAGAAATTGTTATTATAATTTTTGACAATGCAATCTGAAAAGAGGTATAAACCATAATTAGTTCGGTGGAGGCCCTCCGGAAATAACCGTCTCTTGCGAGTGCTTCTAACTGGAACATTTAAATGGATAAAGTTAAGCAATTCTGTAGAGTTGATTAATCCATTCAATAATTTGAACAAAAATATAACCATTGCTTTGTCCCGTCTTCTTTTGAGAGTTTCCAATCCAACCAGCTGAAGGCGAACTTCATGAGGTAGGTTCTCATATGGAAATCGGTGTTTGTGCAATAACAGTTTCACAAACTTATTCTGCACGCGTTCCACTCTTTGAATATTGCACTGATAGAAAGGGTTTTATATATAATAGAGTTGTATTCGAGAACACTCCGAACAAGACTATTATACAAGCACTGAACAGCTTTTGTGTCATTCATATTTTCACATGTAGCCTCACGAAGCCAAGCATTCTAAAACCTTTTAAATAATGTTATCAATATGCTTATTAAAGTTTAGCGCATGATCAAACAGCACTCCCAAGTCGTTATACTCATTAACAGCTGCCATCATATTGTCGTCGATATTGTAACTATACAAAATAGGAGTTCTGCATTTATAAAATCTCATAGTTTGGCATTTTTCAATGTTGAGTTTTAATCCGTTGTTTTTACACCAACTAACGAGGCTAACTAAGTCCTTTTGTATATCCTCGCAGTTTTCTACTGTTGATACAACCGAGAAAAACTTCAAGTCAGCAGCATACAATAAGCATTTACACAACAGATATAGCATCCTTAATAAAAATCAAAAATAAAATCGGTCCAAGATGTGACCCCTGAGGAACACCTGATCTTACTTCCACGTCACGTGACTCCTTTCCACAGAACTTAACCCGCTGTTTTTTATTCTGCAAATATGAAACAATCCATCTTTGATATCGACCACAATTCCAATATTGTTTAATTTGTGTAACAAAAGTTTATGGGGAACGCTGTCAAAGGCTTTTGATATATCAGTGTACATCACGTCGATTTGGTTTCCCTTTTCCATATTCCGCATCAAGTAGTCTTGAAATACAGCGAGGTTGGTAGTTGTTGATCATCCACTAAAAAATCTATGTTGTTCTGGAGCTATGATATTCTTATATGTGTTATATCTCGTCGGTCGGTCAAAATTGCTTCAAAAACCTTAGGAATTATTGATATAAGGGATATTCCGCGATAGTTTTTAATATCCTTTTCATTTCCATTTTATGTATTGGAAATAGTGTGGATTGTTTCCAAACCGTCGGAAAACTAGAACAGTCGAAGGATTGTTGGAATATATGAGCCAATGGAGTGGCCAGACTGTGGCAGCAATTTTTAAGAAACAAAGGCGCGATTCCAGGACTTCAGTTTCAGTGAAACAGTGAGTTGCCAAAGTTTCACAATACTCTGCACATTCACTATATCTTTCAAGGATTCTAGAATGTGTCCATTGTAGTGGAGAATTTTCTTCAGTGAGTTAACATATGACCAGAAATAGTTTATGTTCTGAGGTATCATGTCTTCGGTGTTGGTTATGTACAATAGAAAATTAAGATCAATAAGATATTTAGATTCTCTTCGAAGATTAGAGTACAGAATGTAGTTCGATTGAAGTCTTGTCCTCTTAAACGTCGTATATAGTTGATTTTTTCTTTTTATAAGCATTATGAGGTCTCATGAATACCATATGGGAAATGTATTCTGTTTTATTGTTATTTTGGGTACAAATTGGTCTATGGCATTGTACAAAACATCGTAGAAAGCTTGAACTTGAGAATCTATATTATCTTCGGTTTTGAATAACTCATTCCAGTTAACTTCTTGAAGAAAGTAATTTATGGCTTGGTAGTTTGCTTGTTTGAAGTTATAAGCAGTTATATTTTTCTTATTATTGAGAGGTGCAGGGAAATTACGCAAATAGATACTTCTAATGCGGAGTGATGACGATCAAGTTTACATAAAGGGTCCCTGCTAGCTGAGACTTCTGCTGATCTATCCACATCATACAGGATCAAATCCAAATGTCGACCATTCATCTGTTGTAATCCCAAGTAAAAAGCCGCATTTAATAAAATTTCCGAGGATTGATGATTCCCTATGTTTCTCGGTTTCAACTGGCAGTCCTCACGCTCCCACCCTATATGAGGCAAATTGAAGTCTCCGGTTATTACAAATTGATAGGTGCTATAAGTTATCTTAAAGAACTCCATTCGGTCCACAAAAAGTCTGTATGCATCAGGGCAAGATGCCGATATACCATCAAGTCTGACCGTCACCCACTGATCCTCGAAGTGTTCCGCTGAAGAAGAAGATGCTAAAGATTCAATCTTGAGTTCAGCACGTACAGCGACAAGAACACCACCCCCACGTTGACAACCCAATTCTAAATAATTTCTATCGCAGCGGTACACCTGGTATTTGGTGTCAAATATTTTAGTGCTCGGTATTGCTTCAGACAGCCACGTTCCTGTTAGTATTATTATGTCGTAATTACACGCGTTGATTGACATAAATATCTCTGGAATTTTGGTTCGAATTCCCCTGATATTTTGATAATAAATACTAAAAGTATCTGAGGCTGCCTGATTGACATCTATGTTCCGAACGGTGAACTCATTTCTTTTTGAAAATTTCCATTTTGTGTGACGTTAAGTTGGGTTTTCTGGGACTTTAAAAAGTAACGCGATAAAACTGATACTGTTCATTTTAAATCTTATAACGAAATCTTGTATTTCTGCTTAAGGTTTAATTCAAAAATATTTAATATTTGTACTTTACTTTACCGTCGTTCTTCGATATAGTTGTTCTGTGTTAATGGTAATTAGTGATCGGAAAAATGTTATGTGTTGTTTCCGTCTTTTTAATAGATTTTAATGACATGAAGTTCCACAAGCTTCTTCTAGTAATAAATTATATATATATATATATATATATATATATATATATATATATATATATATATATATATATATATATATATATATATATATATATATATATATATATATATATATATATATATATATATATAATATACGTGTGTGTACTGCAATTATATGCATATACAGGGTGTTTCTTAATTGAGTGTCAATAAATAAGGAGGTGATTTTTGGGTCCATTTTAAGAAGAAAACTTCATATAAATATATGTCCTAAACGGTGTAAATTTTGAGATACAGGGTGTTAAACTTTCAATAATTTCATAATTTTTCGATAATATCTCGAATACCACTCTAGATATTGTAATGAAATTTGGTATAGAGGTACTATGCATCTAGTGGAATTTTTTTATGTAGAACTTTTTTTTTTATTTCCACCAGTGGCGTCCGTACGGAATCCGACCTGCATATTTTCCCAGACATTGATGGTACGCCACTGATTTTTTTCAAAATAAAAATTATTTTTGAAATTCCCATTCATTTTTGAGCAAGTTTGATCCCTTGGTAATTTTGTGTTGGACGCACGGTTTTCGTTTTAAAAAATAAAAACCGTTTCTCTGCATGGTCCAAACAGTCCTGGTCATAAGACGGATATCACCATGCATGCAGAGGAATATTATTGTATTAAACTCGAGAAATCAAATCTTGTCGAAAATAAATACTAAAAGTTTTCAAAAACAAACAAATGAATCAATAAAAATGCTTTATTTTAGAAAAATAAGTGGCGTGAAAGTAATTACTATGTCCATTCTTACTAAAATCAGAAATCGCTTTATCTTAGTGAGAGATATTTGTAGATAATAGTATGTAGTCTTCAGCCACCAATCTAGACCACCATGTCAATGTTTTTCAGAAGTCTGTTCCTTCATAAATACTTCTTCTAAATTTTATGAAAATAATATGACATTCTTCAACAATAACAAGTTATTTACAAAACTATACTAATACAACTAAGTACATAATTAATAATTTCAACAAAAATAATTAGGTTTTAACAAATTGACAGCACACTTTGTGAAACAAAATAGAAGAAAAAAATTAGATAAGTTGTTGAAAATGCCCACCACCTTGGACAATACACGCTTCAGCCCTTTTCCTCATGTTGTCTCGAACTCTTTGAAGGATACCCTCGGTGTTTCTGATAATATCGCAAGAATCTCTTATACGATCCTTCAGCTCCTCTGCAGTGTTTACTGGGGTGCGGTAAACTAAAGATTTAAGATGTCCCCATAGAAAAAAATCCAAACTATTTAGGTCTGGGGACCTAGGGGCCATGGTTGGGGTCCGCCACGACCTACCCATCTGTTGTTAAATGTGCGGTTCAAATATTCTCTGGCTTCAATACTAAAGTGAGCGGGCGCGCTATCGTGCATGAACCACATTCTGTTTCTAATTAGAATTGGTATATCTTCTAACAATATCGGCAAATCGTTCTCAAGAAACCGGCAATAATTATGGCCATTTAGTCTTTCTGGGAGGAAAAAAGGTCCAATTAGGTGATTTTCGAGAGAATTGCTCTTGATGATGATGTTCTACAATGGAATGGGGGTTCTCGTCGGTCCAGATATGATTATTGTGGAAGTTTCTGATAGCGTTCCTGGAGAAGTTCGCTTCATCTGTGAACATTATTTCGCGATCAAATAAGAGATTACGCGCAATTTTTTCCAAAAACCATTCACAAAAATTAACTCGGAAAGGAAGATCTCGGGGAAGTAAGGCTTGCGCTCGTTGAATGTGATATGGGTATAAAAAAAAATCATATAGAATTCTCCAAACTAGGATGTGCGAAATATTTAGGTTAATTCCAATTTTCCTAGTACTCAGTTCAGGATTTTCGTCTATGGAATTTAATACTGCTTCTTCAATTTCTGGAGTTCTTACAGTCCGATAGGCCCCTTTTAATTGATTATTTGGCTTGAATGTACCTGTTTCAGTCAACCTTCTAGGCACATTTGCAAATATTCGCCTATCTGGTATGACTCTACCAGGAAAGCGCTCTTGATATAATCGCCTAGCTTCCGGTGAACTGCCATCAGCCAAACCATACATGTAATGCATATCTGCCAACTCTCCATTGGTAAACTCAACCATTTCTTTTCTCAGATATATCAGATATTTAGAACACAAAATTAATTAAACCCGACTGAATCTGAAAGCTGAACTGTCAAATTAAATTACAAGAGAAGTATTAATTCTGACAGCCAAAGCCTACTACAATAATAATAATTATTATTAGTAATCTTTTTTTATTGATGAACTAATAGTATTTTATAGTTTCGTGTTAAAAAATTATAAGCTCAAATAATAATTTTGAAATCTTTGGGTATTAGTTATTCATAAGCAAATTTGATTTCTTGAATTTCAGTCAAAAAAAATTTTTCCTTGCATGCCATGGCGATTGGTGTTGTCTTATTAGCGATATTGTTAAAACTCTGCAGAGAAACGGTTTTTATTTTTTAAAACGAAAACCGTGCGTTCAACTCAAAATTACCAAGAGATCAAACTTGCTCAAAAATGAATGGGACTTTCAAAAATAATTTTTATTTAAAAAAAATCAGTGGCGTACCATCAATGTCTGGGGAAAATATGCAGGTCGGATTCCGTACGGACGCCACTGGTGGAAATTAAAAGAAATGTTTTACATCAAAAAATTCTACTAGATGCATAGTACCTCTATACCAATTTTCATTACAATATCTAGAGTGGCATTCGAGATATTATCGAAAATTATAAAATTATTGAAAGTTTAATATGAAGTTTTTTTCTTAAAATGGATCCAAAAATCACCTCCTTAAATATTGACACTCAATTAAGAAACAACCTGTATAGCTGTGTTATTTGTGCGGAGTGGAGTTCTGGATAAAAGCGAATTAACCATTTTCTTGTCTTTACACTTAGATTTTTTTTTGCATTTTTACTTGATTATTTTTTAAAGGAGAAGGAGATCATGGGCGATTGGGTCACGGCGATTACGCGGCGCGTCACGTGCCCACAGTGGTGGCCGATCTAAAAGACGTGGGTCAGGTGGCGTGTGGTAGTTCTCACACTTTGGCGGTCTCCCGTGATGGACGGACAGTGTGGTCTTTCGGAAGTGGCGAGAATGGAAAATTGGGGCACGGAGAAATTGCCAAAGTAAGTGTGAAATAATTCCAGCTGAGTAAATATGTTCAATCGGTTTAAACTCCATACGTCAATTTTTAACAAAATTGTTAAATGTAAATAGCCTCCGTGTTTATGTTATAAATGAAAAAAAAAATAACATTTTGGACTGTCGTTCATAATTTAAACCTTTGTAGAAGGGGTATTCTTATAGTTCCTCAGTATCGTAAGAAGATTTTTAAAAGATAGTAAGTTTGACACTAGTTTATCATTTCTGATTCTTAATTTTAATCTCAAGAGGGAATCTTGTTTTCTTAAATTCTCACTCTTTTCTTTTTTCCTTACTAATATTTCTAAAGATTGGGGCCTAAACAGTACCTGAGTAACCATATGTTTGCAATTATTAGTTAAATGCTCACTGTTATTTAGTTCTGTATAAATATTGAAGGCAAATGGTTTGGTGAAAGTATGAAGTAGCATTCATTACCTTAGAATAAAAATATGAAACAAAAAAATAACAACAGTGAAACTTTTTCTGTGATCTGTAGAAAAAATTTTTAATGGATTTGTAAACTTTTAGGTTTGCAGACCAAAAGTTATTGAGGCCCTCCACGGGTTGGTAATACAGAAGGTCTGTGCTGCGACTTCATTTTCTTTAGCGCTGACAAACATGGGCCAGGTAAATAGCACCTTTTACATAGAGTAATGCTTTCCTGTATTTTTTTCATCATATATTTTTTTACAGGTATACAGTTGGGGTAGTGGGCCGATCCTAGGCATGGGTTCCGCTGATGCGATATGTCTACAGCCTCTCTTGATAGAGGATTTGACTCCCTATAGAATTATTGACATCTCCGTGGGAGACAACCATTGTCTAGCTTTAACAGATGAGCATCAGGTAAGGAACAACTTAATAGGGAAACTCGTCAGTGTTTTTAACTGTTTTAGGGTAAGATGTTATTTGCAGATGTAATTTTCAATATGTAAACTTCTCTTCAAAAAGAACTCATTTTTAATTGTTCAGTAAATACGAATAGTTTTTAAATACAACTCGACTGCACATGTCAAGGAAAGTAATGTGTTTAACAGTCATGTATGTATGTAAGTATAAATATATATTATATAATATATATATATATATATATATATATATATATATATATATACTAAAAATCGATAAAAATGCGCTTTCACACATCTTTATCAAAAGTTCTTGGCCGGAAAAGATATATGTATTATAGCAGAAATATATAATTTCTGCAGGTGCAAAACGACGACGATGCCATTTAGATAAAAATTTCAAATTTTGGGATTAAGGTAAGGTCAAAGGGTACTTCTTTTTTGAAATATTTTCAAGTTCCTGTCACTTCCGGTTTAACCGGAAGTTGGTATCAACTTGCTTATTTTAAATGGAACACCCTGTATTTTATGATATTTTTGGATTCTACGGAGAATTTTAATGCTATTTTATGTAGCATGTCCTATACCTAGGTTCAAGCGTTCTTAAGATATTTGACCTTGAACCGAAAATGAGCCTTCGGGGTACCAAATTTTAAAATCTTATATTTTTCTAAGTTTTGAAAATATAATCTTCATATTTTGCAGACGATCGGTAAATAATCTTAGGTTTCTATTTTTTTTATTGAATTTGTCTATTTTTATACAGGGTGTCCTAAATTCAGCGGCAAACATTCACATTTTCAAAGCCGCTAAAGTCCGTTTTTTTAAATGGGACACCCTATAGCTTTATGCACTATTAAATGTAGAATTTCATTTTCTATCGAATTGTATTAAGGTTCCCTATACCTATTCCTAACCATTTTCGAAATAATTGGGTTTTATAAAAATATCGTATGTATTTGCTTAAATGTTTACATGTTCCAATGGTGAGCCATGGAAAAACAATTGAGATCCAATATCCAATATGACAGATGATTAGTATGCGTTATTTATCGAAAGCTGTCAGTGATAAACTAAATCTTCTAAATCGAAATGGAAGAATACTCAAACGCTGATATTCTCAATCTATTTTATATTCATAGAGAATGTTATAAAATTTTGGAGAGAACGTGTCGTGTGTTTAATGAACGCCACCCTGATTTGCCGCCAATGAACAAGTCAAAATTCAAGAGGATTGAAACGAACTTTTTGCGTTTTGGCAATGTTAAAGTTACAAAAAATGTTCCGAAACCAGTGACAAATGCCGAGGATAACGTAATAAACACATTAGCTTATTTCCACGCAAACCCGCAAAGTTCAATACCGTCTGCAGAAACCGATTTGGAAATTTCTTTTGTCCAAAGAATCTTGAGCGAACATCATATGCACCCTTATTCCTTCCAAAACGTGCAAGCCTTTCACAAATATTTTGGAACGATGAAGCGAAATTTTCTAGAGAAGGAATAACAAATAGAATAAAAACGAACATTTCTGGGCAGCAGAAAATCCGCACGCTTTACGCGAAACGCTTTCTCAAGAGAGGTTTAGCTTCAATGTTTTCGGTATAGTATTAAATGATCAGGTGCGGTACTGTATTTATGAAGAAAATTTAAACAGTGATAAGTATTTGGAAATTCTACAAGGGACGGTTTCTGAATTTATAGAAGAAATTCCTATTGGTGAGCTGCAAAATTATTGGTATCAATTAGATGGGGCACCAGCACATAATTCCGCTGCAGTTTATCTCCAACTATCTCGAATTTTTGAAGATCGCTGGATTGGTCCCAATGGCCCCCGCGATCGCCTGATTTAACACCCCTAGACTTTTATTTATGGGGATTTATCAAAGGTAAAGTCTATGGTTCCCTAGTAAATAACCAACAAGATTTACTGGACAGGATACGAACAGCTTTTGCCGAATTAGAAAACGGACAAATTCAACGGGCCACAGCAACTGTACAAAGAAGAATTGAAATGTGTCTTCAGATGAACGGACAGCATATAGAACATTTGTTATAATTCAGTTTTATTATTTTATTTATTTATTGTTGATTGTTAGATTGCTATAATTTTTAAGTTCACTAAAACAAGTTTAGAACAGTCCCGAACTTAGTAGATATGGTTTAAAATAGTGTAAACAATTTATTACATTTTTTATAACTTTAACTTTTCCGAAACGAAAAAATTTCGTTTCAATCCTCTTCAATTTTCTCTTGTTCATTGGCGATAAATGAGGATGTTTTTCATTAAAAACATGGCACGTTCTCTCCAATATTTTGTAACATTCTCCGCGAATATAAAATAAATTGAGAATATCAGCTTTTGAGTGTTATTTTATTTTAATTTAAAAGTTTCAAATCAGCTGTCATGCTGAATAGAAAAGCACAACAATTGTTTTTCCATGGCTTACTACGGGAAGGTGTAAGCATTTAGCAAATACATATGATAGTTTAATAAAAACCTGATTATTTCGAAAATGGTTACGAATAGGTATAGGGAACCTTAATACAGTTCGATAGAAAATTAAATTCTACATTTGATAGTGCATAAAGTTATAGGGTGTCCCGTTTAAAAAAACGGACTTTAGCGGCTTTGAAAATGTGAATGTTTGCCGCTGAATTTAGGACACCCTGTATAAAAATAGACACATTCAATAAAAAAATTAAAACCTAAGATTATTTACCGATCGTCTGCAAAATATGAAGATTATATCTTCAAAACTTACAAAAATATGAGATTTTAAAATTTGGTACCCCGAAGGCTCATTTTTGATTCAATGTCAAGTATCTTAAGAATGCTTGAACCTAGGTATAGGACATGCCACATAAAATAGCATTAAAATTCTCCGTAGAATCCAAAAGGATCATAAAATACAGGGTGTTCCATTTAAAATAAGCAAGTTGATACCAACTCCCGGTTAAACCGGAAGTGACAGGAAGTTGAAAATATTTCAAAAAAGAAGTACCCCTTGACCTTACCTTAATCCAAAAATTTGAAATTTTTATCTAAATGGCATCATCAAAAACTTTTAATGAACGGGTTGCGTGAATAACCCTGTATATATATATATATATATATATATATATATATATATATATATATATATATGTTTGTTTGTTTGTTTGTTTGTTTGATACCACCTATGAAGACTGACCTATCTTTATCAATGAGGGATCAAAATATTCGTCTGTATCCCGTAAGTGTTAGATAGGTTTCCCTAAAAAAATCAAAATGGAGGAAGTGGTACGCCATTTTGTTCAACATATATATATATATAATATATATATATATATATATATATATATATATATATATATATATATATATATATATTATATATATATATTTATATATATATATATTTATATATATAGATATATATATATATATATATATATATATATATATATATATATACAGGGTGTTCAAAGTTAGGTTGGCACCATTGCTAACTTTTTTGTTATGAGAGCTACGATGTCGGTTAAATTATGAGTGTTGTATTTTTTCCTGCTGATTACGATATTGAGAACAGAAAAACAATAGAATGTACGGTTCTCGAGATATTGGCAAAAAAGTATATTTTTTTAATTGAACACACTATTGTCTCTACTTCATGTAATTAAAGTTGTTCTTTATCATATTTGCCTAAAGTGCAGAATAACAGAGAAAACAGCAATTTTTAATTTTAGTCTAGTTGCCTATTTAGTTTTAGCAATAACTTAATAATTAAGGACAAGCATTTAGATTGGGTTACTAAAGTCACATAAATAACAACCAATAACAGAGTGAGATCTTATTACTAAAGATTAAGTTAAAACCTTGGAAACAGGTGATTTCCAAAGTCGACTTGGTTTTTGTACATGATTTCCTAATCAACGCAGGATAATTTCTAATATTATAACAAAACAAATAAAACAATAATACTAGCTGCATATTTGGTTTATTTGCAATTTCCGCTTGAAAATATATTTGAACAATGAAGAACGAAATAGGTAAATATTTAAAAAAAATGCTAGAAAATATCACCATGTTGTATGGACAGCTGACACCTCTTACGTATGCTTCTGCTAACATTGATTAACATTTTTCTGTCAATACCAAGAATCAAATCGGTAATACTTTGCCGTAACTCGTTAACGTTTGGATAATTTTTTAGGTAAACCCTGTCCTTGACGTATCCCCATAACAAGAAATCTAAAGGTGTGATATCCGGAGATCTTGGAGGCCAGCGTATTGGGCCATTTTTAGCTATCCACGTATTCTTAAAGTATCTTTATAGTAGTTGCTGTACGAATTGGGTGTTATAAGGGGGAGCCCGATCCTGCTGAAAATGCATGCGTCTTCTTTCCTCTAAACACACATCGTCTTTCCTCTAAACACACATCGTCCACAAAATTTTCTAGAATTTCTGATGTTATTTCCAGGTACCTGTCTCCATTTAAGGTGCCTTCATAAAAATGAGGTCCAATAAATTCCACACCACAGCACAGGTTTAAACTGAATCGCCTTTGAGGATTACGCTGGCGGACTTGCACGGGATTTTCCCGTGACCAATAATGACGACTTTTTCGGTTAAACATTCCCCCATTTGAAAAATTGGCTTCGTCACTCTATACAACCACTTGTGGTAAATTAGGAAATATCCTGCATGGATTAAGAAACTATGTACAAAAATCAAGTCGTTTTTGGAAATCACCGGCTTTGACGGTTTGTATTAGGCGATATCGGTATGGAACAAATTTGTGTTTTTTTAAAACGGCATGAATAGTTCCTAAACACAAACCACTGTCATTGCAAAGGTTCCTTATGGAATTTTCAGGATAGGTTTCAAAGTACGCTAACACATTTATTTCAGTTTCTTCTTCAAGGGCCGCGGTAATATTTTTTCTGAACAAAATATATTTCCACAATATCACACTTTTCTATATATATATATATATATATATATATATATATATATATTTACAACAGAAGAATACAATATATAACAATTGTTTCATCACCACCATCTGATAAAGCCACAGTGTTGGCGAAACAATTGTTATATATTGTATTCTTCTGTTGTAAATATATTATATATAATAAATATTTATATATATATATATATATATATATACACATATATATATATTTACAACAGAAGAATACAATATATAACAATTGTTTCGCCAACACTGTGGCTTCATCAGATGTTAAATCTTTCAACGTATACCCCCGTATTCACTAAAAAGGTTTAAGAGGTAATCTAAGTCTAGTTGCCATGGTATTTAAAACTCTTAGTTCGCCAGTTGTTTCACTTATGTCACTGTCATTTTGGAATTGTGACATTTAAAGAAGTTATTTGTTCAATTGCATCTTAAACCTTAAACCTATAACTATCAAGTTAGACCTGGTTTAAATTTAAACCTCTTTAGTGAGTACTGGTGATAGAATTTAACATCTGATGAAGCCGCATTGGTGGTGAAACGATTGTCATGTATTGTATTCTTTGGTAAAATGAATTAAGTGGAAATTGTAAACAAGTGTTTTCGTTTACTTAGTTTAATAATACCTATTAAAAGATAATACACATCTTCAGGTCTTCGCTTGGGGAACCAACACGATGGGTCAGTGCGGCCAGGGGCATACCTCGAGTCCCATAACGAGACCTCTGAAAGTAGTGGGCCTGGAAGGGGTCATGGTACGTCAGATCAGCGCGGGCACGTCGCATTCCATCGCGTGGACCACAGTACCTTCAGAGACTCAACAGATTACCAGACATAAACCTTTCTGCCTTGATTTACACGAAAAAACTTTTAACTATTTTAAGGTAATATATTTTTTGCATAGTTTTAACCATATATATATATATATATATATATATATATATATATATATATATATATATATATATATATATATATATGCAATTGGATGAAACAAACTGGAATTTAATCATAATTTTTATAATTGGAACAAAACTTGCACAAAATAACTTGGACCCACCAAAAATTTCTATGTTATGGTGATCATTGACCCTGGTGACAATTATATTGTATGGCATATTTTGGAAATTATTATTATTATTATTATTAATTAAAGGCGGTAGGCGATAAAGTGCCGATGAAACCGCTATCAGTCTATTTTACTTTTGAAGTTAGACTGTGCACTGTTGTTGCCTAATTCGAAATTAAAAGTAGTGCACCAGTTCCCGGTCGATTCCTCTGAGATTAGCATCTAAGCAGTTCTTGAAGGAGTTGACTGTAGAGGCACCTACTGTTCTCTGATCAAGTCTGTTCCAAACATAAACTATGCGATTTGTAAAAAAGTTTCTGCGGCAGAGCTTGGAGCATTTTTCTTTAATGAGTTTCTTGCTGTGGCCTCTGAGATTTGTGTGGTCAGCAATCTGAAGGAAGGCAATCGGGACACTGTAGTACCCAGATAATATTTTGTGGACCTGTATAAGATCGCCTCGAATGAAGGGTATTGAAGTGAATATAAGAAAACAGAGATCTTAAATTCCTAGGAGGAACATAAAAATTTATTAAACTCAATATTTGAGGTGAAACAATTATATTATTTACGGACCTAAAAATAAACACAAGTCAAGGTATGCTCTGCAATCACGCGAGAACTTCAACCCGAAACAATACGCCCTATCATTCAAATGAAGCTTCAGACATATTTGTGACATTCTGTGTTTTAAATATCTAAAAATGTTTTTCTGTATAGCTTGTATCTGATTTTCATTAATGCCACAGTGGGGACACCACATTATGGAACTATACCCCAGCAATGATCGAACATATGAAACATAAATATTGACAATGCAACTTACTAAAATTCTTTGACATCCTTATAACTTGATTGGCTCTGCTTATTATAAGATCATAATGATCCGTGAAACGACGCATGTTATCTAGATGTACACCCAAATATTTTATTACTTTCACTTTGTTTATATCGGAACCCCCAAGTTTGAAGCCAACATCAATAATATTCTTTTTTCTACTAAAAATCATGCATGGGCACTTCCCAGCCTTAAGCTTAAGGTTATTTCGCAAACATCAATCATTCAACAAATCCAAATCTCTCTGTAGCAAAATACGGTCTTTAGATGTGAGATTTCTGAAAATTTTCAAACCATCTGCAAAAAGTAGAAATAGAAAAGTAGTTCAGACCTTTCCCGATATCATTCATCAAGACTAAAAACAACTTAAGACCCAAATGCGACCTTTGAGGGACACTAGAAGCGACATCAAATCGCTCCGAGTGAAATGCCACCAACTTTACCTGTAAAGTTCTGCCCTGTAGGTATGAGCTGATCCAAGAATTCATGGACCCTACAACACCCAAACTTTTCAGTTTTTCCAAGAGAATGCCGTGATCAAGCACATCAAAAGTCTTGAAAGTCCCTTTCATACCCCCCTCTCCATGTATATTCTTCTACAAAATTGGTATAAAATGAAATATTTTGTAAGTTTAGTTCTAGTGGATCTTCCCTCCTTAAACTCATGCTGTCTCTCAACTCTAATATTTCTAGAAGTTCTCTCCAAAACTGGCAAAATCAGTCTCTCCAAAATCTTGGGAAACGCAGGTTTTATACACACCAGCGTGTAGTTTTTAATGTTTATGTTTTTACGTGATTTAAATATTGGTGATATAAATCAGTGGTTCCATTTATCAGGGAAGAGACCCGTGCGCAAACAATAGTTAAAAATAAATGTCAATGGTTCACACAAAGATACAACACACTCTCTTAGAAATGTATTAGGTAACAAAACTAGACCGGAATCTGACATTCAACGTTAACAAAGTGTTGAACAAACAGTCGAAGTTCACCTTAATAGTGTTAACATTCACTGCATTACCAGCACTCACAGAATGTATATCTGCTACAGTTATAATGCGGAAGTTCTCGTAAATAGACCGAAAGTACTTGCTGAACATGTCTGCAACAATCAATCAATCAATCAAAATGTACTTTATTGTCAAGAATACAAAGAATTTCTGTCGACAGAAGAAGCTAATGCTTTTTTTCTTTCCTTTTCCTTTGTTTAATAGCAAGTAAAAAAAAACTAACAAAGAAGTAAAACCATATATAGGTGAATATCTATGTTAAAGTGTACAATTCATAGATCCATCTAGTAATAAAAATATAATAAAGAAAAGGAAAAAAAACACTCAAAACCAAAAAAAAAAATATAAGCAAAAGACCTGTTAAAGTACATAATAAAACTAACATTTGTAACAAAAGGTAGTAACAATACTTGAGTCATATAATCAAATACAATAAAAAATCAAAAGGCAAAATAATACATAATTGACACCAGACAAAAGAAAAAACAATGGATAATTAGAGTAAGTTGTCTGCGTAAAACTCACCCAGACTCTAGTATGCTTTGTTTTGCAGTGCGTATTTTAGGGTGCGTCTAAAAATCTTAAGTGAATCAGAATTCCTAACTGA
Source organism: Kuschelorhynchus macadamiae (assembly GCA_030620095.1). Classification (NCBI taxonomy): domain Eukaryota; kingdom Metazoa; phylum Arthropoda; class Insecta; order Coleoptera; family Curculionidae; genus Kuschelorhynchus; species Kuschelorhynchus macadamiae. Next base: position 34,451 of record JAUTXW010001331.1, on the reverse strand, counting down.
ATTGACAGATGGTTAAATATTTTTCTGCCCTCATAGATAAAAGATCATTTAGTATTCCTTAGTGGGGATAGGTAGAGGTAGATGAGATGCTTGCCTAGTATTGTGTCTAGGTGATAAAATTCGAATGGTATTGCTAAATTAGTAAAACAGAGAAGCAGTCTCAAGAATAAATAGAGAGGTGAGCGTGACTTAAAATGAGGTCTGCAGGACTCTCTTTGGGTAACCTTAGCGATAAAACGAACAGCCTTCTTCTGCAATAAAAAAACAATGTTTAAAAGATTATGACTACTGGCACCCCAGAATGGAATACCATACCTAAGATGTGATTCAAATAATGCAAAATAGACTGATCGAGCCAACGCTGGGCCAAGTTCACTCCTAGCAATCTTAACTGCAAAACAGCCAGAGGAAAGTCTCCCACTCAACTTTAAAATATGGTCTTCAAAGCGAAGGTCACCATCTATGAAAACCCCTAAAATTTGAAACGCCCTCCTTCCTAAGTCCACACTTGTACCCTGCATGTTACACCTAAATCCAACCACATTTGTCTTGGCTACATTAAAGGAAAGTCGGTTCGCGTCACACCATAGTTTTATACCGTTAATGTCAGATGATATATTACTTTTCAATTGCATAGAATCTTTGTGTTGCCATACAATCGTCCGCAAAGATAGTAAAATCGCCAGAAATTTGAACACGTACAAGATCATTTATATACATCAAAAAAAGGACAGGCCGAAGCACCGATCCCTGTGAAACGCCACAGTCGATGTGGCAGTATGTTGATTGCACACCAGAAACAACAACTGACTGACTGCGACCAGAGAGGTAGGACTCGAACCAGGCCAGAGCATTACCTCTAAAACACTCTGTGATCAATGCAGTCAAAGGCTTTTAACAGATCACAGAATACCGCTGCCGCCAACTCACCCCGATTCAGACAAAGATAAACAGTTTCTAGAAAGCCGAAAATGGCATCGTGAGTTCCCTTAGAGCTCTGTCTCTCTCTCTCTCTCTCTCTCTCTCATCTTGCCCACCCTCAGCCTTTTAATCTTCAAGCATCATGCATTATGAATTGTCAACCCACGCCCAGCATTATTTTCATTCATTCCCTTCACAACACATCTCTTCAATAGTTAAACTCGAGATAATATTGATAATTACCAGTTGCTTGATAACTTCTGTGAGCAGTTTTTTTTTCAGTAACTTTTTTTTAAGTTGTAGTAAACCAAGCCGGAAAATTTTATTTTTTACTACAGTATTTAGGCACAAAGATATCTATAGCTTCATAAATGATTGTAAAAAAATGTATCAATAATTCTGAAGAGAACATCTTCAGAATTTTTTAAAGCAATCATTCACCTGGATATTCAATACAGTATTCTCCTCAAATTGTCGATAAAGTTGTACATTTGCTGGTTCAACATTTTCATTACAAAGAAATTTGATGAAAAGATTCGTTGCACGACAGTATTTTCAACAGGCTATTCGAATATAGTCAAAAGAAAAATAGTTGAGATCAAGTTAACAGTACACAAAGCTTCTGAATGGATCGATACATTACTAGAAAACGCCATTTTAAATTTCATAAAATGATATTAGATGTGGTATCAAATTAGTTGTATGTATAATTTTTGCAGGGTCAATTTGTGTTTTTTTACAATTTCTCATATCAGTGGTAAAAAGAATATTTTTTTACACGACATCCTTTGAGTCGAAAGAAAGTTAAAAAAGCAAAACCTACTTTTAACTTATTTTATTTTTAGTCAAAGTAATTACTAATGTTTTTCAGTACTAGTGTTGAAATGTAAATAACTACAGAAGATTCTTTGTGGTTATAAGGAAAATAGTGTTTATTACTTTTGTGAAAGTGGTTCATTTCAATAATTGTTATATCTTACTTCAATATTTATTTATGTAGGTATTCCTTGAGAAATACACAGTATCGTTTTTCTACGATGAGAAAAATCCTCCGCAGCCGTTCAAGTCTAAGAAGGAACACCAGAACTTTGTGTTATTGACCCTGAAGTTGCTTTGCACACATTTCCATTTGTGCATCAACGGAAATCTGAATACTACTGTACTCAACAAGCATGCCAAAGCTTTGAGAACTGCACTTTTCAGGTAAAAAATCATATCTTACTAAACATTTCAAAATCAGTAGCTCCGCAACTATTCCTTCAAATTACTAATTAATTTTGATTTAAAACATGTTAAGCTAACACTAAAAAAATCTATGTCATCACTATCACAGAACCTATTTCCTGCATTCCATATCTGGGTTGGCGAACTTGAAATACCATAGTTTGTTCGATGGAACGGCACATGGAAGAGTTTCTTATTTCATGTTTGCCTTGGTAAGACAGAAAACGAATTTTTTTCTATTTTCTAAGTTCAGGGCATTTAAAATTTGCATTAATTATTTTAAATAGGGTACATAAGTCTACGATTAACCTTCTATTATCAAGAGAATCTAAATTCAATAAAGTTGTAAAACCTATTAATCTTAAGAATTTCTTCTGTACCCTTTCCAATTGTTCCACATAAGTTCTGTAATATGGTGACCACACAGGACAAGCATATTCGACAATTGATCTAACAAAGCCACAATACAATACTTTAAAACAATTAATGTTACTAAAATCAAACAATGTATGGCGAATAAAACCAAGGACTTTCATTGCTTTATTAACAATATATTCTATATGATAATTAAAAGTTACTTCCTTATCAAAATATACTCCTAAGTCTACCTTCTCTAAAATGATATCATTTATCTTATAGTCGAAAGACACAGTTGTTTTGATTCGACTGAATTGCATTATTTCACATTTATTAGTATTTACAGGCAAACCATTAAAAATACACCAATGTGACAAACGGTCAATATCCTCTTGAATTAAACGTCTATCATCATAACTACTTAAGTCATTAATGTAGACATTAAACAACAAAGGCGCCAAGTGTGTCCCCTGAGGAACTCCCGATGTGACCCCAAAGTCTTTAGAGAAATGATTTTTTAATCTTACTATTTGTTTTCTTCCTGTTAAATAATCCTTAAACCATTCTAAGAGTTGACCGAAAATACCAATTTGATTTAGTTTTTTTATAAGTATTTCGTGATTAACTCTGTCAAATACCTTGGAGATATCCATGTATATGGCGTCTACCTGACATTTTTCCTCCATTGCATTCTTCAGAAAATCCTCATATATTAATAGATTGGTTGTTGTGGATCAGCCATGCACAAAACCATGCGGTTTTGAGGTTATTGTATTCTGAATAAGTGGTGTTATTTTAGATGGTACGATTATTTCAAGTACTTTAGCTATTAGTGAAATTTTACTAACACCTCTATAGTTTTCAATAAACGATTTGTTTCCACTTTTAAAAATAGGAGAGACAAAAGAGGTTTTCCACCAGACAATGACATGCAAAATATTTTACATAAAACAGGAGATAACACATATTTACAATTTTTCAAAAAGATAACATACATCTTGGTTATTGTAAAATTGGTTCTAAGGTAGTTTTTTACGTAGAATCCAATGGTGTATTTTGATTTTTGCTGTGGCAACTCATTTTTCTATGACAGTATATATATATATATATATATATATATATATATATATATATATAAATATATATATATATACATACAGTGTGTCCCAGATTCGCTTCTCTATACAGGGATCTCGGCTCCTATTATACCTACAGTAAAGGTTAAATGGGGAAAGTTTTAGAGGAAACTTATTGCATTCGATATCCGACTTCAGATTTACGATCGATCAATTGTTTTTGGAAATGTCGGGGAAAAACCGAAAATGGCGGATTTCGTTTTGGGCCAGTATATCCAGAACGGTAAATTTGATAGCTGCCAAAATGTGACATTATTCGGACACATTTTTAAGACAAATAAGATGGCGTATACGACACGTCTTCATTGTTTTTTGTTAACCCGCAACCCTCCTCAACTTTCATTTTTCTTATGGCCGCCATATTGGAATTTTTGATTTTTGGAAAGAGCCTAAAATTTCCAGTCTAGTGATATCTCACAAGTGCATTAAAGATTTTGGTATTATCGAAATATTACACTTCGTAAAGTTAGGTTTCAGTTTTTTCTAAGGAGGCCATGATTTATCTGTAACAAAATTGGATTTTGACTTTGACGTTAAGTTAAATAGTTGAAAGTATCAAAGCTGTGTTTTAATAAGTAGTAGGTGTACTTTCAATCATACAGAAACACCGACGTTACCTCAGCAAGGTATTTGGAGATGTACCCCGAACGACGGCAGCCTCATAAAACCCAGTTCAGGATAATCGTAGTTAATTTAATTAACCATGGTGCCTTCGAACAACCTTAAAGCGGATACAATAATAACAATGAAAATCGAGACAGAAACATTTTACAAGCTATCAACAAAAACCCTAGTGCATCGGTAAGAACACTACAGAGAGTTTTAAAAAAGAATAAGTACCATCCATACAAACCCATAATAGTACAAGGACTTAAGGAAACTGATTTTTCAAGACGGGTACAGTTCTGTGAGTGGTATACTAGGAGATGTAATGAAAATCCTGATTTTGTAAATCATGTCTTGTGGTCCGATGGTCCATTGGGCTGTGCAAAATCTCACGAAGTAAGTGGCGTCTACAGATCAGATTTGGAGACGTCTACAGATCAGATTTGGAAGTAACGTTTGGTGTGGGATCATTGGTAAGTTAATCTAACCAATCTTTCTTAAATAGGCAACAAATGATGGTCAAATAATAATCTTTTTTTTTTTCGTTTAGTTCTTTAATGATACTAAAAGAGTATAATCTTATAAAAAAAAAGTAAAACGTTCTACTCTAGTCAGTTAACTTACTTTTTTGATATTGTATTACATTTTTATTCAATCATTTTGTATTGTAGTTTCGAAGAACCTAAAGAAAATATCTACTTTTTAATAAAGATAATTTTCCCTTTATAATTTATAGTTTCTAGTACCACCCGGCCGACCCTGCCGCCCTTGACTGTTGGGCACCTATTTATAAATTATTAATCATTTCAGGAAATCGACTTATTGCTTCATTTTTGTTTGACTACAACCTAAACGGGCAGAGGTACCTAGAGCTTTTGCGAAACCAGGTTATACCAGCCGTACGAGCTATTCTAACGGAAGATGAATTAAGAAGAACTTGGTTTCAACAAGACGGATGCCCGGCTGACAATACCATTCAAGTCAGAAACTTCTTAAGAGAGCAGTTTGACGAAAGAATAATTTCTTTAAATGGTCCAATATCTTGGCCTCCTAGATCCACTGACCTGTCGCCCTTGGATTTCTACCTCTGGGGTCACACGAAGAATGAAATCTATGAATTTGACCCCCCCGTGACCATAGAAATCCTGAGCCAAGGAGTTCTGGACACATTTAGAAATATTAACCGAAATACACTTACCAGGGTTGTACAAAAAACAGTCACCAATTGTCAAAAATGTCTCGATGCAAATGGACGTCATTTTGCAGATTTGTAAATTAATGTTACAAACTTACAAAGTAGTTAAAGCTCATTTAGATTTTTTAAGTCGTTATTTACGTTCATGTTGTATTGAAAATTCAATGCGTTCAATACATTACTTACTTATTAATGTAATCTTGTGACAAATAAATCATGGCCTCCTTTAAAAACATTGAAACCTAATTTACGAAGTGTGATATTTTGATGACACTAAAATCTTTAATGCACTTGTGAGATATCACTAGACTGGAAATTTTAGGCTCTTTTTAAAAATCGATAAATCCAATATGGCGGTCATAAGAAAAATGAAAGTTGAGGCGGGTTGCGGGTTAACAAAAAAGACGTGTCGTATACGCCATCTTATTTGTCTTAAAATGTGTCCGAATAATGTCACATTTTGACAGCTGTCAAATTTACCGTTCTGGAAACGAAAAACGAAATCCGCCATTTTATAGATTATAGAATAGATTATTTTGAAAAGTTGGCCTAGAGTACAGCTGAACTTAAAGTTTCTTTCTAAAATATTTTCTATTGTGCAGTGTTGTTGCTTCTACTCTAAACCGGTGGCAACATCAAATTTTTTAAATGAAATGCCTTGTATATTATTGCATTTTTGTATTGTGCAATATTTCCTATACATAAATTAGAAATTGATGCTTGGAAATTGAAATGTTGACCCGTTGAGGCCCTGTAACTACCAAACAACTTACATTCCTATCTAGTTTTTTAGATATTTATATCCTGACTAATAATTTGGCAAGAAATTTTAAATTTTGACACTTCCTATCAAACCGGAAATTGTGGGAAAAAGATACTAAGATAAGAAACTCAAATCCATTTTGTTCTAACTTAAGTATTTTGACAGATACAGCGCTGCAATCAAAAAGGTCAAAAATATTAAATTTTGAAATGTCATTTCTTCTAGATATAGGAAATATAAATTTACAAAATATATATAGGATGCTCAGGAACATAAAAAAATGCAATAATATACAGGGCATCCATTTAGAAAACGAATTATGTTGTCACCAGTTTAGGTTAGCAGCTGCAACACTGCATAATTAAAACTATTTTAGAAAAAACTTTATGTTCGTCTGGTCCTGGGTGAAATTTTGAAAATAATCTTTTCATTGGTTCTCCAGATACTTCTAATAGGCCACTGAGTTTAGGGCAACCTTTATACAGGGGTTAGGGGTTTGACTACAAATATTTTAAAACGTGATAGTATGGACCATTTTGATTAAAAAATGCTTAAATGACATAAGGTCAATTCTTTACCATTTTTGAGAAAAATGACCTTAAAGTTGTATTTTGTTTTATTAATTTTTAAGCCGACGGTTAACACATGTAAAACAATTAATTATATAATTTTCTACAAAATGCCTACAAACTTTTTCTTAGTAACGTATCTGAACAATGTGCGTGCTTAAATAGTGGCGGTAGTCATATTCAGCATTTACTTAAAGTTTTTAAAATACTTTTTTTAGTTTTCGAATTACCTACCTAGTGCTATAAACTAATATGCTTGGTAAGTTCATGTTCTTTATTGATTTTTGGAAACTAAGAAACTTAATTAGGGTTGCTCAGTTAAAAACTAGATAAATAAATAATCTAAAAAGTTTTAATAATAGGTTTTTACTATTTTTTTATACACGCCGATATTATCCTAACAAACCACAATTTATTAAAAAATTAGTTCATACATTCCAAAAAAATTATCAAAATAAAATAACTGAATCGTTTTCAAACCTACAGGTTTTTATACTTCTTTATTGACAAAACACAGGTGATGAGATTGTCATCACATTGATGTCCAAGCAAACAGCAATGTTGCCATGAAGTCTTGGAATTAGTTCTTCAAAATTAAACATTTTAAAATTAAATATCTCGAAAACTTTTTCAAATTTACCGATGGTTTATTAGAATATTTTGTTGTTCATACTATCCTATGTTAAAATATTTGTAGTCAAACCCTGTATATTGATAATAATGGGAAAATACTTTGAGATCAAGCAGTTTGTTTAAAAAAAAATCTTGAAAATACACAAGGCGTGTTTAATCCCATCGTTAACAAAAATAGAGTATGTAAATATCTTTGGTTTTTTTTGTGAGCCATTGGCGTAGATAATTAATACTTTTATAAGTATAGGTTTTAAAAAATTCACGCTTTGATAGAATATTTACGGATCTGACTCAAATTGAGTACAAATATTGGATATTCAAATATATTCAACGACAATTACACTGTTCTAAATTAATATTTATATAAGTGTCTTAGGAGTCATTGGTGAAGATTAACTATATATTTAAAAAAAATATATTATAAGGTTAAATACCTCAACTGATGAAATTCACTAACATATGTATACAGGAAAGTAATATATTTGTCAAAACAAATTTCAATATTACATTATATTTTGGGAATTCTTCAGAATGTTCTCATTTCAGGCTCGTTGACATCGAAGCACCGGAAGACATTCACAATCTAGCTCGGGAAGTGTTAAATATCGGAGCCCCTTTGTTGTTACCTCTTTTAAACGAGAGAGTGGAATTTTTGCATTCCCACTTATCCAGCGGTAACTCACTGTCTCAAGGCCAACAGATGCTGTTGAGCATCATACTGAGCAGCTTGGAGGATCCTATACACATAGCATCGTTGCTAGGTGAGAGATAAAGCAGCTGTCGTTAAGTTAAGAATGAAAATGGAAATAATATATAAAATGTTTTTCTTTAAACTGTTTATTTATTTTTTTATTTATAATACGTTTTTCAGGCTATACAACAGGAACAGAGAAAGCAAAAGAGTTGGACAGCAAAATGACGTCCACGTTGATGTATACATTGTTGCAGTCTTTTACGAAGAATACTGAAGAAACGTTGGATTCCGTTTCCAAATATATGGCCATTCAAACTAAATTCAAATGGCAGAGTCCAGGAAATTCTAAAGTGTGTCATTTACAAAGGTAAGTTCTATGAATATAATTCATTTATATTCACAAATGAATTGTTTTAACTATTATTTATAAAAATGCATACTTTTTTAGGCTGCTGTCCTCCTTGCAGAACCATATGTTGGCTCACTACACACTAGCAAATCAAGGAGACTGTAAGGAAATGACAGAAAACGATTTTTTGGTAAATCATCTCATAAGCCTTTTTCATTTTGCTATACAAGTTTTGACAAAGGCTGCCACTATTTTGGTAAGTAATTTAATCAGGGGCGTGCGATGAAATTTTAAGAAAGGGAAGCAATATTTAGAAACTTACCTATTTGTAATGTAATTCGATTCTTTGATCATTTTTTGCAAATTCGTCAATGACGGCGTCATAAAAACGGCGATGCTCCGACATATTTTGGAGAAGTTTGTTTTCAATGGACAACAGCGATGTATTCGAAAGTCTCTCCTGCCCCGTTGAATTTCTCACGAAATTTAAGGGGGAAATTAAGGGTTGAAAAGTTGCGTTCTGCTGATGAACTTGTGGCAGGTATTGTCAATACTAATTCACACAATTTCGACACTTCGGTGTAGGCATCTTCCAGCTCCTTGTCATTTAAAAATTGCATTAGTTCCCTAACGCTATTTTTTGCGCTAATGTCATCAGTTTCGTAAATCACTTTTAGTTCAGATCGCAGTAACACTCGGCCGAAGAACTGGCCATAATGAAGAAGAAGAGATTTAAACCTATCTTCTGGAAAAGTTTTTCCTTTAAATGCATCAAAATTGCAGAGCTCGAGGAATTTAAAATCATTTAAACCGTTAAATCTATAGTTTATTTGTTGCTGAATTTGATCGATTATTTCATAAAAGAGGCGTCTGTATGATGTTTGAACATCTCTGACCTTCTCTGTTCGAAGACGCTTGGCTTGTGGCTCTACATTTAACGTCATCGTTTTCTCCCAAAATAGGTCAAAATCATCTCTTTTTTGGCTTAACATGGACTTAAAATCATCCACTTTTTTTAGGCAAAAGGCAATATCATTTGTTTTAGTTTGTAATATATTAAAAACATTGTCCGAGAATGGAAATATTTCTGAAAATATGTTCAACAAATAATTGAAATTAAAATCTCGCTTCAAACAGTCCAAAAACCCCCTCGAACTATTTATTGCTTCTGAGTCCCACGTTTCATTATTTTCTATTATATTCTCAAATAGTTCAATCAGTGATTCACGATTTTCAGCTACTGTTAACACAAGTCTTCCGTTATAGTTCCACCTAGTAGGAGCTACTTTGGGCAATCGTTTGCGAACAATGGAGTCCAAGTACGTTTTGTTGACTTGGAAAAAAAGCAGCCATGCCACTTAAAGTATCATCATTGCTTTGAGCAACTAATTTTTTCTCTCCATTAATTTCTTTAGTAACGTTATAAACTACGGTATATAATGCATCTGCTGTACGAGTTTCGGACACATTCTTAAAACCTAAAAATCGCTCTTGAATACTTCCGTCTGTTTTAACGTAGCGTATTACTAGAAAACTGGCTAAAATTAGTGATATCAGTTGTTTCGTCCAGAATTCTTCTTAGAATAATGGTTGCAACAGCAGAAATTAAATCATTCTGGATTCGATTCGACGTTCCGCGAAAAATGCTAGACTGCTCTAAATGAATTTTTAAGCAATCCTCATATTTAGCCATTAAACTAAGTAAATCTTAAAAATTTCCTCTATCTGAAGAAACCCTTGTTTAGTCATGACCTCTGAATCCCAATTCGTGCTGTCCGAGAAAACAAACAACATCGATAAGTCTTCTTAATATTTGCCTATTTTTATCGACTAGTTCATTGTGTTGGCGGTGACTAATTTCCAACTGTTTATTAATTTTTTTAAAAATTGTTCGTATTGTTTTTCCGGATAAAAATGTCTAATACAGTTTTTCATTTTTGTGGTTAAATTTTTCATAGGCGGTTTTACCCTTCCTTTGGAAATTATTTGAAGCTTATCAACGAAGTTTAATGTTGAAAATCCCTTTATTATTAAGACATACACCACAAATTCACACACTCTCTTCTTACTAAATTCTCCAACATTTTCAACGTTATTACCGACAGCCGAAGTTAACGGTATTTGCATAGGACGACGCGACGTATGTATCACACAACACATAGCGGATAGCCGTTCAAACAAAGAACCTACTCCAACGATAGTTTCCGCTCCCACTTAAAGCAGGCGACTGAAATGCACAAATTGCAAACAGCCGGTGGAAAGTTCAATAACCTCTGGCTCGATTCACAGGAAATCAAGCATACCGGACTTGATTGCAGAGAAGCTAGCGGCCCGCATACGTTCAATTCGATTTCTATTGTGGCTCGGTCGCAGTCAAGGCTGCATCCTATTTCAACAATTGCATTTTAGAAGATGTTTTGCATTTTTTTTTTTGGGGAAGCACTGCTTTCCTCGCTTCCATAAACTGCACGCCCCTGAACTTAACCAAATCGAAATTTAACATATATTTGAACGTTCCTTCCTGTTTGTCAGATTCTGCTTTAAGGTAAGCTTAAAAGCTACTGTTTTTTAATCAGAATTTTGTATCTTTATCTTTTCTCACTAACTTAGTTCATTCCGAGAAGTAACTGACGTAGTGTTCGGGAAACCCTTTTCCCAATGTGCAACTGGTACATCAAAAACCATTCCAAGTACATTTCTAACTCCGGCTAAATGCAGTTCTCGCTTTTAATTACTAAAATTATTCCTTTTATATTATAGCAAAATTTCTCAAACTATTAATTTCACTCTCTTACGTTATTCCTAGAAATTTCCTATGCATAAAATAACTTTTTATATCGCTTCTACCAGCAAGTTTGGTGAATAAAAATGTAGCAAGGCTTTAGCTTGCAAAAACCGTACATAATAAAAAAACTGCCCGTGTTAAGTTTCATACCTATATCTCCCCTAAAAATATTATAAGTTTAAAACCAGTTTAAGGCGACAAAGTAAATAAATCAGCCGCATGTAAATCAAACTTTTTTTATCTTTCTCACTCTAGTTGATTTCACTATCGAGATGTACAAGCTGTGTTCTTATCCTTTTCCAACTTTATTACTTCATATAGCCCCATTTTATTTAGGTGAGGAAGGCATCTACGATTTATTTAAGTAGGTAAAGCCGGTCACTCAAGTGCCATATAGATTAAAAGTGAACTCCCGATTTAATTCTTAAAAAGAGTCCGCAATAAAGAGTGGATAAGTAGTCGAGTCGACCGAAAGTAATTCGCTTTACAGGCCATTCGTGCCTCACTATGTCCTCTCGATCGATATCCACCACGGAACCGTTTAGTCGAGGGTCTTCACTCCGAGGACGCTAGCGACACCTAGTTAGAAGAGATCCACTCTGTGAACTCGCGATCACGACTACGCACAAGGCCACTTGATGACGTTGCATGTCCATTGAATCTTTCTAATGATTTTTCACTATTAAAAGGACCTACTAGTCCAGTCTCGTATCTGTTCGAAAAGTTGACGCGCCCGGCCTATATAAAGCCGGCATCACACGGCAGCGGCCAGTTCTAATTCCAAGAGCGAACGAAGCGATATAAGCGAAAGAGTGCCAACTAGCAGTGAAGTTGCTACCTGTGCGATAAGTGATTATAGTGAGTTGAGTATAATGTTTTTTGACGCGTGTAAGGCGGATACTGACGGACATTTTTATCGGAGAATTAAACTGGTTTCTTCTACCTTGACATTAAAAATGGCTTCTACTTCGGGTAAAAAACGAAAAATTAGTGAAGAAAAGCGCATATTTCAAGAAAAGTAGACTTTGTTCGTTAGTGTTCATCAAAAACCCGTCTGATCGGTGTATCAAGAATCCCTTTCAGGCTTGAAAGAATACAACTTAAAAAGACCTTACGATACAAAGCATGCCACAAAGTTTGAGACATTGAAAGTACAATTACCGCAAGATAAAGTGAGAGCTCTAAAAAGTAAGCTTAAATGACAGCTAGATAGTTTTCAAAAGCAGAAGATTGAAAATGAAGCAAGCTTGAAGGTTATATATTATATCCGAAAAAATAGTTTTGAAATCTAAACCTTTTACTGATGGTGAATTTATCAAGGAATGTATGGAGGCCGCCGCTGAAGTATTGTGCCCGTGTCAAAAACAACTTTTTTCTAAAGTTAGTTTGTCCAGTGTTACTGTCGCCAGAAGAATTGAAGAGTTAGCGGCAGACATTGAAAATTCACTAAAAGAACGTGCATCGAAGTTCGTATACTATTCCGTTGCGCTCGACGGAAGGACAGATTTAACCGATACCGCTTAATTAGCTATATTTATTCGAGGCATTGATAATTTTTAATTTTGAATTCACCTTTTTCCAATTAGAGGAAGTACAAAAGGATGTGATATTATATGTGTTTGATGACAGTACTGAGACGATATATTTTAGAATTGACAAACCTTGCTGCAGTTGTAACAGACCATGGTAGGAAAAAATGAAGAGCTCGTGGGTTTGAGGAAAAATCAGGAGAAAGATCTTCCTTTGATGCACTACCATTGTATCATTAATCAACAAAATCTTTGTGCAAAATCCACGAATATTGATGAGGTGATGAAAGTGGTTGTAAAAACTTTGAACTTCATTAAATCGCGCGGCCTCAACCACAGAGAATTCCAAAATTTTTTACACGAAATTAATGCCGGGTATGGTAATGTGACATATTTTTCTAAGCTGAGCAGAGGAAAAATGCTAAAACGCGTTTTTGAACTCAAGAAAAAAATTGCCTCCTTCATAGAAACCAAAGGGAATCCAGTTCCTCAATTTGGTGACCCCGACTGGCTGCGCGACTTTGGATTTCTCACGGATATCACGCTGCACCTCAATGACGTGACCACCAAACTACAAGAAAAAGAAAATCTCATCGACAAACTACTTGCCACTGTGAAGACATTTGAGTTTAAACTGGATTTATGGAAGAATCAGTTGTTGAAAAAATAGTTTACGCACTTTCCTAAACTGAAGAGTTGCGAATGTACAGGGTTTTCCCGTATATTTTTCCACATACCTAGAGAGTTTATTTGAATAGATACGGAAATGTCGTAAATACAAAAGTTGTTGAGTTTTTTATGAAGATTTAGAATATTATATCATTAGTGCGAAAATATTATTGGAAATGTCAAATTTTGATAGGTTGTCAGTTTTTTTAAATGAAACACCCTATATATTAAATCATATTCTGGAAGATATTTTTTTCTAATTTCAAATATATATATATATATATATATATATATATATATATATATATATATATATATATATATACTTCCAATATATTCTGTCAATTAGTTTTTGGATATACAGGGTTATTCACGCAACCCGTTCATTAAAAATTTTTGATGATGCCATTTAGATAAAGATTTCAAATTTTGAAATTAAGTTAAGGTCAAGGGGTACTTCTTTTTTGAAATATTTTCAACTTCCTGTCACTTCCGGTTTAACCGGAAGTTTATATCAACTTGCTTATTTTAAATGAAACACCCTGTATTTTATGATATTTTTGGATTCTACGGAGAATTTTAGCGCTATTTTATGTAGCATGTCCTATACCTAGGTTCAAGCGTTCTTAAGATATTTGACCTTGAACCGAAAATGAGCCTTCGGGGTACCAAATTTTAAAAGCTCATATTTTTGTAAGTTTTGAAGATATAATCTTTATATTTTGCAGACGATCGGTAAATAATCTTAGGTTTCTATTTTTTTTATTGAATTTGTCTATTTTTATACAGGGTGTCCTAAATTTAGCGGCAAACATTCACATTTTCAAAGCCGCTAAAGTCCGTTTTTTTAAATGGGACACCGTATAACTTTATGCACTATCAAACGTAGAATTTAATTTTCTATCGAACTGTATTTAGGTTCCCTATACCTATTCGTAACCATTTTCGAAATAATCAGGTTTTTATTAAACTACCATATGTATTTGCTAAATGCTTACACCTTCCCGTAGTAAGCCATGGAAAAACAATTGTTGTGCTTTTCAATTCAACATGACAGCTGATTTGAAACTTTTAAATTAAAATATAATAACACTCAAAAGCTGATATTCTCAATTTATTTTATATTCGCGGAAAATGTTACAAAATATTGGAGAGAACGTGCCATGTTTTTAATGAAAAACATCCTCATTTATCGCCAATGAACAAGAGAAAATTGAAGAGGATTGAACCGAAATTTTTTCGTTTCGGAAAAGTTAAAGTTATAAAAAATGTAATAAATTGTTTACATTATTTTTAACCATATTTACTAAGTTCGAGACTGTTCTAAACTTGTTTTAGTGAACTTAAAAATTATAGCAATTTAACAATCAACAATAAATAAATAAAATAATAAAATTGAATTATAACAAATGTTCTATATGCTGTCCGTTCATTTGAAGACACATTTCAATTCTTCTCTGTACAGTTGCTGTGGCCCGTTGAATTTGTCCGTTTTCTAATTCGGCAAAAGCTGTTCGTATCCTGTCCAGTAAATCTTGTTGGTTATTTACTGGGGAAGCACAGACTTTACCTTTGATCAATCCCCATAAATAAAAGTCTAGGGGTGTTAAATCGGGCGATCGCGGTGGCCATCTTCAAGGGCCATTGGGACCAATCCAGCGATCTTCAAAAATTCGAGATAATTGGAGATAAACTGCAGCGGAATTATGTGCTGGTGCCCCATCTAATTGATACCAATAATTTTGCAGCTCACCAATAGGAATTTCTTCTATAAATTCAGAAACCGTCCCTCGTAGAATTTCCAAATAATTATCACTGTTTAAATTGTCTTCATAAATACAGTATCGCACCTGATCATTTAATACTATACCGAAAACATTGAAGCTAAACCTCTCTTGAGAACGCGTTTCGCGTAAAGCGTGCGGATTTTCTGCTGCCAAGAAATGTTCATTTCTTCTTTTTGTTATTCCTTCTCTAGAAAATTTCGCTTCATCGGTCCAAAATATTTTTGAAAGGAATTGAGGGTCCTCTTGAATTTTCAAAAAATGAATTCGCAAAATTCTACTCGTCAGACGTCATCACCAGGTCTCAAGGCTTGCACGTTTTGGAAGGAATAAGGGTGCATATGATGTTCGCTCAAGATTCTTTGGACAGATGAAGAAGAAATTCCCAAATCGTTTTCTGCAGACGGTATTGAACTTTGCGGGTTTGCGTGGAAATAAGCTAATGTGTTTATTACGTTATCCTCGGCATTTGTCACTGGTTTCGGAACATTTTTTGTAACTTTAACCATGCCAAAACGCAAAAAGTTCGTTTCAATCCTCGTGAATTTTGACTTGTTCATTGGCGGCAAATCAGGGTGGCGTTCATTAAACACACGACACGTTCTCTCCAAAATTTTATAAAATTCTCCATGAATATAAAATAGATTGAGAATATCAGCGTTTGAGTATTCTTCCATTTCGATTTAGAAGATTTAGTTTATCACTAATAGCTTTCGATAAATAACGCATACTAATCATCTGTCATATTTGATATTGGATCTCAATTGTTTTTCCATGGCTCACCTTTGGAACATGTAAACATTTAAGCAAATACATACGATATTTTTATAAAACCCAATTATTTCGAAAATGGTTACGAATAGGTATAGGAAACCTTAATACAGTTCGATAGAAAATGAAATTCTACATTTGATAGTTAGAAATATAGAAAGTATATAGAAAGTTATAGGGTGTCCCATTTAAAAAAACGGACTTTAACGGCTTTGAAAATGTGAATGTTTGCCGCTGAATTTAGGACACCCTGTATAAAAATAGACAAATTCAATTAAAAAAATAGAAACCTAAGATTATTTACCGATCGTCTGCAAAATATGAAGATTATATCTTACTTACAAAAATATGAGATTTTAAAATTTGGTACCCCGAAGGCTCATTTTCGGTTCAAGGTCAAATATCTTAAGAACGCTTGAACCTAGGTATAAGACATGCTACATAAAATAGCATTAAAATTCTCCATAGAATCCAAAAATATCATAAAATACAGGGTGTTCCATTTAAAATAAAGAAACATTAAAGAAATTTGCATCGATAGCTCGTAACGAATATCATAGACGGTTTCCAGATAGACCAACACCGATTCGTAGCATAATATTAAACATCGTTAAACAAGTGAATGAAAGAAAAACACTTAACCGAAAAGTTAGAATAGTGGAAAGAAACAATACCATAAAAAATCAATAATATAAAGTAGGTAAATAATAATATTAGCTTAAAGAACTAGGTTTTGGTTTTCTATACAGCCTCCTTGGTTTATAATGCATTTCTGAATACTTCTTCTAAATTTTCTGTGTATGGATGCGTAGATAAAATGAGGTAATTGGGTGTTTAAATCGTCGATTGTTTGTACTATATTTTGCTCTAAAGCTTGGATGGTTCTTGGCCTATTGTAGCATATCTTGTCTTTCAGATAACCCCACAAAAATATGTTCAATGGAGAGAGATCGGTGCTGTTTGCTGGCCGTCTCAATGGTCTTGACATTTAAAAAATTGGTGACTGGCTGGACCTTATGAGGAGGGGCACCATCATGTTGCCATATCAAATTAAGATATGAATTAATCGGTAGTTGTTCTAAATGCCCCTCGATTTCGTTTTCTAATAACTTCTGATACCTTTGTCCGGTTAAATTCCCATTTAAAAATATAGATAAATATATATCTTCTTCCCTGAATTTTGACCGCCTGAAGAGCTGGCGGGTTTTTTTTTTTTTTGACCAAAAATGCTTATTTTTCCGGTTAAACATGCCTCCAGTGGTAAATGTTGCCTCGTCAGTGAAAATTATGTTTGACAGATTTAGTTGGTTCATCATAACACGTCTTTCTATTTCTTGACAGAAGTGTAATCGGTCTATTTTATTTTGATCGGTTAATTCTTGAGTAGGTAAAAACTTATATGGCTTATATTTATAATGTTTTAGAACTGAGTAGATTTTATACCATGATTTGTTAAAAAAAGTGGCTGAATCTGGAATTGAGCGCTCAGGATTTTCTAAAACAAGAATAAATAAGATAAATAAATTATTTTAATGCAAAAGTTTCAAAATTACCTTCAAAATATAATAAAATATTTAAATCTTCTTCAGTGTTTCTTTCCACTATTCTAACTTTTCCCTTAAGTGTTTTTCTTTTATTCAATTGTTTAGCGATGTTTAATATTGTCCTACAAGTCGGTGTTGGTCTATTTGACGAGCTATCGATGCATTTTTACCATGTAAATAAAATAATTCTATCATATATTCTATTCTGACCGGTAAATGTCAAAAAGGCGTCATTCATTGCAATTGTCTTGCCATGGCTCACTATGTTTTAGCGTAAATTACCTTACCATTTCTTTAATGTTTTATAACGCTTATATATCCAAAACTAATTGACAGAATATATTAAAAGTATATATATTTAAAATTAGAAAAAAAAGATCTTCAAGAATATGATTTAATATACAGAGTGTTTCATTTAAAAAAACTGACAACCTATCAAAATTTAACATTTCCAATAATATTTTCGCACTTATGATATAATCTTCTAAGTCTTCATGAAAAAACCCAACAACTTTTGTATTTACAACATTTCCGTATCTATTCAAATAAACTCTCTAGATGGGTGGAAAAATATACCGGAAAACCCTGTACAGATGTGGATACATATGTTGCAGCACTCGATTTACTCAAAAAAAAATTCCAATCAATGTTTTCTGACTTCAGAGATAATGAAAATTACATCAATCTCTTTGTAAGACCATTCAGTGCATCCATTGAAGACATGCCAGAAAATTGACAGATGGGTTTTATCGATTTGCAGTACAATTCGGAACTAAAAAACAAGTTCGACATGGGTCTTCTTGATTTTTATTCAAAATATGTGGTCAAGAATTACAGACATAGGTCTGGAAGGAAGTTTGCGGGTTGTAACTACAAAAACAAAACCAAATATCGTCACACTTGTCAAAAATCGCATTGATTGATTGAACTTTTTAATCAATAAAGATTAGTACACTTTGACATTATATATTTTTTATTTTATTGATATGGTGGTAAAGTGATGTAGACCATTGTGGCTCTTCGGATGATGTGAAATCGATTTTTGGCCCTTGCACTAAAAATGGTTTAGATCTTTTCTAATTAATTGAAATAATGTCTAGTCTCATCAAAATTTCCTTCGTTTTATCCGAGCTCAAAGGCTAAGGAATCACGTGTATTTTATTCAAATGCATTTTTTGTTTGATACAAAAGTGTGCTTTCTTGTCAGGCCTATATCAGAGGTCCTGAAACACTTTGTCTCTTTGTTTAAGTACAACAGTGGGGTTTTTATCTCAAATAAGTTAAACATATTATAATATTTAACCCAGTAACGGTTCCGTTGTCAGTCCTTGCTCAATACAACCGTATTTAGCAATTCTTTAGTAATTTCTGAGAGAAAATTACTCTAACCAGTTAAATTATACAAATGGAATAATTTATTTGTTGACTGTCAGTTAAGCTCAGTTCGTGTGAAAATAAATGTCGTGATCTTCAGTTAAGTGAAGAAGAGTGATAAAAAGCATATGGAGTAGAGTAATACTTCTCCATTATACAGTGTGTTTTCTATTTTGACATTTTTGCTAGATATTTGCTTCATGTTTGCAACAAACTGTTGCAGAATATTTACAATAAATTTTAATTGTCGATGTTAATGCTATGAATGTGAATGAATAATATTAAGAACGTTATATGTGTACTTCTAATTTTGTTTTATTTGGTTTACATTATATCAATCATTGTTTTTAATAATAGCTGTGGTCTAATATAATATAAATGCAAAACTTAAAATAACTTAACTCTTCAAGAATCTTTTAGTTTGCAAAAAAGAGTAAAACAAACTTACTGAACCAGCGTCCTATAGATATACCAACCATTGAGTTGTCGTTACGATAAAGTAAAGTCGTCCTTCTAAATTCATACGTAATAAATAACGAAGTGTTTGTTGTCGTCTTTTATGAGCTGTATTTTTATTTAAATAATTCATATCTGGTCCAAATAGCATGTTTTTTATTTTTTTCAACATTATAAACATCCTTCATCTAAAATGTATTACCTCTTTCGAGAAAGGGCTAACTGGATGTTATTTAAGTGATGTAATCCTAGCTATTACGGCGTGCTTTCAATCGATTGGTAATAGCTATCATTCAAAGTCAATTCAGTGGTAAATTAAAAACCTAGGTGCGTTTGTGTATAAGATTGTTTTAGCTGAACATTGTTTAAGTCTGAATCTTGTATACTCTGTTGATAATGGCATATAAAAACCTAAATCCTTACAATACCCAGATTTGACCAAGATTTTTCTCCTCTGAAAGTACTTATAGTAATGCTTAAAATATTAGCTGTGGATTTGGAAGTAACTTTAGCGTTATTTACAATATCCGTACTCTTAAGAAGAAACAACAATATCATTCTTTTGGAAAAACAAATAATCTTTTGTATAATATTCCGTTATGTAATACTGTAGTAGTGTAGGAATTTCCCTAATAAGCTGGATTATCACATTTTTTTTAGGTTATATATCCAAACTCACTGGAACTACTTTACAACGTACTTCAAGATTCGATAGCGGGGGCCATGTTATTCAAAATAATGAATTCACTGTTGCTAATGCCCGTCAATTACGTGAAAATATTGTATAATCCACTCTTAGATGTTTTGGAGGCTGTAGACAAGTTCAATCAACTTCTGCCTAGCGAACTGTTGGTTGAAAATGATAAGGATAATTCAAGTTAGTAATAATACCTGCGTATAATATTCTGTTTAACAACTATATTTTCTTTTCATTAAATTTTAATAGGTACGTTTCGAGTTGGATCCGTGTCATCATCTCAACCAGATTTCGGTATTAAGATAAAATTAAATATAATTTGTTTTATAAGCTTTAATTGGATTTCTTTTTTTTTGCATTTTTTTTTCTTTGTTTACCGAACTGTACCTAGATTTTATCATTTATTAATTATATTGTTAAATTGTTCTTTGTCCCCAGTAATAAACTTTTTTCCTAACAGAAATTTAGAATTTTGCTATATTTTTATTTAAGACAACATTATAAAATATGCTTACCAGTTCCTATAATCTTCATAGATGAAATAAGACACATATTTAATGCTTTTTTATCGTTTAATGCAAAATTTAAAATCACAATCTCAGTAATCCTAGGTTAACTTTATAACAATAAACCAAGTGCTGGAGACCTCCATAGGCACATTCTTCTCATTCTGAAACAAATTATTAAAATTAGCAATTTTAGGTACAAATTTGTTACATAGATTATGCAGTTGACAATTTTAGGCTAAGTTAAGTAAAAGAAATCAAAGTTTGCCTTGTATTCTGGTGATAGCTCTCATTTGCTCTTACTGTATTTATTGTTTTTCAGTAGCATCAAGCCCCTTTGTAGAAATAAAGCTGATATTTTTCTGAAATTAAGAGAAAGCACATTACATAAACTTTAGTAAAAACAATAACAAACAATAAGGTTAGGAATTAGGAAAATAGGAAATCAGAGTAAAGAAAATTTATACGATCAAAAATCTTCATTTTGAAACTTACCATTGTAATTTTAACTAACATTTTGGTATATCCTAATTATCTCAAAACAAAAATAAAATGTATCTAAATTTAAATTAATTTTGAAATATCTGTCAACTTCATTGACAATTAGTAGTACCAACATGGGGGTTGTATCAAAAATCTCTAGGTTTCTATCCAACAGGAGAAAGAAAAAGTGACAGAAGGAGTTAAAAAAAAAGGCAGACCATATTCTGGAACTTTTGGTTGTCTTTAGGGCATTTTTGCCGATTTTTCTTCGAAAAATGGGTCCATTCTACTTATTGTTTAAGTGTCCTATAGCTATGCTAGCTGAGTTAAAATTAGAATTTTAGTGGAAGAAACCCATTTTTCATTCCAAGTCACATGTTCTTGACTCTGAAAAGTCCAATATATCATTGGTAAGTCTCATTTTCATCATTCTCTCACAAATATTTATTATTAAAACTAAAATGTACCTACCTTGGGTTCTCGAACTTTCTTCTGTTGTTTAATTTGTTCCTTTTAGACCTTTTTTTTATTTGGTGTTTTGGTCCAATGTTCTTGTGTGCTGATGAACTTTAGCAGTAGCACAGTCACTCTGAAGCTTGCTTGCAGTCCCTCAGGAGTCATGTTTCAAGCTGTATGAAACTAGGCCTGCCAACCATATGTATGTACAGGGTGATCATTTATAATGTCCCCCCCCTCTAACTTTTTTATTTGACGTTTGGTAGAAAAACGTCAAATATAAAAGTTTCACAAATAACAATAAGCTATTTGCAACATACATTTTTATATATACAGGGTGTTGCCGAAATCACCCACAGATAAAATTTATATTTTTTTAAATGGAACACCCTGTATATTATACGCTAAATTAAATCCTATGAAAATTTTGCATATTTTTTGTATAACATGTCCTATACCCAAATACAATAGTTTTCGAAATATCTGCGATTTTATCATTCAGAAATAAAAACATTATTCTAAAGCTTATAATTTAGCTTAGGTGGCTGTGAAGTAGATCGATACCAACAAACAAAATATTTGTTTATAAGTGACAGTGACAGTTACACATTTAGCAACATTATACGTTCTTTTTATTGTAAAATGCCTTATTCGGAAAGAGAAAAACAATTAATTTTGGAAATTTTTATTACAACAAACATCCAGACTAGCGAGAAAAAAGAAAACATTGGAAATTGATGAAGGCAGTGATTTAAACATTTTACTAAAAGTGGAAGAAAAGCCCAATATTTCCATAAGAAAAATATCGGGAAGCCTGAAAGCTTCAAAAACAAAAAAAAACTTCTAAAACTTAATTAATAATTTAGATAATAATATAATACATTTATTCTTACAAATGGAATTGTTCAACTGGTCCCCCGTTTTCTTCAATACATTTGATGTATGTTCTTCGTAATCGATCCAAAGCGGCAGTGATAGACTGGGAATATTCTTGATTTAGAATTTGAATTTCCGTTCTAATCAAGACTTTTAGGTGTTCTCTATTTTCGATGTTATTTGCGTTCACACGATCTTTTAGAGTTCCCATAAAAATGTATCCATCGGCGTCAAGTCAGGACTGTTAGGTGGCCAGTTTATCGTACCATTTTTTCCAATCCATTCCGTGAACTGTTGGTTTAAATAGTCTTTAACCAATACGACACAATGAGGAGGAGCACCATCTTGTTGGAAGACGAGGTTTCTCAGTTGCTCCAATGGGAGCTCATCCATGTAGTTTTCTAATTCGTTCCGGAGAAAATTCATATAACCATTACCGTTTAAAGTATCTTCGAAAAAATGAGGGCCTATTATTTTATTGTTTAAAATAGCACACCACACATTAACAGTTTGACGTCCTTGAAATTGAAATTCCCTGTAGCAATGGGGATTTACTGTGGCCCACTGTCTGCTATTTTTTCGATTTATCATTCCACTAGTAGAAAACGATGACTCGTCGGTCTAAAAAACATTTTTTAAATAATCTTCATTTTCATTAACTTTTTCCAACATTGCATGGCAAAATTCAACCCTTTTTTCTCGATGCCTGGGCGTTAATTTTGTGGTAGGCCTAATTTTGAATGCCTTGTATCCTGCATTTTTGAGAGTGGTTTGAATCCTCCCATAAGATGTATTTTTTGGATCAATAAGCTCTTCTCTCAGGTTTCCCGATATTTTTCTTATGGAAATATTGGGATTTTCTTCCACTTTTAGTAAAATGTTTAAATCACTACCTTCATCAATTTCCATTGTTCTCTTCTTTCTCGTTAGGCTGGATGTTTGTTGAAATTTTTCACAAATTCGATGAAAGGTTTTTTGTCCGGAATGTGCATCCGGGGGTTAATTACACGTAATTCTCTTTGAGCCAATTTAGCACTCTTATTTGCTTTGATAAAAGTTTCCAAAATTAATCGTTTTTCTCTTTCCGAATAGGGTATTTTACAATAAAAAGAACGTATAATGTTGCTAAATGTGTAACTGTCACTGTCAGTTATAAACAAACATTTTGTTTGTTGGTATCGATCTACTTCACAGCCACCTAAGCTAAATTATAAGCTTTAGAATAAATCGCAGATATTTCGAAAACTATTGTATTTGGGTATAGGACATGTTATACAAAAAATATGCAGAATTTTCATAGGATTTAATTTAGCGTATAATATACAGGGTGTTCCATTTAAAAAAATATAACTTTAATCTTTGGGTGATTTCGGCAACATCCTGTATATATAAAAATGTATGCTGCAAATAGCTTATTGTTTTTTGTGAAACTTTTATATTTGACGTTTTTCTACCAAACGTCAAATAAAAAAGTTAGAGGGGGGGGACATTATAAATGATCACCGCGTACATCCTCGATGCTGTTGTGAGATCCTCGACAGGCTCTTCTACGTATCAAATATAATCATGGGAACATACTTGACTGTCTGTTAGTGTTATGTGCCAAATAGAGTCAATTCACTTTAAAATCATTTCTAGTTTTTAACTTTTAACAGTACACCACACTGTTGTTTTATGAATTTGCACATTTGTTTGTAAACTGGGTTAAATAGGCCTATTTCGAAAGTAATTGAATCACTGACAAGTTAAATTGGTATAAAACCCACACTACTTTCTTTCTGAGATACTTAACATAGTTAAATTTTGATGATCTTTCTCTCGTACCACTTATTATTAAATATATAAAAATTTAAGTGCAACATGCAAAATTATTTGGAAGAATCCTGGGTTAGGTTACGTCACGTCTTTCTTTCTCTCTTTCTTTCTTTTTCAAAATGGAGTCGGCTGCCACTTTTTTGCTTTCAGCTCCATTCTCCAGCCCAATAGGTAGGATGTCCGGATGGCGAGCTCTTAGCTCCCGAACACCCCGAATCTTTCAAATAACTTTTTAATTTTTGAAATGCATCTTGGCTTCCACTAGATGCCCCTTGAGAGTACTACTGATCTCACGAGATAACCTTTTCTTTCAAGCTATCCCCTTACCCCTCCCACTCCCGCCACATAGCGACCATTACGCTAATATTCTATGTAGAACTGCTGTAGACGAACGGGATAGAATACAGGAACAACTAGGCCTTACACGTTCACAACGTCTGCTCCCTTTCTAGCGGGGTCGTTAGTTTCCACTCTGAGCGTTTGAGTCTCCCTCTTCCCCCCGAAATAAAGGAGCAAAACCGAACACGTGGAACCACTTATGTTAATAACACAGAGGTCTGCCTTCGACGAGACGAACCGGAAGACTTCTACGTCACGTCTTACGACCTCTTCCTATATTTTATAGACAGCTCTCTCTCTCTTTCTTTTGTTCATACTAAGGAAATAGTCATAAGAGAAGGTAATAATTTTTAATATGTCTTTAATCTCATTTATTAAACTTCATATGAACTAAGTGTGACTATAATCTATGTATAAACAAGGCTATAACGGTAAGTTTTCGTAAATATATTTTTCAATATTAAGGATATTGGTGTTATTGTAGTTTTCCTGTTTTTCTTAAGTTCATCCGGTCTCGGGCTTTCTTTTAAGGGCCATAAAAACAGGTGGCGCATACTTCTTCTATTTTTACCCCGACCCACTCTACCGATCACTAGTTATCTAGTTAGCCGACGGCAGCCGAGCCCTATAGACCTTGGGAAACCGAAGAGTACCACCAAATCCATCTAGCGGCCTAGTTTCAAAGTCCTCGCCGAGAGATTGATAACGGTTCAACAGTTCTCCCTTTAACCCTTCAATCTTTAATAATATTAAAATCAGTCTTTAATAATTTATTATACTTTTATTCAGTTTTAACAAACTATTGTAGTTGGTTGAGAATAAAAGAATTCAACAGTAAAACCTTTCAAGCCAGTTATCACGTGAACCTCTTTCCCTGTTGACATTTTTAATTGATCTAAGGTTTATGATGAAATATGCCCTTCTATGATCCCGTTTAGTAATAGCCTTGAGAATGATACAGATCCGTTTCGAAGCGTGGGAAAATGTATTATTCCACAAAATTTAGGAACATGATGTATAATTTGTTACCATTTAGGATCGGAGACTCCCACACTCGCCCAGCTGGCCGAACAGTCCTGGATCTGGATAGTGGACATGCAAAAAACGTGTTCGTTGTTAATAGGCCGGTGTTTGGGCGGCATGTTGGCGGGGGAGGGTCCGACCAAAGAGGAAATGCTGTGCCGCCACTGGTTAGTCAGCGAAGTGTTTTCTTCTGGTGTGGACAACGACGATTTAGCTGTGGAATGTTTGTCGGAGTTATCCTACGTTACAGAGTGAGTTGTTTTTGAAATTCCATTTGTTGCGGACATAATTATAAAGGCATTTTTTTGCCAATTCGCAGAGCAACAAAAATATCTAACTGTACCGGGTGTCCAATTAAAAATGGTCTCCGGTCGTAACTGGGTAACCATTGATCACACAATTATGGGGAAAAATATTTATGGGTAAATCGCCCAAGAAAAATCGCTCTATTTTTTTTTTTCATAATAAACTAGTGGGGGAAAGTGAAACTTTTTTCTTTCAAACGTTTATCTCTGTCTTAGATGAACCGATTACATGGAACTTGGTGTCAGAAAAAGCGCTTTTTTTGTTCTTCACGTATAATTTAATTGAAGGTTATAAAAGGTATCGAATAATGAAATAAAAAAATCTAGGTCGGTATTTAAATAAAAAAGTTGGTGATGGCCGCCCGAATTCGAAACGTCGGGTTTAAAAACTAACTTTGTAGAGGAAAAAAAGTGACAATGATGAGGTGGAAATTACTTTCATCTGTCATTTCAACTAAGCCAATAATTTTAGAAAAACAAAATATAACTTTTAGGCTTAGTTGAAATGGTAGATGAAAATAATTTTCACTTCATCATTATTACTTTTTCTTCTCTACAAATTGATGTGTAGTTAGTTTTTCAATCCGACGTTTCGGATTCGGGCGACCATCATCAAGTTTTTTAATTTAAATACGGACTTGAATTTTTTATTTGACTATTCGATACCTTTTATAACCTTAAATTAAATTATGACAAAAAATTCATATACCATAGTGACCACTAATGCAATCATTACACTACAGTTAATAGATCTACGTGAAGACCAAAAGAGAGCGTCTTTTGTGACACAAAGTTCAATGTAATCAGTTCATACAAAACAGAGATATAAACGTTTGAAATTGTTGAAAAATTGCCTGAAAAATACAGTGCTTATATTTTCGACAAACCTTAATTAGGAAAATTCAAGAGAATATCGGCATTTCCATTTTTGAGTTGCTGTTACACCCCCTAACGGCCATTTTTCAAACTTGATGATATTTCCAGCGATTTTGCTTGGCCGATTTACCCATAAGTATGTTTTCCCCATAATTGTGTGATGAACATAAATTAATCGTTTTTGCTAAATCATTTGTTTGTTAGAATGACAGAAATGACATTTTACTTTAGAATGACTTTACGAATCACAAGTGGATGTCCCCCCATCAAATCAGAAGTTATAGAGTGGTCATGTTAAAAAATGTAGGTATTTTTGTTGTGTTAAAGTTTGTTATTATGTACAGGGTGTCCGGATTTGGTTGCAAAAGCAGGGTATCTCGCTTATTTTTAAAGATAGAACCTTGCGGTTTTCACGAACCTGAACTAATTTTTTGTGAAACTCTTGAAGCCGTAAACAAAATTTTCATAGCCTTCTTCGTTTATGAGATACAGGGCGAAATAGAAAATATTCCATTTTGGGACCCCCCTCGTATCTCGGTTATCCTTTAATTTAACGCAAAGGGAAAAATTGCTGCTTATGCAGTTTTTTACGCTGGATCCAGTGGCGTAGTCATATTTTTCATTTGAGTTGTTATTTTTTAGATATGACCCAAAGTTGTGTTTTTTTAAATGGTACACCCTGTATATTTGTCCAGAAATTGATTTGTCCTTTTAAAAGCTTCTCAAAAATATATAATAGTATGGGTCTATTTTAATAAACAACAACAAAAATCCTAATTTTTATAATTATCATCCCAAATTTTGCAGTAGGCCATGCAAAACAATGCTGCCTTTTATTTAAAGTCGTTAACAATATCTACATCCTAACAATAAATCAAAATAAATATATAATTAAATCTATTTATCAAAATGTGTATTGATAATTTCGCACCAAAAAAGTACCACCTACCTAGATTTATGTAACACAAGAACAAAACAGTAATTTATTATTTTGTAACAAGCCTTTCAGCAAAAATCAACTGTCGTATAAGAACTACAGTAACCAAGGAAATCAAAAGAACTGTTCAAACTTATTTCCATTTTGTTCTATGCATGCTTCGCCCAATTTTCGTATTCGTTTTAGGGAATTAAGCAAAATAACAGGATGAATTTGTAAATAGCGAAAATTTTCTCTTATTGCATTTCCTAAATCTTGGACATTATCATAGTGGTCTTTGTAAATTCTATTTTCCAAATTCGACAAATCTGGGGACCTAAGGGGCCATCTTATAGGTCCATTTGTTCCGATCCACTGTTTGGTAAAATTATTGTCCAGAAATAATCTCCTCATTCCAGAATTGTGTGCAGGAGCACCGTCCTCTTGAAAATAAATTTCGCTAATTTGCGTTAGAGGAACATCGTCAAGTAATTCAGGTATAGCTGCCTCTAAAATTTCTATATAGCGATTGGCTGTTAGATTTCCCTCAAATATATAAAATTTTATATGTGTTCCTAATATGAAGCAGGACACATTTAGACCAAACCTGCCCTGCTGTCTTCTGGGAAATATTTGGTGTTGATTTTCCTGGGACCAGAATCTACTATTGTGCCTATTGAGTATACCAGAATTACTGAAATGTGCTTCGTCTGACCATATAACCTTCCTTTCAAAATCTCTAACCATATCGCATCTTTCTGGAAACCAATTGCAGAAGACTACCCGACGCTCTGCATCCCCTGGCTGTAAGTGCTGCACGAGCCTAAATTTGTATGGGTGGTATTTGTGCTTTTTTAGAATTTCTTGAACTCTAGTTTTTGGAATACCTATGCTCTTTTCACTGGCCTTACAAGAGTTTGTAGGGTAAGCTTCTGCATTAGCCAAAACCGTAATTTCCTCAGACTCCCGATTTTCTTTATTATATGTTTTCGTACGAGGTTTGATAAATGATCCGTGATTAAGTAAATTCTTTTTTATCAGATAAAAAGTGGATATATAAGGTTGCATCCTTTCTGGATATATAAAAAAAAATTAAGCAATAGTATTTCAACATACCTAAAAATTAACTATTTACCTGTTAAAATACATCTCAGAAGCCGCTTCAACATTTTCATTACTTAATATAAAACAAGCTAACATATCGTACTTTTCATAATGTTCGAAAGTTTGGTTTTCTTCCATAATAATACAAATATATTTTTACACAATAAATAAATACAAAAAACTAGCGTTATATTTTATATACGCGTACAAAATTGGGAAATGTCATTTGCTTCCAAGAAAACAAAAGAAAACGGCAACGTTTTGCATGGCCTACTGCAAAATTTGGGATGATAATTATAAAAATTAGGATTTTTGTTGTTGTTTATTAAAATAGATCCACACTATTATATATTTTTGAGAAGCTTTTAAAAGGACAAATGAACTTCTGGGCAAATATACAGGGTGTCCCGTTTAAAAAAACACAACTTTGGGTCATATCTAAAAAATAACAACTCAAATGAAAAATATGACTACGCCACTGGATCCAGCGTAAAAAACTGCATAAGCAGCAATTTTTCCCTTTGCGTTAAGTTAAAGGATAACCGAGATACGAGGGGGGTCCCAAAATGCAAAATTTTCTATTTCGCCCTGTATCTCATAAACGAAGAAGGCTATGAAAATTTTGTTTTCGGCTTCAGAATCGAGTTTCACAGAAAAGCTCAGGGTCGTGAAAACCGCAAGGTTCTATCGTTAAAAATAAGCGAGATACCCTGCTTTTGCAACCAAATCCGGACACCCTGTACAGTGTTTTCCCGTATATTTTTCCACCTAGAGAGTTTATTTGAATAGATACACCAAAAGTTGTTGGGTTTTTTAGAGATTTAGAATATTATATCATTAGTGCGAAAATATTGGAAATGTAAAATTTTGACAGGTTGTCAGTTTTTTTAAATGAAACACCCTGTATGTTAAATCATATTCTTGAAGATCTTTTCTTTCTAATTTCAAATATATATACTTTTAATATATTCTGTCAATTACTTTTGGATATATAAGTGTTTAAACATTAAAGAAATGGTAAGGTAATTTACGCTAAAACATAGTGAGCCATGGCAAGACAATTGCAATGAATGACGCCTTTTTGACATTTACCGGTCAGAATAGAATATATGATAGAATTATTTTATTTACATGGTAAAAATGCATCGATAGCTCGTAACGAATATCATAGACGGTTTCCAGATAGACCAACACCGACTCCTAGCATAATATTAAACATCGTTAAACAATTGACTGAAAGAAAACCACTTAAGCGAAAAGTTAGAACAGTGGAAAGAAACAATACCATAAAAATTCAGTAATATAAAGTAGGTAAATAATAATATTAGCTTAAAGAACTAAGTTTTGGTTTTCTCTATAGTGTCCTTGGTTGTTGTTGGAATGTTTCTTCTAAATTTTCTGTGTATGGATGCGTAGATAAAATGAGGTGAATGGGTGTTTAAATCGTCGATTGTTTGGACTATATTTTGCTCTAAAGCTTGGATGATTCTTGGTCTATTGTAGTATATCTTGTTTTTCAGATAACCCCACAAAAATATGTCCAATGGAGAGAGATCGGGACTGTTTGCTGGCCATCTTAATGGTCCATGTCTTCCAATCCAAAATGGATACCTGTCATTTAAAAAAAATGGTGACTGCCTAGACATTATGAGGAGGGGCAACATCTTGTTGCCATATCAAATTAAGATACGAATTAATCGGTAGTTGTTCTAAATGCCCCTCGATTTCGTTTTCTAATAACTCCTGATATCTTTGTCTGGTTAAATTCCCATTTAAAAATATAGGTCCAATAACATGATTGTTAAGAAGGCCATACCAAACATGTAGGGATCTTCTTCCCTGAATTTTGACCGCCTGAAGAGCTCGCGGGTTTTCTTTTGACCAAAAATGCTTATTTTTCCGGTTAAACATGCCTCCAGTGGTAAATGTTGCCTCGTCAGTGAAAATTACGTTTGACAGATTTAGTTGGTTCATCATAACACGTCTTTCTATTTCTTGGCAGAAGTGTAATCGGTCTATTTTATTTTGATCGGTTAATTCTGGAGTAGGCAAAAACTTATATCGCTTATATTTATAATGTTTTAGAATTGAGGCGATTTTATGCCATGATTTGTTAAAAAAAAGTGGCTGCATCGGGAATTGAGCGCTCAGGATTTTCTAAAACAAGAATAAATAAGCTAAATAAATTATTTTAATACAAAAGTTTCAAAATTACCTTCAAAATATAATAAAATATTTAAATCTTCTTCAGCGTTTCTTTCCACTATTCTAACTTTTCGCTTAATTGTTTTTCTTTCATTCAATTGTTTAGCGATATTTAATACTGTCCTACAAGTCGGTGTTGGTCTTTCTGGAAACCGTCTATGATATTCGTTACGAGCTATAGATGCATTTTTACCATGTAAATAAAATAATTCTATCATGTCGAGTTTCTCTTCTTCCGAATAACCCATCGTCCAACGTATTAGATATTAAAATTGCTCGTAAATAGATACTTCTGACCGGTAAACGTCAAAAAGGCGTCGTTCATTGCGATTGTCTTGATCAGGGCTCACTATGTTTTAGCGCAAATTACCTTATCATTTCTTTAATGTTTAAACGTTTATATATTCACAACTAATTGACAAAATATATTAAAAGTATATATATTTGAAATTAGAAAAAAAAGATCTTCAAGAATATGATTTAATATACAGGGTGTTTCGCTTAAAAAAACTGACGACCTGTCAAAATTTAAACCAATAATATTTTCGCACTTATTTATTTATTTATTTATCAACGGGCATAACCCAATATTACAATAGAACAAAATATATTAACAAGAAAAACAATTAAAACTAATAACTAATAACTAATTAAGTAACCCAACCCTAACCAAGACTCAACACAGCTAAGTTGCAAAATAGTTAACAGAACAAAGATAACATTAATAAGGAACAACCTTATGCAACACAAGACTTCACGCTCCTGGCAAAGCTTGCACGCCCCTCAAAGCAGTCAATAAGATGGGAATATTGGTTAGCCAATCTAACAGATCTTGCCAGAAAAGAATTATGGCCATAGTTTGTGCGATGTGTTGAATTGTGGAAGGAAACCGCCTGTTTAGTTTGCCTTGGTTGGACGTGGAGGCCTATCTTATTAAGAAGTCTAGGACAGGAGCTCTGAGAGTGTAGAATGCTATGAAACATTTTAAGATCTCTAAACTTGCGGCGAGTTTCTAGATTGTCCAAATTTAAGGTTGACTCCATATGACGGTAGTCAATCCTGTCCTGGTAATTGATTGGTAGACCAGTCTGCTTAAAGGCTACATATCGAAGAAATTTATGTTGCACTCCCTCAATCCTATTAATATGTTCGTTATAGTAAGGGGACCAGACACAAGAGCTGTATTCAAGATGAGGACGCACAAGTGAGCAATATAGCTGTCGCATGGAAGCTATATTTTGAAAATCCTTTGAGGACCTTTTAACAAATCCAAGCATCTGAAATGACTTTCGCACTATACTTAAAATGTGCGGAACAAAGCTTAGACCACTATCAAGCATTACCCCCAAGTCTCTGATCTCGGAGACAGACTCCAGCATGACATTGCCAATTCTGTAAGTGTGGTCTAAAGGCTCTCTACACCTTCTGAAACACATTGAAAAGCACTTTCCAACATTCAAGTCCATACCGTTCGCACCACACCAACTGACCAGTCTATTTAAATCTGACTGAAGCCTATGGCAATCATCCACTGATGACACTCTAAGGAAGAATTTTAAGTCATCAGCAAAGAGTAGAAATTGGCTGTGATGGAAACAGGTTGAGATATCATTTATGAAAAGGTTAAACAGCAGGGGCCCCAGATGTGAACCCTGTGGAACACCAGACAATACAGGTATCTCACGTGACTTGAAGCTAAGGACTCTAACAACCTGTGTACGACCGGTCAAATAAGATTCGAGCCACTTCAATAGAGAGCCCGTAATTCCAGCCGTCTTTAGTTTATGCACTAAGAGCATATGATGTACTCTATCAAAGGCCTTGGAGAAGTCGGTATACAAAGCATGCACCCGATACCCCTCCTCCAAGGACTCGGACAGGAAGTCTGTGAATGAAAGAACATTCAACTCTGTTGATCGTCCCACACTGAAACCAAACTGTTCGCCAATGAGCTGACCCCGAAGAAAATATGTCAAGACCTCACACACAAGCCTCTCAAACATCTTGGGAATCGTGCTCAGAATACTAATGGGTCTATAATTTTGTATCTGTGCATTGTCTCCGGTCTTAGGAATAGGTGTTATAAAACTAGTCTTCCAGTAACTGGGAAATACACCAGTATCCAAGGATAAGTTAAATATAATGAAAAGGGGTCGAGCCAACAGAAAACTGCACTGTCTCAGGAAAATTGGTGGTAAACCATCAGGGCCAGGACCCTTGCTCACATCCAGCCCGGATAATTCAGTATATATATCAGACAAGGACACTTTTAAGGGGGACATATGAAGATTATTAAGAGTTACATCATCAGGAATATCACATGATTTGCTGTTGTACATTTCCGAAAAGTAATCGGCAGACAAATCGACAATAGCCTCACCAGAAGAGCCAACAGTATCCCTGTAAGACAACACATTAGGAATCTGAAAATTAGAATTTCTGGAGCGCACAAACCTCCAAAAGTTCTTCAAGTTAGTCGTCAGGGATAATTCTATAATATACACATAGTCACTATAACATTGTCTCTTTAAAGTTTTACACTTAGCCCTAACATTACAAAATTTGACATAATCAGAATACAATTTTGTGTTAACATACTGCTTATGTAATTTTTTTTTCTCAATTATAATGGCCTTCAACTCAGTGGAAAACCAAACTGGAAATTTTTTAGTAGAATACTTTTTCAATGGTACAATACTATCAATACATAGATATATTATTTCATAAAAAATATTGACCATTTCATTAACAGACCTGTTCAGAAATTCTAAATCTTTTATTTACGACATTTCCGTATTTATTCAAATAAACTCTCTAGGTGTGTGGAAAAATATACCGGAAAACCCTGTACATGGTTATTGGTTATAAATGTCACCCCCCTCTAACATCTTTATTTTTAAAGGTATAAAAAGCTCATTTTTTTACTTTGAGTTGTAGGGAATCGTCTGAATTTTTTTATTGACAATATTAATATGATACAGTATGTTTCACAAAGACGCACCGAATAAAACTTATATTTTTTTAAATGAAAAACCCTGTATATTATCGAAAATTTAGATTCTACCAGTAAAACTAATAATGTTGTGTATTTAACTGTATCTTCAACTGTTTTCGAGATAATGGCAGTTGAAAAATGAAAATTTGAGATTTCGAAGTGCTGTCAAATTTGCATCAAATTAGAGTAAAACTGTGTGCACTTTCATGTCTTAGTTTTTGAAACTCTATTTAATGGCACTAATGCCCGATCAAACGGAGAATATCAGTTTTTGACAGTTTCAGAAAAAATCTTTAATTTCACAATGATCTTGAAACTAGTATCACTGACTTTTCACCAACCAACCTTGTCTAATAATTGCAACAGCAAAATAGTTAAAGTGATTAAAAATGTAGAATTGTCTGAATTTTTTTATCGACGATATAAAAAGCGCACCGAATTAAAATTTTTTTTAAGGAACACCCTGTATATTATCGAATATTTAGATTTTTCTTGT
>JAUTXW010001330.1:0-30946 GCA_030620095.1 Kuschelorhynchus macadamiae | reverse complement strand
TGTTATGTTATGTATGATTTATTGGTTCCATTAGTATTGCTTTTAAATTCGAATTCGTTTGTTAAAATACGTAGGTGATCTTAGGATTGCTAAGTTTTTAACTTTAATACAAAAACTTTTTTTATTCAAAGGTTTTTAACTAATCTGAACATATTTTTTGCATACCCTGTATGTTTTCTGCGTAGTACAGATCCTACAGATTATAACAAAATTGAGACTTGAGTCCTGTTTTGCAAGAAAATGTTATATCAGATAAAAAACTTTATTTTATTTAAAGGTTTTTAACTAATATTAACGTATTTTTGCATACCCGGTATATTTTCTGCGTACTATAGGCCATACAGATTAATAAAAAAAATTAAGATTTAAGACTCTCTAGCAAGAAAACTGTACATCAAACGGCTAATAAAAAGTTACAGCTTAAAATGTATAAAAATTTTTATTTTTTCAAAAAGAAAAATTCGTATCTCAAAAAATACTTCACCAACGATTAAGCTGATCTCGCAATAAGAATTCAAAAATCGTAAAATTTCGAAACAAATAAAAGATTGGAAAATATGCAGAGTCTTGTTTAACACCCTGTATAAATAACTTTTTAGCTTAAGTACGTTTCACGCTTAAAATCGGTAATATGTAAAAAAATTGCAAGAAAACAGTGAAAACTACATCTCAATATCTAGTCTCGTTTTAAAGAGAATTAAAGTTTAAATTAATTTTAATTAAATAAAATACCCAGCAGTGTATTTGGAAATTCCAGACTCCTAAGTCCTGACAAAACTATCGTCAGTAGTTTTGTCAGGAGTAGTTTTGTAAGTTGAACCTGTACACGTGATGTTGTTTTGTCCGCTTATTACAATATTATTCTCGTGTGCCGGGAATAAGAACTCTAGTCATAATAATCTAGCCTTGAAGATGATACTAATCAGTGTCGAAATGTAGGCATTTGATTGAATGATGAATCAACCGTCCAACATTGTAGACGTGACCTAAGAAAATTCTAAAACTATCTTTACCAAAATTTACAAAATTTAAAGTAATATAATTTCCCGGTCATAAATTTAAATGTCTCCTCATTTTTATAGAAGTACGCTTTTTAAAGGTTTTCGTTTAACTTTGAATCCCCTATAAGAGGCAGTTAAAGATAAGATGCCTAGCTTAACATATTGTAAATAAGGATATTAAGTTTACTCCAATAAAAAATTTTAATTCTTCATATTTTCTAACGGAGTTCGTAATATTAACCTAAAAAGGAAACTGATAACTTTTGATAAAAATAATTACAACATGGATCGTTTATACTTCGCTGAACCGAAAAAATTTTAAACAGCCCCTACTGAGATGTGATAAAATAAAACGATTTTTGTTTCATCACATACATACTTCACTAATACATAAGAGACATTTCTTAAATATTATAAACATTTGGATCAGATAAATATTTAAAATCAAATTTATTTTTTGCAAAAGTTCGAGAGCAAATAAAGATATCGACAAGCGTTATTTGGTAAAAGTAGGTTTTTTGTATGATCTAGCAACTTACAAAAAAAATATTTCAATTCTTATTTTGAATAAAATTTTGTAGAGAACTTTTTAGCGTTAGAACAACTTTCTCCAATTAATTTAACATTACCGGTAAACCTCATTTGATAAAATGCAAAATAAGGTGTATAAGGACCTCCCAACTGCACTGCTATTAGAAACTGCCCTAAAATATTTAATAATACGGTCCCGTGTACTCCAGCCCGCTACATTTAATTTTTCGGAGAGTAAATAATATTAAAAGTAACTTAATAGTTCCTTCATAATGTGCCTCTTATGGAGTTATAGAAACGTCTCAAAATTGATATCTTTAAGAAATGACAGCCGGTTACATGTCTCCTATGTCACCTTTTATTAGCACATTTAGCTCTAAAAGTAAAAATAATATTTAATTAAAAACTTTATTTAAATTCGTTTGTTAAAATATACGTACGAGATCTTTAGGATTGCTAAGGTTTTTAACTTTGATACCAAAACTTTTTTTATTCAAGAAAGTTTTTAACTAATCATATTTTTGCACGCACTAAAAGGTTTTCTGCGTAGTAAACTCCTACAGATTATAAAAAAATTGAGAGTTTAGGACTCTCTTGCAAGAAAACGTTACATCAGATAAAAAACTTTTTTTATTCAAAGGTTTTTTGACTAATATTAACGTATTTTTGTTTACACTGTATATTTTCTGCATTACTAAGACTCTACAGATTATAAAAAAAATAAAGACAGGACTCTCTAGTAAGAAAACTTTGCATCAAGGGCTAATAAAGTTACAGCAATATGTATGAAAAATTTTTTTTTCAAAAGAAAAAATTCCAACTATTAGGCTGATCTTGCAATAAGCAAAATCGTTAACTTTCAGAACAAATAAAACATCGGAAAATATGCAGAGTCTTGTTTAACACCCACGTATAAATAACTTTGAGCTTAATTACGTTTCCCTCCAAAAATCGGTAATTTGCAAGACAACAGTGAAAACAACATCTCAATATCTAGTCTCGTTTTAAATATAATTAAAATTTAAATTCATTTTAATTAAATTAAATACCCAACAGTATATTTCGAAATTCCAGACTCACAACAAAACTATCGTCAGTTTTAGTTTGAAGCTGCACAAGTGATGTTGTTGTTTTGTCCACTTATTACAATAATATTCTCGTATGCCGGGAATAAGAACTCTCTAGTCATAATAATCTAGCCTTGAAGATGACACTAATCAGTGTCGAAATGTAGGCGTTTGATTGAATGTTTGAATCAATCGTCCAAAAAAAGCTGTAAACCTTCTTTCAATTGAATTACATTGTGGACGTGACCTAAGAAAATTCTAAAACTATCGTTACCAAAATTTATAAAATTCAAACTAATATAATTTCCATTATAAGTTTAAATGTCTCCTCATTTTTATAGAGTACGCTTTTTTAAAGGTTTTTCGTTTAATTTTGAATCCCCTATATAAGAGGCAGTTAAAAGATAAGATACTTATAGTTAACATATTGATGAAAGTGATAACTCTTGATAAAATAATTACAACGCGGATCATTAAGTTTATATTTCGCTGAACCGAAAAAATTTTAAACAGCCCCCCTACTAGTTCTGATAAAATAAAACGATTTTGTTTCATCACATACATACTTCACCAATATGATAAGTGGTGATTAACATTCGTTAAATATTATAAACATTTTGATCAGATAATTACTTCTAAAAACAAATTTATTTTTGCAAAAGCTCGAGAGCAAATAAAGATATCGACAAGCGTTATTTTTGGTAAAAGTAGGGTTTTTTGTATGACCTAGCAACTGAACTAAAAATATTTCAATTCTTATTTTGAATAAAATTTTGTAGAAACTTTTAGCGTTAGAAACAACTTTCTCCAATTCATTTAACATTACCAATAAAACTCATTTGACAAAATTCAAAAACAAGGTCAGATTTTAAGCTAGCTCAACCCTAATTCTTAACACCTCAGTTTGAATGAATCTCTGATCCTAACTCTTCCTAATGGGATCTTGCTTGTTGAAATCGAGTGAGTAGTTTCTGGAGAATAATTTATATGCGAAAGTCACAAATTTATTACCACTTGTTTCTGATCTGATTAAATGTTGAAATGTTCACCTTCAACCTCCATGCAATTGCAATTATAAAGGTACTGTTAGAAGAGTTCTCGAGCATTATAGACCATTTTTGAACGTTATTTGTCGATACTCGTACATATTTGTTGCCACATGTCTTCTAAAGAATTGGGTTGTATAATTTAGTTTTTAAATGTCCTTACAAAAAAAAATCCAATTGCGACAAATCGAGGCCATTCAATATGACTTCCCCCCAAAATTTTATTCAGAAACTGCCTTACAGGAGGCGCATAGTGAGGGGATGCTCCATCTTACTGAAAAAATACAACTGTTGTCCGATAACCGTTATCTTCTTCAATGGCATTCGTTAAAGCGGATCAATAATGTTTCCTACAAGTCTGGGTAAATTTCACCTGTCAAATTTTTAGGTAGAAAATACGGCCCAATAATACAGTGTCCAAAAATTCCAGCCCACACATCTCACAATACCTTTAATTATGTGGCTTGACAGCACCATGAAGGAAAAAAGAGCATTCACCTGAGAAACAAATGTTAAAAATAAGTTGTTTCGTTATTTCTGAAAGAAAGTGAAATAGTTTAACCCTTTCTTGAAGTTATACCTCATTTTAATCCGTAATTTTTGAACAAGATGAAATGTATAGTAAAATCTACT
Source organism: Kuschelorhynchus macadamiae (assembly GCA_030620095.1). Taxonomy (NCBI): domain Eukaryota; kingdom Metazoa; phylum Arthropoda; class Insecta; order Coleoptera; family Curculionidae; genus Kuschelorhynchus; species Kuschelorhynchus macadamiae. The sequence continues at coordinate 26,668 of JAUTXW010001330.1, read as the reverse complement.
TCTTACTGTGAATTTTACCTTTGCGAAAAACAAACTGATGATAGCAGGTTCTTCGACGGAACAAGTGCGTATTTATTTATTTGTTTACATTTACGCACACATTTGTTTAACATTAAATTTCTCAGGAACTACTCACTAGATTTCAACCAGCAAGGCCCCATTAGAAAGACAATTCAATTCCCTTTAAAATAAGGTTGAATATTTCAATTCTTATTCTGAATAAAATTTTGTAGAGAACATTTAGCGTTAGAAACAACTTTCTCCAATTCATTTAACATTACCAATAAACCTCATTTGATGAAATTCAAAAACAAGGTGAATTTTTAAGCTAGCCCAGCCTAGTTCTTAACGCCTCAGTTTGAATGAATCTCTAGCAAATATCTAATGCCTTTCTAATGGGATCTTGCTTGTTGAAATCGAGTGAGTAGTTTCTGAAGAATAAATTTATATGTAAAAGTCACAAAATTTATTAGCATCTATTTCAATGAGTTAAATGTTGGAAATGTTCACCTTCAACCTCCATGCGATTGCAATTATAAAGGCACTGTTCGAAAAGTTCTGTATCAGGGGTAGTTAAAGATAAGGTTATTAAAGCTTGACGTATTTTAAATAAGTTTTACATACATAGAGTTAAACTTATTTCTTTTTTGAAATCGGTTAATCATTATAATGAGGGTAGTCGGTTAATAACTGGCACTATTCTGCATGTGTGTATTATTATTATTAGTACCTTGTTATCTCACAGTATTCCTGTGCTTGTAATTTATACTGACGGAATTATACCAAGTCATTAACAACTATTTGTACAAAAAAAAAATAAAAAAAAACAAAAAACAAAAGATTTTTTAAATTGCCGATGAATTGTTGCAAAAAAACATATCCTGCTATCGTGTATTAAGAAATGATGTAAAAAACAAAAACCCTTTTTTTAAATTGACGATGTTGCATCCCCAGAAATGACATGTTTTCAAAATGACCGATTTTTGGATGCTCCTGTGAATGTCTGTTTTAATTCCTAATTGAGCCAAATGCGGAGTAAACGTTGTTGGTGTGAGACCTGTTACTGATATGACGAGAGGAACCATGATGACTCTTTCCTGTTTCCACAGCCTTTTTACTTCCATTGCCAAGTCGGTGTATTTGGCGATCTTCTCACTGTATTCCGCTTGGTTGTTCTCGTCGTTGGGGACAGTTCCGGCCATTCTTCTACATCCACTCGTTTTGTGATCGATCGTTTTTCTCTGCTGGTAACATCTCCTGCACCTTTCGTCTTCAATGGATGTGTCTTTGATGATGTGTTTAATAGTTTCTGGTTGTTATGACTTTGTCCTGGATGGCAAGCAGGAAGTCTTCTGTTTCGGGGAACAGCTGCCCTTCTTGTAACCACGTATATGAAAGCTTTTTATGTATGTGGCCTTGCTTTATGTAGTATCTGTGCCTTCCGTGGAGTGTTTTTCCAGACCAGGTGTTCATCTTTTTTAGTCGTGATTGGATGTGACTGTGTGAATCTGCTGCGTGGCTTGTTTGAGACAGGTAGAGCGGTGTATAATTCTTGTCTACCTTCACTATTGCCTCGTGGAGGTTAGTTTGTTTGTTGTGGAAGAATTTTCTGAGTTCGTAAACTTGTTTTTTATTTAGCTATTGTATACCTATTATTCCCCTCCCTTCTTTTCTCTGATGTTGAGTTTTTCCTTGCATGCGTGGGGATGTAACTTCATGTGTTTAGGGAATTCAGAGCGTATGAGAATGTGAATGTTTTCTATGTCTGTGTGTGACCATTTAATGATACTAAACGAATACGTAAGAATAGGTATGGCGAAGGTGTTAATAGCTTTCGTTAGATTTCAGTTTCGTTTTTAGTAGTTTTGTGAGTCTGGTTTTAAAATCCGTCTTGAGCTCTGATTTGATATGAGTGTGGTTAATTTTGGTGCTTTGATGGAAGGCTAGGTATCTGTATGTTTCTTCTTTGAGCATGTTATCTATGGTTTCATTGTTGATTGTTTCCGATATAGGGTGGTCTTTCCACTGTCCCTTGTTGAAGTAGCTTGCATTTACTTATACCAAATTCCATGTTGATGACCAGGGTAAACGTTCTTGTGATTTTAAGGAGTTCCTTCAGCTGTGCCTTTGTGCTTGCGTATAATTTTATGTCATCCATTTACAAGAGATGGTTTACTTTGTGTAGGTTATTTTTTTGGTGTTTAATTTGGAATCCAAAGTTTGTGTTATTCAGTGTGTTTGAGAGTGGATTGAGACAGAGGCAGAACCACAAAGCGCTGAGTGAACCTCTCTGGAATATACCTCGTCTGATGTAGATCTGTTCTGTTTCGATGTGTTCTCAGGTTGATTTTAGTTTTCCACGTAGTCATGATTTGCGTAAGAAATTGCCTAAGGTGTTTATTGACATTGTATAATTCTAGCACTCTGGTTAGCCAACTGTGGGGTATCAAATCAAAGGCGTTTTAGTATTTTTTTTATAATCTATATAATCAGTGTGAAGGTTTCTATGATTTTTCCTGGTCTGTTCCATGATGACGCTGTCTATAATTAGCTGCTTATTGTGGCTGTGATGTTTAGGTATGCTAGATGTTGTTCTATTCTACTGGTAATTGTGGCTGTGATGTTTTTATATAGGGTTGGAAGGCATGCAATAGGTTGGTAATTTGACAGTGGGTAAGAAAACTGGGGAGTGTGCTAGGTTTTAAAATAATTTCATTAATTTGGCGGTTGAGAGCTTCATGTGTTTTGAGGTAAACTGTTTCTTACAGAAATTATGAACTTCTTGTGTTGTCATTAAAAATTGTTCTTGTTCCTCCGAGCACTTGTGTCTGTCTTCTTCCGCTTTTATCCATGAAACGTTATTGTGTTCTGTCTTAATACTTTTCCAGTATTCTGTGATTTCTTGTTTGGTCGGTGGTTCTATTACTTGTGCCTCCTCACTGCTCATAGTTTTAGGGTAGAACTGTTTTTCGCTTCTTTGAAACAGGTTGTTAGCGTCCTTTCTCTCATTTGACTCTCTGTATCTTCGGAGTTTTGTTTCAGAGATTCAAGGATTTCGATAGGCATATGATTAGGAGATGCAGATTTGATTTTCTCTATACTCTGTGTGATACCTTTTGACTTGTTGCCGTTCATGAATTGGGTAAAATGTCCCCATTCTTTTCTAATTCTGTTTTCGAGCCTTATCTGCCATTTGAATTTTGGTTTTATGCTGTTGGTGTTTCTGTGTCGTGGCGGGAGTTTCTGATTGTTCTGTGTTATCGTAGTTATAGCTGCTGCGTGTAGATCACTGTACGAATGTCAATAATATTAATAATAACTTTTTATTATTAATATTATTATTATGAACAGATCTTGGGAGAGATTAGATCATACAAATTGACAAAGTCAAAAAATTGGTGTTTTTCTGAAATAATAATACGGGATAATGAAGGTTGTTTATACGTTTTGTATACCCTGTATGATGAAATAGACAATTTTTACCGAAAACAAATACTTAAGGTTCCTATAAACTACGCAATTAGCTCAAATTGTTTATTCTAAAGACTTTACAAAATATTTGGTTCAGTTCATTGGTTGTCTAAAAACATATGACGTTTTGTTTTTATGATATTCATTAGTTTTATTTAAAACATAAATTCTCAGAATACGTTTACAAACAGCTTTTACAAAAACAAACAGATCTGAGATAAATTCCACCTTTTCGTTGTTGCGGATATTAAATTTATATTCTAGATCCGGTGGCTGCTCAATAACGCATCACTCTACAACATACGGTATTTGACCTTGAAAAACAATTGGATTTTTTGAAAAAAACTTTACACAATTTATCTACATTTTATAGCAGAATATTTTTCAATATACAAAAAATAAACATTTTTGAAAATAAAAAATATTTCAAAATTGACTCTTAATAACTTTCTAATAATCCTGTTGAAAAACCAAAAAGTAGACCTTGAAAAACAATTATTTCGGAATTTTTAGAATATCCTTACACGTTATCGTTAATAAATAATAAATATACAGTTCAAAAATACTTAATTCTACAATTGAATTTTTACAAACCCCTAAAATTAAAGGCCTTTTATTAAATAGAAAAAGGGCAATGTAAGATGTAATAATTTGAGGTAACTATACGGAATAGAAACAATTAATTAAATAAAATTTCATTAAAAATGATTTACAGTGTTATTTTTAAAGTATGCAACAGTTACATTTATCGCTGCCTGCTTTTTTTCATTCATTCTTAGTCTGTACGTGAACGACACCACAAAGTAAGAAGTAACTGCGGTATTTTTATTGATAGAAAGTTGAGAATTTCGCGACAGTGTGCTACTTTTTCGTAAAACTAAAGATGTCGTTAACAAAATTATCATAGCCCTTTTAATTTTTAAGATACAGGGCTAAATTGAAAATGTTGCATTTTGAAAATGTGAAAACTGTTTTTTATATAACTTTTCCCATAGAACCCAATTCCGCCTTCGGAACTAGTATACAGGGTCAGGTCAAAAAGTTATCGGACCCTACTTTATTTTTTTAAATGGAACACCCTGTATATTTATAGATTATTAAATTTGTCTTTTTTTACCTTTTCAAAAATATATAATAGTATGCACTTTTTCTCAGAAACACACAAATAAATGATATTTTTCTGAAATTTAAGGCATAATTTAATAGTAGGCCATGAATAACAATAATAAACAATTGAATATTACGTATCTTCTTATAAAAATACCTATAGAGTTTTTTAATAGCACTAAGTTTGTAACAACAGTTTTATAGCATATAGTAACAATATAACAAACACTAAAAAATAACATTATTAAAAAAAAACAAATTTTTAAAGATGATGTTTAAATTGACGACCATTTACTCTAATGCAAAATTGACACATTTTTATAATTCTTTGAATAGCGTTAAGTATCATTCGCAGATTTCGAAAGGTTAAATGAATTGCTTCTCGAAGTTCTGCTATGCCGTCATATCGTGTTTTATATACTTCATTTTGTGTATAGACCTATAAAAAAATCTAAAAATTGAGAGATCTGGAGATCGTGGAGGTCATCTAACATTAACAACAAGGAAAGTTATTATCAAGAAATTCCCTTAAGAGCCTAGAGTTGTGACTTGAGGTACCATCTTGCTGTAGGTAAGCAGCACTATATTGGGCTAATGGAATATTTTCGAGCAGTTTTGGAATAACTTCCTCAAGGATTTCTAGGTGTCTACGTGCTGTAGGACCTTCCTCAAAAATCCTATAATTGTTTATAGGATTTTTGAAGTCTGTCCAAAATAAAACATGAGACCCCAACTCCAAAGCGTCCTTGTTGTGCTCTTTCAAACATTAAATGCTGATGTTCACTATGCCAGTTCCTGGTATTGTGACGATTAAAAATTCCCGCACTTGAAAAAAGCATTCATCTGACCGGATATCAAGTCTACCAATTAAATCATTAGCAACGATTTGTTGCAAATACCACTGGCAAAACAATGTCTGGCGCTTGGCATCGCTAGGATGCAAATGTTGCTTTATATTAAATTTGTATGGATGATACTAATATTTCTTCAAGATCCTCTGACCCTCAATTTTTGGCACATCAATTTCCTCCTCAATTTTTCTACATGAGGACGAAGGTGTTGGTTCTATATATCACTAGGCAGCTTATTCCGGCATATTCAAATTTTATGAAAATATTATCAGGTTTATCCTCAAATGACTTTAATTTTTTAACATTTGAAATCAATCAAGTAGTTTTAAAGCTGTCACGATCTGACAGACAGACATACAAACTGACGTAATTGATAAAACATATTTTTTGGCATCTAAACCGAGAAGATATGTAAAACCTAAGAGGGTGATTTTTTTCATGATTAGTAACATTTTATTTCGCCATCTTAAATTCGTACTACCACAATTCACTATGGCGCAATATTTGAAATTAATCGGTTAATTAGTTTTTTGAGGAATTTTCACATAATACTTCATTTTTGTACAAAATTTGAGGTAAATTGGATTTTAGTAATATTTTTTTAACATTTCACTTGGCCGCCTTTTTTTCGCCATTTAGGATTTTTACCAAAATGTTACCAGGTCATTCTCATATGACCTTTAATTTTTCAGTCAATCGTGTAGTTTTCTTAGAGAACAGACAGACCGAGGGACAAGAGAAAAATGTTTTTTCGGCATCTAGGGAGCATAAAAATCTGAAAAAATCTCGGATGGTAATTTTTTCACGATTACAATACTTCCCTTTTGCGAGGTAAGTAAAAATAAAGTAATTTGGAATTTGTGAAACTAACATTCCAGAAACATGTTATTTACAATATAAAAATATAATAAATGAAATAAAAAAAATAACTGAAAAAGAAAAACTATACTACCTCTACTACCAGAAATGTTTTATGAATGTTAATGTATTATTTTTATTTAATAATTTATTTAAAGGCGCAATTTTCTTCCTCGTACTTGAATAAATATCCATAAATTGTTGTTTGCAAACACTTTTCTGAAAATGTTTCTACTCGATACAATTTTCAAAAAGTTGGTTGCCTCGAAAAAAAACTCACTAATACTTTCAATTCTAGGAGATTCCCTAATATTTCTTTAGCTTTTCCTCACTTTTAATTTGTTTGAAATATTTTATGATAAAAATGAATATTTATATAATGTTGAAATATTATTAAGCTGTTAATGTGTGTGCCAGAAAAATACACAAATTATTAAAATTCTTTGTATTTACCTTCCCGCTGACCGGTCACTATTAATACACATACACTACTGAAACCTTATCAATTAAATGTAGGCAAAATATAAAATTTGTTTATCAGAATAAAATTATTTGCTTCGCTTTCGATATGTGCTCTTAGCGCGCTCGATGACTACCTGCTTCCAGTGCCAACTGAACTTCGGACTACAGAACTAAAAGTTATTTTAAGTAGGCTTGATTTTAGGTCTCCCGCTATGAATATGTATATTCCACATTCTGGTTAATTTCCATTTGTTTCCAATTAAATTCCTGATTGTGACCATGTAAACGAAAACACTTGTTTAAAATTTCGCCTTAATTTATTTTTCAAGAAATTAAAGGCATGACAATTGTTTCGCTAGCACTGCGGTTTCATCAGATGTTAGAACTTAAATAAAAGTCTAACACAAGTTAGTCCTAAAATCAAAACATGCACCTTCATTTTTAAAAAACTTGGCAACATTCATTGCTATTTTTCCTATATAAGTGAAAGTATGAAATTGAGTTATATCGTTATATGTATGTGTATAAGCAAGAAAGGTTTAATAATAGAAAACCCATATACTGACTTTTCAAACATTTATATTGGGCCCCATTTTGTTCCATCATATTGGATTCCTACCAATATTTTACCGGTTTCTTTCTACCTATGCTGCCCTCATAAGCAGAAGTGCAGTATATACTAATTTGATAATTTTGAAATAATGACATGAACATGAATAAATGAGATTTCAAAATTATAGACCTTGGTAACTGTTGTACTTATGTATTGTTGTTGTTGTTTTAGTCAGTTAGAGGTAATAAAACAGTTTTTTTAAAACTAAATATTTATAATTACAAAAATATGAACATTAAATGTAGATGCCGCGTTTTTGTTTTTGTTCAGTTAACTTTTAACAGAATATTAAAAAGAGATAATAATGCAGGATCTACATACACATAGTAAAGAAATTAACTACACTTTTAGATCCGGTTTAAAGGCAAACTAATTGTTATTATAATGAAAATCATAATTCTTAAAGTGTCAAACGGTTAGGTTAGAAACCAAGTGACATATAAACAAATACACTAGCTTAACACTTTATGTAATATTTTCTAGGTCAAAACATTTAAATTACCTTAAGTATATTTTAAAACGGAAGAAAAAAAGTCGGAGTTATGAGATTCTAGGAACAATTTTATAGGACAAAATAAGTTTTAATATCTCACATTATATTCTCTGTTTTTGGGTCTGATGCTGTGCTGAAGGGGAAACCGTTTGATTATATTTCTCAACAAATGTTATTTGTTTTGCTTAACAGCCAAACAAAAAAAACGAAATCCCTTTTTGGAGGTTTTAATTAATTTTTTAGACTTTTTTAGGATAAATAGAATATACCTATACCTATTTATGCCACACTTGACCTTTGGGCATAATTTAAAATAAATTCAATTTTTCATGTTGAACTCGTATCAGTTTATCCCATTTTCTCATTTAATTTTTCTGCAAAATTTAAGGTAAATTGAACAAGAATTTTTTGCGTTGATTTTTTAAAAATTTTATTTGGCGGCTAATCGGCATCTTAAATTCGTACCACAACTTTACCAATTTATTTCTATATCACACTTAACTCTTGCACAAAAATTGAAAATAATTTAATAAATAACATTTTCAGGCTGATTTTTTAAATATTTTATTAGACCGCTATTTAGTTTTGCTATCTTGGATTCATATCAAAATGTTACCAGTTCATTCTTATGTGATACTTTATTTTTGCGCAAAATTTAAGGCAAATTGGGTAATTAGTTTTTTGATTAATAATTTTTTTTTAAGTTTCAAAATGGTTTTCGTTAACGATCGTCTTGTTATATTAGAGTGGTGTATTATTTGGAGTGAGGATACCGTCTTTTTTTAAATTGTCGACGTTTCGCAACTTTATTGTTGCATCCTCAGGACACACATATAGATTCTATATCCTTCGCGAAATCCATATAAACTATGCCCATATTATCTATCATTACTTACTCCGTTTATCCGCAGATATTTCCAAGATAGTAAGTTTCTAAATGGTTTTCGTTTACGATACTCTTGTTGTTATGTTAGAGGGGTGTATTATTTGGGGTTAGGATCCAGTAAAAAAGTTTTTATTTAAATCGTTTCGCAACTTTATTCTTGCATCCTCAGGACACATAAAGATTCTGTATTCTGCATAAAACCCATACTATCAATCTTTACCTACTCCGGTCTGGTCCGCAGATATTTCCTAACCACAAAGATTACACTATTTTAACATAACATCAAGAAGATCGTTAACGAAAACCATTTAGAACTTAATATCTGGGAAATATATGCGAATAACGGAGTAGGTAGAGAAAATATGGGTTTCATGCATATATGTATATGTGCCTGAGGATAAAACAATTAAGTTTCGAAACGTCGAAAATTCAAAAAAAAATTTTTGTTATTTTTTACTGGATCCTGGAACCAAACAAGGTTCCTCACACCACAAATTGACCTAATTTTTTAGATTTTCAATAAAAATCATCAATCAATATACGATTCACGTTTTGTTGTACCCCAAGTTGAGAATCTTGTAAGATCCAAGTTGGTACAAAATAATAAAAGGATACATACAAACCAATTAGAGAAAAAATATCAATACCATGTGGTTGAGCTTACTTGTACACTTCTTCCAAAAGTCTCCCATGAAAGAAACCACGTGCCGTCAGATCAGGGATCTGGATGGCCAGTAATTGGACCAAAACCTGCCTTTATTTTTTTAGAGGAACGTTAGGCGTTTATGGTTTTTACATACTGGATTCGAAAAAAATTGCCGCCTGACTTGAAATTCGGGACATTTTTCATAGAGCATTTCAACTGCTTGAAAATCGGAGATATCGCCAATGTCATAACAAAGTAACTTTCCTTACTTAACTGTAAAGTCAGTACTTAAGTAAGTTTCTCAAGGCTTCCAAGTCAATGTTCAAAGCAAAATGAAATAGGTTACATTTGTATTGAAGAACGGGGGCAATGACATTTAAAATGTCTAATGTACAAAATATATATTAAAAACATAAAATGTATAAAGAGATTCATACTTTAAGAAATCATGGTTCTTGGGATTAGACCGTGTCAAAATAGAACCACTTTCCGACGTTTCGTCTTTTATTGCACCAGGCATCTTTAGGGATCTTTGAATGATTTGAATGAGCTCGGGGAGACCTAGGTCAGTTATTTATAGTCGACCTGTGTTCACCAAACCATGCATCGGTGTAACGATCGATTTCCACGTATTATGTGTACTGAATCAAAGGCGAAACGTTTGAAAATGATTCCATTTTGACCCCATCTAGTTTCAAGAACCATGATTTCTTAAGTGACCACAACCATGAAAGCTTTCGTTCCATGTAAGCTAACCTCTATAAAGAGGAAATCAAGAAAAATGCCAAATCATTTGGCGATCTCAGTAACAACAAGAAGAAGCTACTTTGCCAACTAGCCTTTCTCCTTAGATGCCGAGATGAAGCTGCAGTACTCTAATATCTATAGACTAAACACGAGCTAGTATGGTACTAGGAAGAGAAAGAATAAAAGCTACCCATCATGATTTGGATATAAACGCTCGTAAATTATTAAATATACATTTAAAATTAGCTTTTGTATTTGAACATTAAATATTTAGAAATCTCGAAGTCCAGAAAACCTCCTCGTGTTTCTTAATTATCTGAATCAGCAACATCCTAATACAAAATGTACAACGGAAACAGAATCACAAGGCACGATTCCTTCTCTAGATGTTCTTATACAAAGGAAAGAAGATGGTTTCTTAAAACACTCTGTATACAGAAAACCAACCAATTTAGATACCTAAATTCAAATTCACATCATCATTTGGCACAAAAGCGATCAAATTTTAATTATTTGGTTTACAGAGCCGTCACAATTCGTGACCAAACTTCTTTACAATCGGAAGCAGATAAACTGACTCAAGCTTTAAGAGGGAATGGATATTGCACGGATGATATTGGACGATCAATTAGAAAATATAATAACCCTACTCCACGACATGAAACTAATAAAAAATTACTGATAAGAAGTGTAGTTCTTCCATTTATACACAGATCCACAGAAAAGATTGCAAGGTTATTTCGCCAGTTCAACATACATACAATGTTTAACACACACAAGAAAATTGGACAATGTTTTCGATCGCCAAAGGACATTATTTATTTCCAAACGGAAGCAATATATGCGATTCCTTGTTCCTATGGTAATGTCTATATTGGAGAAACTGAACGATCCATATCCACTAGGTTTAAGGATCATGAACGATGTGTTAGAAAGAAACAAATTGAACAATCTGCTGTATCTGAACAACAACATTCTACTGGCCATATTACAAATGTAAAAAAACCAAAGTTGTTTCATCGATCTCGGGATTCTGTAGTCGGAAAATTAGAGAATCTATTGATATATATATATATATATATATATATATATATATATATATATATATATATATATATATATGTATATATAGGCATCCTACAGTGGCGCTTCCAGAACTCTGGTCTGGGGAGGGTAGCGGTTGGCCGGGGGTAGAAGGGAGGGGCGAATTTTACAAAGTACATTAAACTAGCTATATTTTATATAATTTTTTTGTTGAAACAAGCACTATGAAAAAAAAATACAATACGAAATGAGAAGTCTTATATTTTGATAAAATACAAATCGTAAAACGTCCCCATCCATTCCGTATAATTTTGAATATTTTTTCAATGGTGCCTTAACAAGTTTTCCTAATTTGCATGCTTTATTTATACCACACACTAGACTGTATTTTTCACAAGACGTAATAGGTTTAATTAAACCTACGTAAGGTGCGGCATCAAGGGAATTAGAATATCCACGTCAGACTACATCATACGTGGACGATGGTTACCGTTTTCACGGTTCGGTGAATACTGGTCGCTATCTTTCACTCAATGGAAGGCGAAACGTCGGAGTAAGAAGAAGAGATCTTCTAAGTCCGCCTTAACCAAGGACTTGATATCAACGATTTCAGGACTTTGCTCTTCGGCTAAAACATGTTCCATCAGAATTATATTTCACGAAGATGGTTCTTGTTATTGTGTCCTACCATTGGACATTGAAATCTCAAGGACGCACTCACATCTTAGAAACCTAATGTTACCTGCAATGCACAGCTATACCCTACAGTGCCCCCAATGCCTTTTAATTTTACCCAAAAAATAACCAATTTGAACTATTACCCAGAAAAAATTTGGATTTTTAGCTACGCATATAAATTATTTTTATTTTAATATAAAACATCCTATCAATTCAAGCAGCTCTTTATAATATCTATCAAAACGTCTCCGTGGTTTTCAGTTCATTCTTTATAAAATCAACATAATCAAATGGGATTTTTTCCCATCCCAAAATAGAAATATTTCTTTAATCTATGCTACTGGTCCCCAATTTATAGTTCCATCCAACCGCCGCCATGGCGCCAGTATCTAAAGTTCTTTTTTATTCGGTGGTCGAAACCTGCCTTTAGTTTAACTTCAACTTTAATATGGAGGTTTGAAACTTCCAGTGCTCTTTTTTTGTGTTGTGACAGTTGTGAGTTGCTCTTTAAAAGCGTAAAAGACATTTCTGATAAATAATATACTGACATAGTGTTGCTTATTAAATGTCTCTAATGTTTAGAGAGAAAAATCCTTCCAATGTAAAATGTTGCATCAAAATCTGACGACAAATTTGGTAGTTTGTGCCGCTTTCCAAATCCAAATGATCCCGGTAATAAGGATTACGATATTATAGAATAGCTTAAAAAAATTAACAATTCTGCTTTTTGCTCTTTAATCTCAGTTAATTGGACAACAATCAGTCAGTATACAAACAGTCGACAAAAATAAGGCCACAACTGAAGCGATATACCAGTGTCCCAGATAATTGCACAGAAAAAGAAACCTTATAAAGACGGGGAAATGATAAAACCGGCGTTTTTAGAAGCTGCAGATTCATTATTTGCCAACTTTAGAAATCACTGCAACTTTCCGCTAATACAATGATGAGACGAGTAGAAGTAATGAGTAATAATATTTTTTTACAGTTGAAAAGCGACTTGCATAATTGTGTTTTTCTGCAATTGGACGAGTCAACTGACATGAATTGACACCTCCCAAATGGCCGTGTTCGTTAGGATGAAAGGGCATACTACTGGACAATACTTGTTTTCTCATCTCATTAATCTTATTTCTACTGACAAAATTCCAATATCAAAAATGTTAGGCTTGACAACCGATGGCGCTCCAGCTATGGTGGGTTGTGATAAGGGTCTCGTGGCGTTATGTCGCAAAGATGAAAGTTTTCCCCAATTCCTCTCTTACCATTGCATAATCGATCAGCAAGCATTAGGTGGAAATTTTTTAAAACTACACAACGTTATGAAATTGGTAGTAAAAATTGTAACCAAAATTAGAGCTCAAACGTTACAAAGAAGGTTATTCAAAGCCTTGGCCGATGAAATCGAATGTCAATACGTGGAACTACTTCTTCACTATGAAGTTCGATGTAGTATTTATTTTAAATTGGTTAAAACATTATTGAAAAAACATCACTCAAAACAACATTAAAATTAAAACAAACTGATGATCATGAAAACAAAAATACATTTAAAACAACAGAGTTATATTAATACTATACAGAGTTCGTACCTTGGAAACATGTCAGTTTTACGAATGTTTTGCGATTGCAATAATTTTGACACGTCTGGAATTCTGGTAGATAAAAACGAGACAAATTTTTTCTTTTTTTTTATATTTACTTAGATTTTTATTGCTGTACAGAGTTTGGGTTTATGATCTTACTGAAATGTATAGGGTTTTATGTATGGAGTAGTTTATTTATTTACATTAATTTACTTAGATATCAGATTATAATAAATTTGGCTTAAGTTATTGATGTCTTTTTTTATCGTTGACGGCATCTTTCTCTTTTTTTAATTTGTATCATTTCTTTTATTGTGAGAATTCATGTTTTTCTGTATGTTCGTGTATGTGGAGTGCAGTAGATGCATTTTTTGTGTATTTGTGGCCGTTTAATCGACTATCTAAGTATTGTGTTGTCAGTCCTATGTACTTTTTTGGGCAATTTAAACATAGAATTGAGTAAACTAGGTGATTTCTTTTTTTTTATTACTTTGCTTTTTAAAGGAGTGAAAGGACCGTTTAGTAAATTCTGTGCTTTATGACAGACAGTTATGTCGTGTTTAGACAAGATATGATTTATTTTTTCTGATAGACCGTCTGTGTAGGGCATTACAACGTATTTAGTATTACCATTTTTTTCTTTTGGTCCTTTCTTTAAGTTATTATAAAAAACATGAGTTCGTTGTTTAAAAACTCGTAGTATGTTTTTTTTCGGATAATGGTTATTTATTAAAGTCTCCTTAACCTTCTTTAAAATCTCAGGACGATATTCTGGGAAGTAAGTGAGTTGGCACGATTGGTAGACCTATAATAACGCTATTTTTTTCATTCTTTGTATGGTTGGAGTTAAAGTTTAAGTACCACTTGGTTTTTATATTTTGATCTTTCTTGTTTCTAATTAGGGTTAAGTCTAGAAAATTAATTTTGTTTTTATCTTCAGCTTCCATGGTAAATTTTAATTTGGGATGAAAATTATTGAAAGCATTTAATAGGTCATTAATATGGTTTTTTGAAACGGCAGTTGAACAATCGTCCACAAATCTTTAAAAAAAAAGGTTAAAATCAAGTTCACTTATCACACTCTCCTCCAGATATTCCATAACTAATTGTGCGACAATGGAGGAAATAGAAGAACCCATAGCGCAACCATCTAACTGTTGATAATATTTGTCCTCATACTGAAAATAATTATTATTTAGAGTAATGTTAATAGCTTCTATAAATTCTTTTAATGGAAGTGTTGTGTGACCCTTTAATTCGTCCCATTTTTGTGTTATTATATCAGATAAAAGTTCATTCGGAATATTTGTATATAGAGAAACAACATCAAGAGATATTAGTATATGATTGTCTGGAATGTTTACCTTGACAATAAATTGTTTAAATTCAAATGAATCTTTAACAAAATCATCGTTTTTTCCTGTTATTTTGGACATACAATTAGACAAATATTTCGACAGTTTATAAAAAGGAGATTGGATACATGATACAATGGGCCTTAAAGGTATGTTAGCTTTATGCAACTTAGGAAGACCGTATATTTTGGGTGCTACTGCGTTGTGTATCATTAGTTTTTTGCTTCTTTATCAAAAATAACTTTTTTATTTAACAATTATTTCATGAACATGTTATTTTTTGTTTGATAAGAGAGAGAGAGAGAGAGAGTCATGGATTAGAGACGCATCGGCAGCTTGGCCTTTTAGCGTCTAGCATTCTGTAGTTTTAAGTTTGAAGTTGAATAATATATTATTAGTTTAGTATTGCTAAATGATGATTGAGTAGTATATAATTTAAGTTGGTTGCTGTTGGGATGATGGATATTAAGTAGTTTAGGTTTATATAATTTTATTTATGTGAACAGGCTAGATTGTAGATAGAATTTAATGAAGTAAGTAACTGTATTGCTGATTTAATTTTAAATTTTATTATATAAATCTGCTGATCTTAAAAAATTTAATACGTGTTCTGAGTTGTCCATTGACAGTAATAATTTGATGTTACCTCTGTGTGATTGTAGGTGGGTATTATCAGCGTATTTATTACACCTAGTAGAATATGGTTTATGGTAAGGGGTAGATTACATGAATCGCAGTATGGTTGAGGTCTTCCCTTCAACAAGTACTCATGAGTGAGCTTAGTGTAGCCTATTCTGACCGAGTCTCGTCTAGAAAGTGTATGTGTTGGTTCTTTTGTAAAAAAGATTTCTTTTATTTTTTGTAGTTTATTTGCTTGGTCGATCATTTAAATCCCACTCGAGTTGCGCTAGATTTTTTATGTAGTGTGAAATGGCAGTCTTGAGGTCTTTAGGTGAGAGGATTTTATCATAAGGGATTGTTGCGTCTGATAGGCCTTTAGCAAGTCGGTCTGCTCTCTCATTTCCCTTTATGCCGACGTGACTGGGGATCCAGAGACAGTTAATTACCTTATTTTTAATGGTCGCGTATTCATGTAGAATTTTTATTTCTTGACCAAGGGGGTGTGAGGGGGAGTAAGAAGATATGGATCGAAGGGAATTTAGTGAGTCTGATATTATTAGCCATTTGTTCCCTGGATAGTCTAAAATATGTTTGACAGCTTTGAGAATGGCAAAAAGTTCAGCAGAAAGAACAGAAGCAGTCTTATGAAGAGAGTATGAGTTCTCAAGTTGGGTGGAGATAATGGATGCTCCGACTGCATTGATGCTCTTTGATCCATCGGTAAAGATTTGGCAGTGGTTGGAATATTTAGTAGATATAAGTTGATTAAACTCAATTTGGATAATTCTGGGCATGATTTCCTTTTTATTTAATGGAGTGAGACTGTAGTCAATAGATATCTGAGAGATTCCAAGGGGAAAAAGATAAGGGTTGGTTATTAAAGGAAGGCAGGAATATGGAAAGAGAAATTAGATTTTAGCTTATGATATTGGAGTTTGATTCCCATTTGATATCTTACTTGTGGTGGATATGTGCTAGGAGGAGAAAGGAATTTTCCCTGATGATTTATATGAGATCTGAATCTCAAGGAGTTGCCATAGTTCAATAATTGTTATTGTCTTCTTAAGTACAAAGTTGTGGACTCTGTCTCACAGTTCAAGCTTATAGCTGGGCTTGTGTAGAATGCTACTATACACAATCTCAAAGCAGTATTATGAATTGTGTCCAGTTTTCTAAGGTAGGAGTGTGGGGCTGAGGAATATACTAAGCTGGCATAATCAATTTTAGATAGGGTAGTTGCACGATAGATATTCAAGAGGGACTTGCGGTCAGATCCCATCTAGTATGGGAAAGCATTCAAATTATACCCAAGCTTTTCTGACATCTAGTTCTGACATCCATGATGTGAGACTTCCAATTAAGTAGGGGATCGGAAGCTTAAGCCTAGGAATTTTGATGACATTTTTGAGATAAAGCGGAGGAATTTAGAATGAGATTACAGGTTCTTGGGCATGAGTGTTTGCGACAAAAATGAATTGTTGCTGATTTGGTAGCTGAGAAGGATAGGCCGATTGATAGTGACCAGATGTATAGATTTGAGAGGCATACGTTTAGTTGCCTTTCGCTTACTTGTGGGTTTTGCGATGTATGGTATATTAGGATGTCATCAGCAAACAGTCTAAACTTGACTTGTGGAGGGATATGATTTTCTATGCTGTTGATAGCAATTAAGAAAAGGGTAGGACTGATTGAAGAGCCCTGGGGAACCCCATTATTCTGAGGGTAGAAACGAGATAAATGATGATTTACTCTCACGGAGTATTCGCGGTTAGTTAAGAAGTTTTTGATAAAATTAAACATTTCTCCATTTAAATTCCATTCCTTTAGTGAGATTAGAATTTTATCGAATTTTATGGTGTCAAACGCACTGGTAAGGTCTAGAAAAGCTGCGATAGTGTGAGAATGATTGTGGAAGGACTTTTGGATATCCATCTCAAGTCCAACCAAGTGATCTAGCGTCGATCTGTCTCTCCTCTTTTCTAGAATCCAAGTTAATCTAAAATTCACCATTCTTTACAATATTTTGCTCAGATGGCTTGTAAGGGCAATAGGACGATAGCCATTAGGATCACTTCTAGGTTTACCTTGTTTATGAATGGGTACCAAAATTGATTTTCGCCATGTTGAGGGAATTGTTCCCTTCATCCAAATTAGATTAAAAAGCTGGAGTAAAGTTTCGAGACCTTTTGTCGGTAGGTGTATGATCATTGGTATGATGATGCCATCTATGCCTGGAGCACTATCTCTACACTTTTCCAATGCATGGACGTGCTCAGTCATATTAAAAGGCAAATTATATGAGAACATTTGATCTGTAGGCATAGGAGAATTAAATAGTTCAGGTAGTTGATGAATGTTTAGAGATTCCTGGTAATGTTCAGCGAAGCTATTTGCAAGGAGTGCTGGGTTATTTATCCAGAGATTGTTCTTCAATATGCCTGGGATGTTATTCGAGTGTATTCCCTTTAACCTTCGTATTTTTTTCCAAACTTCTTGATTTGAAGTATTAAAGTTGATAGAGGATGTGTAGGATTGCCAGGAAGATTTCTTTGCTTCACTAATTATTCTTTTGGCATGAGCTCTGGATTTTTTAAAGTCTACCCAATTTTGGAGGGAGGGGTGATGTTTAAACCTGTTCAGTGCTCGTTTCCATTGTTTGATGACCTTGTGGCAATCATCGTTCCACCATGGTACAGGGGGTTTATTTTTTGAGGGTTTAGTTTTTGGAATGTAGTCATCTGCTACTGTCAGGAATAAATTGTACGAAATGTGAAGTGGACTCCTCAATATTGTTTGGATTTAGTATTGGCGGTATGTAGTTGGTCGTATAGGATGTCCAATTAGATTTGCTAGGATTATATGATGGGGGAGGGATAAAGGGAGTAGGGCTGTTTAAGAGTTCTATTAGAATTGGGAGATGATCGCTTCCATAGCAATCATCTAGTATGGTATGTAGAAAGATTGGGGCAATGGTTGAGCTGGTAATGGAGAGGTCTATTGTAGATAGGAGCCTGTAGAGGATGATATGTGGGTTGGGGATCCATCATTGAGGATGATGAGATCATTTTCTGTTACGAGATGTGAAATTAACTTACCTCTGGAGTCTGTGTGTACTGAACCCCAAAGTGTATTGTGAGCATTGAGATCACCCAGCAGAATGAATGGTGGTGGAAGCTGGGAGATGATGTTATCCAGTTCAGTTTTTGTTACCTGTATGTTAGGGAAAGGTATAGATTGAATATTGTAATTTTGGTATTCAAGTAAGTTGATATGGCACAAGCTTCTAAAGTAGTGTTTAGATTTACTACGGAGAAGGGAATGTCTTCCCTGATTAACAACACTGCGCCACCAGATGCTCCTTATAACTTGATAACCTTTGAGGGTAAAGTTCTTTGAAGGTTTCAGATTGGTTTCCTGAATGGCTAGAAAACTGGGAGAGTATTTTCCAACGATCAATTTAATATCCTCAAAGCGGTGAGCCAGACCATTGCAATTCCACTGGATTATTTTGGAGTTCATTATTTCCTTGAATCTTTAGATTTAGTAGATCCATTGGTTCCTACGCTCATCCTATCGTTGGATATTATTGAGTTTTCTGAGGAAGAAGGATGTAGGGTCAAATGATCTTGGGAACGCGATCTACTAGACGTAGTTTTTATATCCTTAGGTTTTCTTGATGAAGAGCTTTTGGATTTGGCATGGTTGCCAGTATGAGAGTTAGGAGCAGGGTTGGAAACCTTACTTTACCAAGACAGAAGAGAGAAAGTAAAATCAGACAGCAGACAATACAACTAATAGAAGACCGGGGAAACCTACAAAAACATGAGAATATCGATATCCACCAAATAAATCAGCGAATCAAAGAAATCTCAAAAAATATCACAAAAGATATAAGAAACTATAACAACGAGCAAATTAGAAACACCATAGAAAATAACAGAAGTTTAAAAGTCCTAAAATGAGTAAAAATGAGATAATAAGATTAATAAAAATAATCATGTCACAACGAACAGGGATGAGATACTTAAAATCGTAGAAGAAATTTACGAAAAAGTAGAAAAAAGTTGGAACCATCATCTAAACAAATAAAAACAGCTCACGGAATCGTAAATCAAGGGTGAGTAGAACTTCCGGTTGTTACCATAAATGAAATTAAATCAGCAATGACTCAAATGATAAGGATAAGTTACTTTAGTTTATATCGTTTGCTGATGATGCTAACTTGGTTAGCGAAACGTGCAGTGTGGTTAGAACTCTTGTATTTTGATCTAGTAGACTTTACTTTTGAACTATTTAAAGAAGTCAGTTAAATATTTGGTTATTTGGACTTATGGCCAAGAAATTACATACACAACTTACACTGTCCAGCGTTCACCTAAATAATTGAAAATGGCGGCGATCCCCCCTGATTACGTGCCTGCATTCAAAATATTGCGGTACTCATAACTCCAATATAATATTGAGAAGTTAAAGCTCGAACGAGCAGACAATATCCCTTTTGCAAAAGCGATGGCGGCTGTTACTTTTCTTGTTGTGCCCCCGTTTGTATAGAAAACTTTTCGAAAACTTCTCAGGGGAAGTTGGTTTAAAGGCGAACAGCTAAAGAAGTTTTCACCCATTTGATATTTCGGTAGATGTTGGAAGTTCTAGGCTTACTTCGCGCCGGATTAAAGTGTTTAATAAAAACTAGAAAGTAAATATTTATTGAGTTATAAATGACAACAAAAATATGTAGGATATTTAGGCAAGGGAAAGGGCTGAAATTGTTTGTCAAATTTAGTTTTATAAATTTAATGGCCCTTGCGCAAGTAATAATCATCAGAATACTATCCCATATACCTTTACATTCCCTTTGGGTTGGCTATAATACCATAAATTTCTTTCCTGTTTTAAAATTATAATAACTTAACTCCGAAGGAGGAAAGCGATTTTTTTTTAAACAACAAAGAAACTAAACGATTTGCTACCCGGAACATTTCTCGTCACAAATATTTTCTGTTATTAAGAATAGAGAATTTTCTGCTATTAGGAATAGAGAAGAAGAATAGTCTGTAAATATGCTGTGTTTTCAAACATTTTTATTGGGTGCCATTTGGTTCCATCATATTGGAAATTTTACCAGTTTCTACCTATGCCACACTTAATTTTTAGGCATAGTTTAAAATCAATTGAATAGTTTTTATACTGATTTTTTTAATACCGCCATTTTATTCCACCATGCTGAATTCGTAATAGTTTATTGCTATATAATATTTATTTGTCGAGCAAAATTAGAAATCAATTGATTAAGAAACTTATTTATGTTAATTTTCTAAATATTTTATTTGGCCGTTATTTTGTTCCGCCATCTTGAATTTTACTAGTTTATCTATATCTATGTAGAGCCACATTTAACGTCATCGTTTTCTCCCAAAAAAGGTCAAAGTCATCTCTTTTTTGGCTTAACATGGACTTAAAATCATCCACTTTTTTTAGGCAAAAAGCAATATCATTTATTTTAGTTTGTAATATATTAAAAATATTGTCCGAGAATGGAAATATTTCTGAAAATATGTTTAACAAATAATTAAATTTAAAATCTCGTTTTAAACAGTCCAAAAACCCCCTCGAACTATTTATTGCTTCTAAGTCCCACGTTTCATTATTTTCTATTATATTCTCAAATAGTGCAATCAGTGATTCACGATTTTCAGATACTGTTAACACAAGTCATCCATTATAGTTCTACTTAGTAGGAGCTACTTTGGGCAATCGTTTGTGGAAAATGGAGTCCAAAGCTAGTGTACGTTTTGTTGACTTACCCTCTTTAATGTGATGGATGAACTGGGATAAAACTAAATTTAATTTATGAGCAAAATAATGGACAAACACAGCACTTGGAAAAGTTTCTCGAACTTTAGCTTGCAGACCCCCTAATTGTCATTTCATCACTGCCGCTCCATCATAGCTTTGAGCAACTAATTTTTTCTCTCCATTAATTTCTTTAGTAACGTTATAAACTACGGTATATAATGCATCTGATGTACGATTTTCGGCACACTCTTGAAACCTAAAAATCGCTCTGAATACTTTCGTCTGTTTTAACGTAGCGTATTACTATAGATAATTGGCTAAAATTATATCAGTTATTTCGTCCAGAACAACAGCAATGAACCGCGCCTCGCCAATCTCCTGCTTATGTCTTTTTAGTATAATGGTTGCAAGCGCGGTTATTACATCATTGTGGATTCGATTCGACGTTCCGCGAAAAACGCTAGACTGCTCTAAATGATTTTCTAAGCAATCATCTTATTTAGCCATTATACTAAGTAAATCTTGAAAATTTCCTCTATTTGAAGAAACCCTTGTTTCGTCATAACCTCTAAATCCCAATTCGTGCTGTCTGAGAAAACAAACAACATCGATAAGTCTTCTTAATATTTTTATCGACTAGTTCATTGTGTTGGCGGTGACTAATTTCCAACTTTTTATTAAGGGTGTGTTCAATTCTGGTTTTGCCGAAGACTTTTTCTTTTATGACGGCCTGCAAATGCGCTTTGGACATAATGTGTCTTTTTACAGCTTTATGGAAATTGTTTAAATCGGAAAAACCAGTTTTATTCCAGAGATCTTTTTCATTTTCAAAAAGTAAACATGGTCAACAAAATAATTTACTTATATTTTCACACCCTGTTAGCCATTTAAATTGTTCGTATTGCTTTTCCGGATAAAAAAATGTCTAATACAGTTTTTCATTTCTGTGGTTAAATTTTTCATAGGCGGTTTTGCCCTTCCTTTGGAAATTATTTGAAGCTTATCAGCGAAGTTTAATGTTGAAAATCTCTTTATTATTTAGACACACCACACATTCACACACACTTTTCTTATTAAATTCTCCAACATTTTCAACGTTATTACCGACAGCCGAAGTTGACGGTATTTGCATATCCACGTCCGTATTATTGTCTTCTATATCGCACCAAGCACGACGCGACGTACGTATCACACAACACACGGATAGCCGTTCAAACAAAGAACCTACTCCAACGATAGATTCCGCCCCCACTTAAAGCACGCGACTGAAATGCAAAAATTGCAAACAGCTGAAAAGAAAGTTCAATAACCTCTGGCTCGATTCACAGGAAATCAAGCATACAAGACTTGGCTGCAGAGAAGCTAGCAGCCCGCATAGGTTCTATTCGTTTTCTATTGTGTGTGTATTGTGTTTCTATAATATTTTAGCATTTTTAATATAAACTAAATTAATGGTTTCCTATTTCAAAAATTACATTTTAGAGGATGTTTTGTAATTTTTTTTGGGGGAAGCACTGCTCCCCTTGCTTCCATGAACTGCACGCCCTTGGCAGACATATAGTCTATAGGATTTTTGCAGGAGGTCTTACAGCATGTAGATACCTAGAAATCCTTGAGGAAGTTATTCCAGAACTGCTCGAAAATGTTCCATCAGCCCAATAAATGCTGTTTATTTACAGCAAGATGGTGCCCCAAGTCACAACTCTAGGCTCTTAAGGGAATTTCTTGATAATTTCCTTTCCTCAAAGAACCTGTTAGATGGCCTCCACGATCTCCAGATCTCTCAATTTTAGATTTTTTTATGGAGTTATACACAAAATAAAGTATACAGGGTATTTCTTAATTGAGTGTCAATATTTAAGGAGGTGATTTTTGGGTCCATTTTAAGAAGAAAACTTCATATAAACATATGTCTTAAACGGTGTAAACTTTGAGATACAGGGTGTTAAACTTTCAATAATTTCATAATTTTGATATCTCGAATACCACTCTAGATATTGTAATGAAATTTGGTATAGAGGTGCTATGCATCTAGTGGAATTTTTTGATGTAGAACATTTTTTTAATTTTCATCAGTGGCGTCCGTACGGAATCCGACCTGCATATTTTCCCAGACATTGATGGTACGCCACTGATTTTTTTTTAAATAAAAATTATTTTTGAAATTCCCATTCATTTTTGAGCAAGTTTGATCCCTTAGTAATTTTGTGTTGGACGCACGGTTTTCGTTTTAAAAAATAAAAACCGTTTCTCTGCATGGTCCAAATAATCCTGGTCATAAGACGGATATCACCATGCATGCAAAGGAATATTATTGTATTAAACTCGAGAAATCAAATCTGGTCGAAAATAAATACTAAAAGTTTTCAAAAACAAACAAATGAATCAATAAAAATGTTTTATTTTAGAAAAATCAGTGGCGCGAAAGTAATTACTATGTCCATTCTTATTAAAATCAGAAATCGCTTTATCTTAGTGAGAGATATTTGTAGATAATAGTATGTAGTCTTCAGCCACCAATCTAGGACCACCATGTCAATGTTTTTCAAGTCTGTTCCTTCATAAATACTTTTTATAAATTTTATTAAAATAATATGACATTCTTCAACAATAACAAGTTATTTACAAAACTATACTAATACAACTAGGTACATAATTAATAATTTCAACAAAAATAATTAGGTTTTAACAAATTGACAGCACACTTTGTGAAACAAAATAGAAGACAAAAATTAGATAAGTTGTTGAAAATGCCCACCATCTTGGAGAATACACGCTTCAGCCCTTTTCCTCATTAGTCGCGAACTCTTTGAAAGATACCCTCGGTATTTCTGATAATATCGCAAGAATCTCTTATACGATCCTTCAGCTTCTCTACAGTGTTTACTGGGGTGCGGTAAACTAAAGATTTAAGATGTCCCCATAGAAAAAAATCCAAACTATTTAGGTCTGGGGACCTAGGGGGCCATGGTTGGGGTCCGCCACGACCTACCCATCTGTTGTTAAATGTGCCGTTCAAATATTCTCTGGTTTCAATACTAAAGTGAGCGAGCACGCCATCGTGCATGAACCACATTCTGTTTCTAATCAGAATTGGTATATCTTCTAACAATATCGGCAAATCTTTTTCAAGAAACCGGTGATAATTATGGCCATTTAGTCTTTCTGGGAGGAAAAAAGGTCCAATTAGGTGATTTTCGATAATGCCAGCCCAAATATTTACAGAGAATTGCTCTTAATAATGTTCTACAATGGCATGGGGGTTCTCGTTGGCCCAGATATGATTATTGTGGAAGTTTCTGATAGTGTTCCTGGAGAAGTTCGCTTCATCTGTGAACATTATTTCGCGATCAAATTGGGCGTAATTTTTCCAAAGACCATTCACAAAAATTAACTCGGAAAGGAAGATCTCGGGTAAGTAAGGCTTGCACTCGTTGAATGTGATATGGGTAGAAAAAAAATCATGTAGAATTCTCCAAACTAGGATGTGCGAAATATTTAGGTTAATTCCAGTTTTCCTAGTACTCAGTTCAGGATTTTCATCTATGGAATTTAATACTGCCTCTTCAATTTCTGGAGTTCTTACAGTCCGATGGGCCCCTTTTAATCGATTATTTGGCTTGAATGTACCTGTTTCAGTCAACCTTCTATGCACATTTGCAAATATTCGCCTATCTGGTATGACTCTACCAGGAAAGCGCTCTTGATATAATCGCCTAGCTTCCGGTGAACTGCCATCAGCCAAACCATACATGTAATGCTTGTCTGCCAACTCTTCATCGGTAAACTCAACCATTTCTTTTCTCAGATATATCAGATATTTAGAACACAAAATTAATTAAACCCGACTAAATCTGAAAGCTGAACTGTCAAATTAAGTTACAATAGAAGTATTAATTCTGACTGCCAAAGCCTACTAGAATAATAATTATCATTAGTAATCTTTCTTTATTGATGAACTAATAGTATTTTATAGTTTCGTCTTAAAAAATTGTAAGCTCAAATAATAATTTTGAAATCTTTGGGTATTAGTTATTCATAAGCAAATTTAATTTCTTGAATTTCAGTAAAAAAAAAATTTCCTTGCATGCCATGGCGATTGGTGTTGTCATATTAGCGATATTGTTAAAACTCTGCAGAGAAACGGTTTTTATTTTTTAAAACCAAAACCATGCGTTCAACTCAAAATTACCAACAGATCAAACTTGCTCAAAAATAAATGGTAATTTCAAAAATAATTTTTATTTTAAAAAAAATCAGTGGCGTACGATCAATGTCTGGGAAAATATGCAGATCTGATTCCCTACGGACGCCACTGGTGGAAATAAAAAAAAAATGTTCTACATCAAAAAATTCCCCTAGATGCATAGTACCTCTATAACAAATTTCATTACAATATCTAGAGTTGTATTCGAGATATTATCGAAAAATTATGAAATTATTGAAAGTTTAACACCCTGTATCTCAAAATTTACACCGTTTAGGACATATGTTTATATGAAGTTTTCTTCTTAAAATGAACCCAAAAATCACCTCCTTAAATATTGACACTCAATTAAGAAACACCCTGTATAAAGCACGATATGACGGCAAAAAAGTGCAAATTTTGCATTAGAGAAAATGATCGTCAATTTAAACATCCCTTTTGAAAATTTGTTTTTTCTTTTTTTTAAAAACGTTATTTTTTTGTGTTTGTTATATTACTTTAAGCTACTGTCGTTACAAACTTACTGTTATTAAGAAACTCTAGAGATATTTTTATATATGAAGATACCTATGTGCAAGGTATACCAATTTTTCGTTAGCGATATAAGGTTCAATTGTTTATTATTGTTATTCATGGCCTACTATTAAATTATGCATTTAATATCAGAAAATTGTCATTTATTTGCGTGATTCTGAGAAACAGTGCATACTATTATATATTTTTGGTAAGGTAAAAAAAAGACAAAATGTATAGTCTATAAATATACAGGGTGTTCTATTTAAAAAGAATAAAGTAGGGTCCGATAACCCTGTATACTAATTCCGAAGACGGAATTGAGTTCTACGGGAAGAGTTATATAAGAAACAGTTCACATTTTCGATAAGTTATCTGATAGTTGAGATACGAGGGGTGCCTGAAAATGCAACATTTTCAATTTAGCCCTGTATCATAAAAATTGAAAGGGCCTTGATAATTTTTTTAATGGTATCTTAGTTTTTCAAAAAATAGCAACTCTCGCGAAAACCGCAACTTTCTATCTGTAAAAATAACGCAGATGTCACACAAAAGTACCCAAAATGGGACACCCTGTACAACTCAGATTTAACAAATAGCGATTGAGTTCATAGAATTTGTAAAATGTTTTTTTCTGATAATATGGTGAACGCAATATTTTGTCTTTGTCGCTCACATCAGTAGTTCAAAATGGTGTCATTTCAATTGAGAAGTCATTAATAAAAAACATAGTATTT
>JAUTXW010001329.1:0-31292 GCA_030620095.1 Kuschelorhynchus macadamiae | reverse complement strand
TAATTTTTAACGAAAATTGGAAATATACCTATTTTATCAATAACGAAGTTTTTTTAATAGCATATTTACAGCTGATTTTTCGAAAAGCAATTTTTTTACAATATTTTTTCTTCTTTTTAGGTGTTTCAAGTCACAGTGTGAGTCCTTTGGACCCTTTGTAAAAGAAAATGGTGTGTACTTACATCAGCAGCAATGGAAACTAATTTCAGCTTGTAACAACTTGAACAATAAAAACATGTCCAATTGTAATATTTTTTTATTTAGTGACAAATATAGAATTGATTTTCACTATAAAATATTGCAACACTTTAAAAAAAAAATTAAAGAAGTCAATTTCATAATAATCAAAATGGAAAATTATTTCATTTATATCTTAAAGATTTATGACTATACTTAAATCTAAAAAAATAATTATATTTAGGCGTTTTATAAATACAGATTTACAGGGATATAGAAAGTTAGAGATTGATACCATTATGAAATTAGTTATGGGTGGTATTATGTATGGATCTTTAAACAAATTTGCAAAAGTTAAGATATGATCGTAGAAATATTTATTTTTCAGTTCCAACTATTTCTTTTAGTAGTTATGTAAACTCTCCAAACGTCAATTTTTAGTTTCTGGACGATAAAATTACTCTATTAGGTATAGGATCAACTGTGCAGTAATTTTATTATTTTTAATGCAATGAAAAAAATGCAAAGTAAATTTTCTTCTTCCCAATCATATGGTAATTAGCAGTATCTTTGAAATATAGAGAGAGGACAAAATATCTATTTTTATTAAATGAATACCCTGTCTATTTTTTACACCTATGAAAAGCTAAAAAATATCTTTCCAAAAAACTTCATGCCAAATTTTCTGATATACCCACCTATGATATTTAAAAAACTAAAATTAATACCTTCCTGCAAATGGCCATATTATTTTTGAATATATAAATTTCGTAACAGTTACAAATAGAGTATTTCTTAAAGGGCTTCTTTATACAGAGCATTCCATGTAAAAAATTACACTGTGTGTAATATTTTTTAGTACGAGAAATAATAAAATATTAGAGAGACCACTTTAAATGGCAATCAATTTCTCTCGTACAGATTGTCACGACAATTTGCTGCATATTCAAATAATTTATTAGGCCGTCATTTACTTTTGTCATACAAGATTCGGACTAAAATTTTACCAGTCTGTCTCTGTTTCTCACTTGAGTTTTATGCAATTTTATTTCATTAGGCCGCCATTTTGTTTCGCCATATTCGATTTTTACCAAAATCTGTCCATTCCGTTGAAAACTTAAATTCAACTGTATAAGTAGTTTTTAAGCTATGCTGCGTATAGACAGACTGACAAGTGGGAAAACATGGGGCCCAAGCACCCTAAAATGCAATGTTCTGCAAAAATGTTAAAGGGTTAATTTTTCATTTTTTACTCTGTTAAACTGATCTAAATGCTGGTGGTTGCCCTTCTTTAATAAGGACTTTTATTTATTTTAAACTTTATAATTAAATGGTAAAAGTATTAACTTCTATGTGTTTATTTTTCAAATGATTTAATAAATCCTATTATGTATTTTAATAATTTTAACACAGAATAAGTGTGTAACTTATTTTATTAAGACCATATTACCATTATATTAAAAATCGTCTTAAAATAAACAATACATTTGGAAAAATAAAAAACATGTTTTTATTACCAATTCATTAGATAAATATAGAAAACAAATGTATTAGAAATTAAAGTTGGAAGTTTCATTTTGAAAAAATATTTAATTCACAATAGATATAACATTTTGACTAGTACGTCTAAAACTAGTCCACTCTAATAAAGATATGTATGCATTTATCACTACAGTACATTGAATTTGTAGACAATAAAGAAAAAAAACTTAAGCTCTATCTCAAAATATGTGTCGTGTTTTGCTCAACGTCAACAACATAATTTTAAGGTTAACAGTAATTGTCAAATCGTAATGAAAAACTGGCCTACTTGACGTCAAAAAATATATGCAATTTTCCATTTAAGAAATGGATGCTACTTCCAACCTTTGTCAGTTGTTTCGCTAAATCACGTGATTTAGCGATTCGTTTACTAACGAAATGATAAGTGCAAAATCGCACCCCAGGTCTCTTTCTTAAACCTTTTTAGTGAATACGACGGTTTATGTTTTTACAAACAAAAATTAATACAGGTTAAATAAATAGTAGAATATAAGGAAATCAGTGGGCCTTTTAAATTGAAAGCATTAAAATAAAGGACAAGTGCGAATTATAAAACAAGTGATTTTGAAAATTTTATTGATTTGGCTTTTTTTATAGAAAAGTCATAATTATTAACTGTTACTGTTTACGATACAATAATTGAAAATCCCGCATTGGATAGACCTGTCATGGTAGATGACTATGAAATAAAAAAAAGTAGTGTTTTACCGTATATACCAAAAAAAAAAAAACGTTTTGATCTGTCACTTTATGAAGTCCACTTGACGTTCATTACGACACAAAATACGACAAAACTAGTCATCTACAAATGGGCAATACAAGAGGCATAATCGTTTGCTTGTACCGTCGGGCACAGTCTCTGGATAAAAATAATTATAAAAATAATATTAGTTTATGTGTTTCAAACAGAAACTCCACAAGCAATGTCGCTGGTTGTGCCCATTATTTCTAAAAATATTCGTGTATGCGGAATACTAAGTTTAATAGTCATAAGAATCTATCCATGAGGATGACACTGATCAATGGCGAAACGTAGGTATTTATACTAAACTGTCCAAAAATGCTGAAAAAAAATTAAAATATATTTTGTTTAATAACAGTTATTCAGATCTATGGATGATAGTTATCAATACCTATTTAATAATTATCAATATACTGATCTTTGTTTTACTTAACTATCCTTATTTGATAAATCGATACCTAACGATAAGTATCGACAAATCTGAAAGAAATCTCATCCTACTTATGACAACGGTAACATAATTTTAAAAATCATTTCTCGGTTTTCGATTATCAAACAATAATTAAATGAAAACAAACTTCCATTTCAGAAGAAAACTAATCTTTGTTATTAAATGTAATTGGGGTAGTTGCTGCATTAAATCTCTTCTCCAAAATGTGGCACTGGCCCGTATTTTACAAAATTATTTAAGTATTTTTCTTCTTCTTTGATCGAACGAGCAATTATTTAAAGTTAGAACTGATAATGGCGTGTTGATGCATCGAGTACTAACAACACCCTAGTCTTCGAAGTTAGATTACTCTTATTTTTAAGGATTAACACAAGCATTTGTGTTACCAATTGTTTGTTGTGAATGTTAAAAATAAATTATAATTATATTTGTGCTTGTTCCATTACCCTGCAAAGTCAAATCAATTTTCTGTTCCATGTGCAAGCCAATGAGATTTTATCGGAGACTATATAGCGGCTATTATGTTTAAAACCATTATCTTAATTAATTTAATAAAAATAAGCGTCCTTAATGAGACTAACTATAAAGTAACATGAAAATTGTTTGTTTTAGAAGACAGGGCGGCATTAATACTTTTTAATATTTTTAGATTACAACATTTCAAATTATGTACCGATTGACATTCATTATTTTTCGCCAAACTATTCAATCAAATTATGTTTTTCGTCTGATTTTTTAAATAGAGTTCCGTAATATTATATTATAACACAATAATTTAATAAAATATATTTGGTTCATGATTCAAGCTATCGCGTCTCCTAAAGCTCTCTTGTCGCTTACTTGGGACAAAAAAAATAGTTAGTCTTATGCTAAGTTCACTAGTTTTAAAACTGTCTTGTTTTTAAATACCACATTTTCTACTTCTCCGGCGGTAGTAATTTTAATGCAACCTCATTGTCAACGTGGGTTCTCAAATAAATTTAACTTTTTAAAACATTTTATTGAAATTTGGGTCTATTTATATTAAATTAAATGATAATGCAGAATGCAGCGTGTTCCTGTCGTGAGGACTGGAACTGGTTATGGTACATTCTCGGAGGTGTTGCAATTCATAGACTTGACACGGTGTGACCGAAGGTTATCTCCTGTACGTGCTATATAACAACCCTCCTTTAAAGGAAAAGTTGTTGACCTGCAGCAACTTTTAAAGACCATGTATGGTCTCGCCGGGCATCAAATTTCGTAGCCTCTGATGGTCGTCGTCTTTGGACTTGTGAACTGGAGGTGCTTGTTGATTATCATCGTTTTTAGTTGGTATGCCAATCCTGGGGTAGCTTTTTTGATAATTGAGCTATGGAGAATTTTTAAACGAGCGAAGGTGAAGCATCCAAAATATCAATAAATTAATCTTCTAAAAAGATTTCCATTAGCCATTCACACAAGCTAATAGTTTTTATTTCTCAATCGTAATAGATCGATCGCGCTTTACACGTTAGTATTTAATTTTTGAATATCTCTGATATGATTGATAAAAGTTTTCTCGTCTATTTGTAATTTG
The DNA here is from genome assembly GCA_030620095.1 of Kuschelorhynchus macadamiae. Lineage (NCBI taxonomy): Eukaryota > Metazoa > Arthropoda > Insecta > Coleoptera > Curculionidae > Kuschelorhynchus > Kuschelorhynchus macadamiae. The sequence continues at coordinate 26,822 of JAUTXW010001329.1, read as the reverse complement.
AGAATGCTAATGCTGAAAAATTTAATTACGGATGTAGCAAACGGTTCTATAATAAGTAAACTCATATGTTTAATGTTATTTCTGTTATTGTAGAAGACTAATGTACGTTTGTACGTCGTCTTTAAAAGCTAGATTTCTATGTTTCGGTAATTTGAATTTTGTCGTTCTTAGTATTTTTCTCGAGGGTTGCAATTGTTTATAGACCAAAATCGTCCATTTTCCATTCGATATTTTGATTATACCTTCTTCGTGGAAGAACAGTCCTACCATGTGGTTTATTGAGAAGACCGTAAACTGGGATGTCACGGCTGACCGTATACCGAATAGTCAAAAAAGAATAGACTAGGATTTTTTACGTAGACTTTTTCTCCAGTTTTATATTCTGGGAGATTTCGAGTAACAACGGTGTTAAATCGTATCTAGGATTTTTCTTTTTCAATGTTTGTTCTTGTATGTGCAAGTTTATAAAAAGATAAGCTCATATTATATAAATCGCGACGTAAGGGAAAATAAGAAATGGGTGTTCATTGGGATTTTTAGCTCTTATGTACTAGGATCGTTTCTGTCTGAGGGTTGCCTGAAACCGTTCCAGTGATCTATTTGACTGTGAATGACTGATGCTGGAAAGTGTCACTTTTACGGCATTAAATTCGCAAAGATCTTTCATTAGGGTGTTAATGTGGAATACTAAAAGTATGTTCACGACTGTCGAGGTTTCCTTATCCTATATAGAATAAACTTGCGTGAACTTTCCTAATCGGGAGAGTACAAACTAATGGGATATTCAACGAAATCTTGTCAAATGGTGTTTTCGGGATTACAGTAATTACAAGGGGTTTTTTAAAGATGTTCCGACAAATTTTTACTCTTTGGAATAATGCACACTTTTTACGGAATTCTCAATGTCTTTGGTTGCGCCATGCTAACTGTGTTTTTGCTTTATACGATTAATTGTTTCGTTTATTCTGCGGTGAAGATTACTTTTTCCGGAATCTTACTGATCTTATATAAAGGGAATCTGGCTTCCTTGGGAGTTATACGATATTTTGACAAAGATATGTTGGACTACAGTATCGTTGTCAAGCGACAAAGGAATTAACAAAAAATACGATCCTTTACACTTCTGCTAGAGACAATACTTATTTCGTTAGGTAAATGATTTTTCTTCAAAAAACTCTAGTTTTGTTTGATGAAAGAAGGTCACTTAGTAGTTAAAATAGGGGAGCGCCTCCTCCTCTTCCTCTCTCTCATGTCCCTCATTCTTATCTTCCTCCCCTTTTATTCTCATTCGCATCATATTTTTCATTTTTCTCTTTGTCCTCCCACATTTGATTTTGCATTCTTAAGTCTTATAAATAGGTGCATCAAGATCATTTTAGTATGCTAAGGTACGAGTGACGTGTTAAACGAAAAAAAATCTGTTGAATAAATCTATTAATAATATTAAAATTAAAATGAGTGAATCAGTTGGAGAAAGAAATCGATCCATTCCGCTTCAGACAATTAGCCTCGAAGAAATTATACCAGGAGTTCGAGAAGAAACTATACCATTAGTTCGAGAAGAAGAAAATGGGATTGTTTTAAAAAATTTGAACAAAACTGAGAGTGAAGAGAAAAAAGTGTTTTGTGCTATTTGTTTTGAAATAACCGAATATTATGATTCATGTAGACCAAATACATGTTCCCACATTTTTTGTTTAAAATGTATTTTAAGATGGAATGATGAAAATTGTTGTTCTATAATGGTAAACAATTGTCCTGTATGTCGCACTAGATATTACTATTTGGTACAAATCTTCAAAGATGTAATTAGACATCATTTTGTTGTAGTTTTAAAAAGAGGATAATATTTTTCATAATTTGTGTTTGTGAAAACTCTGGTCAAATAAATTTGTAAAAAGTAAATGTAAATATATATATATATATATAATAATTGACACCTTTTCCTTTTCCTTTTACTATATTGAAACGACAATATTCTTTAAGTGTTTTAATACATACTAATTTGTTATAGTTTGACATTTTAAAATAAACAGTGGAAATTAAAAGTTATTATTTTTTAATTATACTAATAATAATATATTAATATATTTTTTTTCCTTTTCCTATATTAAAACAACAATGTTCTAAGAAGTTTTTTAATACATACTAATTTTCACATTACATAACAAAACAATTGTTATGGTTTAACATTTTTAAAATAAACAGTGGAAATTAAAAGTTATTATTTTTTAATTATACTAATAATATTAATATAATTTGCATCAAGTAAGAGAAAACTCAATTGAATACAGAAACAAGCGTTAACAAAATTTTATGCTAATATATGAGCGCTTATAGTGGCAGTTTACATAATCTACACATTATTTTTACATATAATTAGCTATTTCATTTTTCGTTCTTGTTGCAATAAAAAAAATACAGGGTCAGAAGTATTTTGCATATAGCACTGAAAATATATAACCGCTTATAGCAACAGTTGATATTTTTTAAAATTAATATTGTTGACGTATTCTACTTATTATCTTTACAATTTATGTTTAAAATTAATATTTTTGACATTATCTACCTATTACGTTTATAACCTATATTTAAAATTAATATTGTTGAAATAATTTACACATCACCTTTACAAACTATGTTTAATATTAATATTTAACGACATAATCTTCTATCTCTTTTTTTTTTCATTTTTATTGCAGTAAAAGCAAGCATGTTCAGGAATTAGTAGAAAAAGATCTATCCTACAAATAGCACAATGTAAATCAGTAGCACTAACAACATAAGCTCTTTTGTAGTGGCAGCTCACATGATCGGACTCCCCTCTCCGTAAATATCTCATGTGAATTGCACTACAAGGAAGGCAAAAAGCAAATGTTCCTAGTCTTCGACTTTCAATTTTAGTGTAGCTTTGTATAACACATACATCTTTTTCTTCAAAATGATTAAATAATTCACTAGCCCTAAACTTGCTTACTTTTACGTCATCCTCGGTTCCTAAATTTAGCAGTTGTCCATCCATGTCTACTCCTTCGTCAATTTCCTGATCATCTTCCTCCTCCTCTTCTTCTTCCTCCTCAATATAATTTATGTCGATGTTAAACAAGAATGATCTAACAAGCCTAGATGATTTGTCCAAAAATGAATGTTTATAACTGATGGAATCGCCTTCCAAGTTAATAAAAATTTCTTCTCTTTCTTCAATTTGAGCGGCGATCTCCATATTATTTTCTTCAATTTGGGCAGCGTTTCCAATCATATTTTCTGCCATCGTTAGGAGGTTTAGATTTAGATAGATATATTTGATAAAAAAAAATTTTTGGTTATAAGTTATAAATAATAGCGACAACTGATATTACAGCGAATGATACTGTATGATCACCGAGTGGTTGTTCTGAAGTATATATCCCATCGACCACCACTTTCACTACCTGCGTGATATCATTCTCAGATCCAACAGAGTTGTTTTTTTCCACTGTCCCTTTTCCTCTCACTTTACCTTCGCCCCACTCCCCTCTCCGCCAACCCCCCATAAGGGGGAAGACTCCCTTAACCCCCCCACCCTCACCCCATCTTCTTTCTCTCCCTTCCATCTTTCTCCTTTTTTATTTTACTCCTTTTTCCTTCCTTTTCCTTTTTTCTTCCTACTCCTTTTTTTCCTTTCTTCTTTTTTAATCTAACCTAACCTAACCTAAGATCCCCCTTAACCCCCCACCCTCACCCCATCTTCTTTCTCTCCCTTCCTTCTTTCTCCTTTTTTCTTTTTCTTCTTATTCCTTCCTTCTCCTTTTTCCTTCCTTCCCCTTTTTCCTTCCTTCTCCTTTTTCCTTCCTTCTCCTTTTTCCTTCCTACTCCTTTTTTTTCCTTTCTTCTTTTTTAACCTAACCTAACCTAACCTAAGATCCCCCTTCTCTCCTTTCCTTCTTTCTCCTTTTTTCCTCTCCCTTCCTTTTTTCTCCTTTTTTCTTTTTCTTCTTTTTCTCTCCCTTCCTTCTTTCTTCTTTTTTCTTTTTCCTTCCTTCTCCTTTTTCCTTCCTTCTCTTTTTTCTCGTTTCTTCTTTTTTAACCTAACCTAACCTAACCTAACTTAACCTAACCTAACTTAAACTAACTTAACCTGAAAAGGGTAGCCTGTAATTGGGGAGCCGGGATTTGAGTCTCGGGAATTCCGGGGTCCGGAGGGAAGGGAGGGGAGGGGGAATGGAGGAGAGATAGGGGAAGGGAGGGGTAAGGTCGTTGCTCGGCTTGGGAAAGTGGTTGTCGTTCAACTTTAAGTAGGACATGTGATCAACTTTTTCATATAAAATCGCCTCAGCGAAGAGACAAATGCAATTGATTTCTGCATTCACACTGTGCAGGGCTCGCGAGTTTTCTGCTGTTTTCATTGTGTCTATTTGGTAATTTTTTACTTTTAATTTATATTTCTAACATTTTTAGTTGGCAAAATTTAATTCTTATTTATATTGGTGGCATTTTTATTTATATTTGGGTCACTTTTATTTGGTATTTTATTTGTTATTACGATTTTTTTCATAATGGACAATTTTTTGGCATCGAGTAGCAAAATAATTGACAATGATTTTCACTTATACACATGTACTCAAATGCAAAATTTTGCAAACCAACAAAACAATGAACATACGTATTTACAACTAGTCAACAACAAACTATTCAGGACTTGAATGAAATTATTTACAATAGCCAAGTTCAGAATAATGCCAACAAACACAACAACGAAAAATATTTATTTACAGCTATTCAACAACAAACTTTTGACGATCTTAATGACATTATTGACAACAAACCGGACTTAATTACAACAAAAACTAAACAAACTCTTGAAGAACTGAATGACATTGACGAAAATCAATACGAAAATTCTAGCTATGAGGATATTGTTTGTTTTCAAAAATCTAATCCAAATTATTTAACATTAAAATCGCCAATTAATTCTCCGAGACCAATTTGCTCTCCCTTTTTGTTTAGTGAAAATTCTGATTCGGAAGAAGAACAAATTGATCAAAATTTAAGTTCGGCTGTATCTCCTATTAATTCACCATATGATATTGTAAATTCTGATTCGCAAGAAAAACAAATTGAAGCAAATTTAACTTCGGATATTTCTCTTAATAATTCACCAGTTGAGCAAAATTCAATTTCGAAACCATCATTTATTATTAAAAAAATTAAAATTAATAAAAAAAATAAAAAACAAGTAGCAAACCTTAAGTGTCTGGGTTTCGCGATTCAAAATTTAACTGATTTGATCACAATTAAACAGGGAGACGCAAGTACGGTGAATTATGTTAAACATGCCTTTGACAAATTAGTTGACTCATTTGAAGAAATGGATTCATAAAGTCAATTAATTTCTATTGCTTTTTTCAAAATTTGACTATAACTAAATAAAAATGCACAATATTAATTTTATTATTATTATCCAGAAAACTTCAAAAATGCAGTTGCTTTTTTCAAAATTTGACTATAACCAAATAAAAATGCACAATATTAATTTCATTATTATTATCTAGAAAAGTAGTTATAATAGGGGAGCGCCTCCTCCTCCTCCTCTTCCTCTCTCTCATGTCCCTCATTCTTAACTTCCTCCCCTTTTATTCTCATTCGCATCATATTTTTTAATTTTTTCTCTTTGTTCTCCCACATTTGATTTTGCATTCTTAAGTCTTATAAATAGGTGCATCATGATCATTTTAGTATGCCGAGACACATTTACTAAGCTGTGCTCGAGTTGCTTAAAAAGTTTTTTTTGAATTTTTCCACCAATTTTGTATAAAACAAAATGAAAAAATGTGTCAAGTAATAAGTGAATTATGTGTAATCGCGAAAAATTAACTACAACTATCAGACAGTTAAAAGTTAAATATCTCAATTTCTTTGAAGTGATTTCGAAAGATGAATACACCAAGCTGTTTTATCCACTGAAACGAGATTATTTAAAAGCAATTGACTGTTGTGATGATTATTTAGAAGGAATTATAAGCCTTACTACGTTTTTCAATACATTTGGGAAATCATACTTTGTAGGAGAATTAAGCCACCTAATAGAATTTATAGGAGAAGATTGCCAATTTATACCTGCTATTATTGCAACCCAAAGGAGGTTTCAATTATACGAAGATAAAAAACAGGTATTATCAAAGAAAGTTAATCCTATTCGCAAGAGACGTCCCCCTACATATTTAAAATATTATGTTAAATAAATGAAATGGCTGAGTTGCTGATTGCAGTTAAATTATTAGAGGAGAAATTTAGTAATCTTTCAAAAACCTATTTCTCATATTGTATGGCAAGTGGTCCGGAGTGGATAGACTTTTATTGTAATCAATCTGAGGAATTCGTAAAGGCTGCCCTCTGTTGCAACAAATACATTGAAACATTAAATTTTTTTCAACTTATTCAAGATCTAAAAGATATTGGCTTTGGTTACTATTTAAAAGACTTGAAGCAATTTATTGACGAGGATACTATTCTTCAAGAAATTGAAAAGGAAGAATAAATTTAATAATATTTACAATGGAGCAAATGGTTACTGAAATGTATGAAGAGTTTATTATATCTGCTGCATACTTCCAATATTTATCAATTGTAGGCGAAGAAGACGCAGAAGCACAAGATTTGTCAGCATATGTTAATAATATAGATCTAATGAAACAATGTAAATTAGCCGCTAAATTTTGTAATGATTATTTAAAATATAAAAATGAGTATGAACTTTTAAATGAATTTAGAAAATTAGAGTTAAGGTATCATATTAATTGTATTCAATCATGGTTGGTTAATGCAAAATAAAAAGGTAATTAAGTTTTTTTTTTATATTTTTATTCATTCATAAAACAATTGTCATATAAAAATAACACATTTGTCAAAGCACACATACAAGGTGATTTTGAATGATAGAAGCATTTTGGTTCCATTAGCTTTAGCGCTGGTTGTTCATCTATTTCAATCACATGCTTTTTAGAATATTTCTGTATAAAATCCTTTTTTTCGCTTCCTTTTACAAAAACAAAATCTGCTTTCTTCGTAAGTGTTTCAATTATTTTCGGGAAATGATGTAATGGAGTAAATCCATTATTCCAATGTATACAATGATAATTTTTCGTTAACCATACCGCCTGCTTGTGACAATCAGGTGAAAGAAACTCCATTGGAAAAGGCTTTTTAAAAATGTAATGAGTCATTTCATAACCATCAAAAGCTGCAAGCTCTTTCGGTATAAATTTATTTTTTTCATCTTTGAATCCTTGAATATCTATAACCAATCTCATATTTTCAAAGCAGCAAATTTTTTAATGAGACTTTTTTTACTTGAATAATTTGCAATTTCTTCTTTCAGTTGATTAATTTTAAAAATAAATTTTTCAATTTGTAGTTGTAGTTTTGATGTCATGATTAAAACTAAAAGCTTTTGAAAATTTCTTTAAATTAAATCGAAATATGAAAATAGTGGGGATAAAGTTTATAATTGTTTCACAATTTTAGTAAGAGGGTTGTAGCTAAATAATTTGTCATGTAAAATAAGACAATAAGCAGAAGTATCTTTTTTAATTGCATTGTGTGTCTCAAATTCAATTCTCATTACTACGGATCCCGTTTGAATTGTTTCTTTTTGATGGGAGCAATCAATATGTGTAATAGGACTAATGTTTTTGAATTGTTCAGGATTAAAAATGGGTTCATTTGGAACACCATAGTAAGACTGTCTAAAGTTGGCAAACATTTCGTATAAAGCAGAAAATTTGTTTTCTTCGAAATTTAAGTACAAATCGTGAAAAGGATATCTTTCAGAATTTAAATATACTCTAATATTTGACAAGGTAATATTGTCAAATTTACTCATATCTTTAACAATTTTCCCTTTTCTGTTTTCTTGAAAGCCAATCACAACATGACGAGGAGCTTCTAGTTTACTAGTTGTTTTTACCGGCCATGTGTGACGGGTTGTTTCGGTTAGAGAAGAATATTCAACAAGTTCCCAACTCCTGAATCCTATCAATATATCTTTATTTGATTCTAATATTTTTGATAGAGCAAGTTGTTGTGGCATATCAACTAGAATGTGAGGAACTTTCCAATAAATTTTATCGAAAGTAACCAATGGAGTGTCAGGAGCAGTAACAAGGTGTGCCGGATCTTCTTTGAAAATAACACCATCTAAATCATCAGTTGATCTAATAAGAACCAATTCCTGTTTCATATTCATAATAATTTTTCTGTAATCTTCAAAAAATCCTAAAAGCATTTTTAGTGGTATGGATACGGAGAATTTTCCATCATTATCAACTAAAATTGTATCACCTTCTTTCCGATGTGGAAACCAACCTGCATTTTCCAGTTTTAAACTTTCGTTGGTATTGTGAGAAAGGTAGCTTTTTAAGGTTGATGCTAATCCAACATTTCTTATTGAATCTATAGTAATTCCGTTTAGTTCATAGCGGATTTCTCTGAACAAAAAGGCTATACCATTGTTAATAAATAGCAATTCTTTCTTATATTTACCTTCTGTATTAGTTAATTTTCCTTCGATATAAAGTAAACTATCTGATGGTAGAGTGTAAGCATCGAGTTCTTGAATTGGGATCCTTATTTCATCATTGTAATCGAATTTTGAAGAAATATATGGTTGATATGTGTGAAGCTCAGAACTGACGATGGAATTGTCTACATAAAGCTTTTCGTTTACGTTTAATATGTTCATTATTTTAAAACAGTGAAACCCAAGGATGTGAGAAATTTACGATTATCTCGTCTTAACTTGTTGGTGTTGGATTTGATACTGAACTGTTGTTTAGGCTTTTTCTTTTTATAAGTTTCTACTTTGTTGATAGTGGTAGGGGCAAGTCTCATCCCAAGGGCTCTATTATATCTAACAACCATTTTATATTTCACTTGTTTGTAAATGTAACCTTACTGTTATAGTTTCTCCTCTAAAACTGATAAGTTCTCCGTCTTGATCAACTATTTTAACTGTTATATTGTTAATTGCTTTGACGCTAACTGGAAAATACAAAATGGGCAAAGGAGATTCAACTATTTTATACCCTGGAGCTACAGTTGGATAAAACTGGTGAATAATATGAACAGGTTTACCATTATTGTAAGAACCGACACAAATATTACAGTCAATACAAATAGCATTCACCTTAGTTATTTTTGCAACATTATCTGATTCTTCCTCTTTCATAGCTTCTAGTATCCTGCTATTAAAACCCAACATTTTTCCTATCGAATCTTCCTTGGTAAAATCAATTATTCTACTACACATTAAAAAAGTTTTTAGAGTATTAACATTTGCTTTTAAAAGAAAAAAAATTTTTTCATTCGGAAATAAATCTTCTATACTTTCTCTTATGTATGTTTCTATATCTGTAATGTCATAAGTTCCGTCGGGAATAACAATTACTTTTTTATCTATATAAAATTTATTATATCCTTCTTTTATATTGGGGATAGTCATAAACGTTTCAAAATCAGCTAAACCCAGGTAATATTGTTTTTCATCCTCTAAATATATGGGCGGATTAAAATCAGCAGACAAAACAGAACTGTTTCCTGATATGGCAATTGTGGTAGACATTGCAGTTTATTTATGAATGAGATATTACAATAAATAATGAGTTTATATATTTTTTTGCAAAAATTTTAGGGATAGTTGACCACAGTTATATGAATTAAATTTTTGTTTATTTTCATAAGTATAAAATACATCCACTTTGCCATTCGAATTAAAATATTTGAGAAGTTCAAAAGGTGGTTTTAAATTTCCATAACTATCAAAATATATTACATTTTTGTTATTTTTAATATAAGCAGTCCAATGAGATCCTTTATTTTGTTTTTTATCCAAATTTACAATACCACATTCTTTCAGATTAATTTTTTTTGGAAGTTCATCGAGCATAAAAACACCTCTAAAGCCAGTTATTTTTAACAGCTTTACATATTTAATAATATCATTGTTCGTAAGTGCTCTTTTTGGAAAACTTATTTTGAGTTTTTTTTTTGTCTGATTGCTTTCATTTTGACGGATCCTCCTTTATAAGGTCTAATAAATAGTCCCTTTCCTTTATATGGTCTAATATATAATCCTTTCCCTTCTTTAGAAGCATTTTCCATTGCAATATTATGTCTATGTATTTCTTCTAGTTGCTGTTTAGCTGCTTTAGCATCATTTACTGCCTTAGCAATTCCTGCCGCGCCTCCACCTAGTGCACCCAGGGCGCCAAGAATGGGAAACAAAAGAGGTAGAAATCCTCCAATTTTTTTGGGTGTTCGAATGATACGTTTTTTTCTCAATTTAAGTTTACCCCCTTTTGTATTTTTTAATCCCAAACCGAACTTTCTTTTACCCTTCATTATTCCTGCAACACTTAAAGCTGCAATTTTTTCACCAATAGAAGAATCTTTAGCTTTTACCCTATCCCAGGCTTTTTTTTCTAATATTTGGTCAGATATGTGTCTTTTTGATAAATCTTCAGTCTGAGAGTAAGATATATCATGTTCTTTGCAAGCGGAATCCAATGGATTTATACCAACGTCACCTCTAGTTAATCTTTTTTCCAAGTTGGTGCCGGGACCACAATAATTATATCCTGGTATATGAACTTCGAAAGGTAGTTTGCTAATTAATTTATTTACTAAACCAGAGCCTTTTCTATTACGTGTTTTAATAGTTTTTTTCAACTTATGGCGACCCACAGTCATTGAAGTTCTTTTTATACTAAAAGCACATTGACATTTTTCTGGTATAAATACTTTTACAGCTAAAAATATTTACTAGTGTGATTAAGAATGAGGATTGAAAAACAAAAATTCTCATTACCAGTAAATAATCATGATGAAAAAATTTTAAGTAAACAGTTGAGAAAGCATGGTGACTTATTTTGCGGTGGTTCAAAAAAGAGGGCTTATAGTTGGTTGCAGTGGTAGCGGTAAAACCAACGTTATGCTTACACTGCTCGAGCATCCAAATGGAATTAGGTTTGAAAATGTCTATGTTTATTCAAAGTCATTAGATCAACCAAAATATGAATATTTAAGAAAGTTGTTAAAACCTATGAAAGAAATTGGATACTTTGAATATGATAGCGATGAGAACATTATTTCACCTCATGAGATAAAGCCAAATTCCGTTATCATTTTTGATGATATTCCTTGTCATAATCAATCTATTATTAGGGACTATTTCACGCATGGAAGGCATAGAAACACCGATTGTTTTTTTATTTTTCAAGGATATTCCTCAATCCTTAAACGTCTAATTCGAGAAAATGCAAACTTATTAATTTTATTTAAACAGGACTGTTTGAGTTTAAAACATATATATAATGACCACTGTATATTGGATATGACATTTGATCAGTTTAAAAATATTTGTGCTAACTGTTGGATGGATCCATATGGCTTTCTTGTAATTGACAAAGATTGTGAAGTAAATCACGGCAGATATAGGAGTAAATTCGATTCCTTTATATATTTATAAAAGTAAAAAATTTGCAGTTTTATTTCATTTAAAACTTGTACAGCATGGATAAACGTTTAGCTCGAGAATTAATAAGATCGAGACAAGCCGTGAAGCAGAAATATCAAAGCTTGAAATTAGCTACTTCTACTGCTCAGTCCGAATTAGAACAAACTTATAGACCAATAACACAACCACTTAAACAGCTAATTTCAAGTATTGGTAAATCCGAACCATTCGATTTAAAAGAAGAAAGAGTTTCAAAGTATGAAGATTTCAAAACACCTACAAAGCTTTATAAAACATCAACTCCGACGAAAAATATTCAGAAAACAGGAAAAACTCCGTCACTCCCTACAGAACTACCAACATTTTTAAATGACAGTAGTATCACTTCTTCCTCTCCTGTAGTACAACCATTGTCATCAACTGTTATAGCAGAAACTTCAGATCCTTCTAGTGACACAACAACAAATTTAAACTTGTCAGACATATTGGAACAAACTAGAAAAACAATTCAAACCTATGTTGGTACACCATCATATAAAGATTACTTAGCAGATTTTCATGAATTACCCAGATCATATATTGATGAGGGTGTGAAAGATACACAACATAAATTTGACCATTATTATGGAATAGTTCATGACCTCGAAACGGATAAGTTTTCTTTTGGTTTAACACAGATACCGGTAGAAATTATTGGAAAAGACATTAAAGTGGGAGGAATAACGTACACAGGCACGCCAGGTTTATACGAATTGCTTTTCAAAAAAGAACCGAAAGGTTATAAGAAGGAAGATTTAGATAATTACATGAACATTCTAGCTAAAACAAATGTATATCGTAGGAATTTTGATTCAAATGAACAAGTTCAAGGAAATACATCACACAAATATGTTACAATAATAGGACCATATTTACAAAGAAAGGGGATTACAAAGACAAAAACCTTGCCAAGATTAGTTACAGCATTTAACAAACCAAAACCTCCGTTTAGAACAACTAGAGCCAAATCTACAGGAAAGGGATTAATTTTGAAAACAAACAGATCAAATACAGACTATGTATACTGGAATAATGTTAACGAAATTGTTGATAGGCTACGTTTATTAATTTCATCAAGTGATGCGGGAAATAATGCTCATAGTAACGAGATTATCTCTATTATTGAAGAATTAAGAGAAGATAAAGTAATACTATAAATAACAGCTATCAAATATAATCATATTTATTGTTTAATGAAAGCTCAACATGACAGTTGATAAATTTGGACGCCATATTTCAAAACAAAATCAAGAGAGAATAAGTGACATTAATAATTTAAAAAGGAGATTAGGTGAAAATGAAACAAATAATGAAATCTTTGCTAAAAAGCTTAAGGTTTTTGATGAAAATTTTTTAAAGTATGAAAACCAGATTAAAGGATGCTATACCTCAATTGAAAACGTTAATAAACAGTTGCTAACGCTAAATCAAATAAGTAAAGATTTGCAATTTTTAAATGAACATGTTAAAAAGGAAGACAAAAAATTAAGTGATGATATCAACAAAATTAATAAAATAATGGAAACAAATATAAGAGAAGTAATAATTGAAAAACACAAGGAAAAAATTAAACAATTAAGAACTTTTATAAAAAGGTTAGATGATGAAAAAAAAAGAAATCAAAATAGCATTCTTAACAGTAGAACAATTGACCAACTCACTTTGGAAGAAAATCAACAATATATTTCCTTGGAAAATATAATGTCCAGTGTAATTAAGAAATTAGAACAAGAATTAAATAAAACAGAGGAGGAATTAAAAAATAGTGATAGTAGATCAACTACTTTCTTAACTGGAGAGATAAAAAAATCCTTTAATGCGTTAGAAAAGGAGATTACTAAAATTAGTAAAATTTTAAATGAAAAAAGTTATACAATACAAATTGATAAATTGAATGAATGGGAAAAAACATATAAAAGTTATATTTCGAATTATTACAAAACATAGAAAGTGAACTTCCTTAAAATTGAATAAACAAGTTTGTTGTCATGACAACCGTTAAACAACAAGTCGTTAATGAATTACATAAACCTGCTAGAAAAAACTACAAACGCAGAAGGGTGGTAGTGAAAGGGTTAAATGATCTTTTTCAAGCTGATTTGGTTGAAATGTTACCCTATGCCAAATTTAATAAGGGATTTAAATATATCTTGATTACCATAAATGTATTTTCTAAGTATGTTTGGGCCGAACCGTTAAAATCTAAATCTGGAAAAGACGTAACAGCGGCAATGAAAAAAATATTAATCAGTGCAAAAACTCCACCAAAAAACTTGCAAACGGATAGAGGGAGAGAGTTTTTCAATGTACATTTTCAAAATTTGATGCAACAATTTCGAATTAACCATTATAGCACGTTTTCCAATTTGAAAGCGAGTATAGTAGAAAGAGTGAACAGGACTTTAAAGAATAATATGTGGAAAATATTTAGCATTCAAGGAAATTACAAATGGTTTAATATATTAGCGGATATTGTAAAAGATTATAACAATACAAAACATTCTTCAATAGGAATGAAGCCAAAACAAGTAAATAAAACAAATGAAAATAGAATCTTGAAATCTGCATTTACTCATGCTAAAACGTTAGATATAAAATCTCCAAAGTTTAAAGTGGGTGATCACGTACGAATAAGCAAGCATCGAGAGGCATTTTCAAAAGGTTACACACCAAATTGGTCAAATGAGATATTCCACATTAAAGAAGTTAAGATGACAAACCCTTGGACATATTTAATTCAAGACGAAGATAATCAGGACATTCTGGGTGGTTTTTATGAGCAAGAATTACTAAAAGTAAAGCATACCGATGTGTATCTTATTGAGAAGATTTTGAGAAGGAAAGGAAACAAAGTTTATGTGAAATGGTTAGGACTTGATAAAAAATATAATACATGGATTGATAAAAAAAATATTGTTTAATTAAATTGAAATTAAATTTTAGTTAAATTTGTTTTATTTCTGTTCCTCACTTTATGCTTTAGCTGATACAAATTACAAAGTCTTAATGTGCTAATTAATTTCAAATAAAATTCACATTTACTAAACTAAAATTTTATTAAGTAAAACATCAAATACAATTTTTATTAAAACGTGTCAAATATATTTTATTTCTATGTTCCTCAGATAATATCGAATCTAGAATAAGTTTACAATCATTTATTCTTTTTTCAAAACGGAGTCTATCTAAGTACCACATCTGAAAGTTACTCCTACGGGCTTGTCTGTAAGCAAAGCTCCACTTCACTAACACATGCACCTTATTGTTCTCTTCCAGAAAAGATATTGTTTTCTTCGTAATATTTTCTTTTTGATCCATTTTCATTGTTTTCTTCGTAATATTTTCGTTTTGTTCCATTTTGCTTCAATTTGTTTTCCATTTGTTCAGGATATAAAGCAAGTAATTCCATCATAGTTGAAACATTTTCACTGTTAGGATTTTCTGTTGGACTTATTATATTATAAACATGCGTACACAAGTCGCCACAATCAGATGAAATATTATTTTGAAATATTTTGAAATATGTATTGAATTCTTGCCTTTTAAGTATAGATAATCTATAATCAATAATTTCCTTTAATCGCCACAAATTGTCCAAAGACTCTTGTCCTAAGTATATGAAGTGTGGGCCTTTTGTAATTTGTAGAACAGGGGTATCATTTATTTTCTGAACCTGCAGATGAATGTTGTTTATATTCACACTGGTTTGATCAACTTGAGGAAAGTAGAAATTGTTTACAATAATTCCTTGATGAACACAAATGTCTTTCCAATTTTCTTCGGTTAGTGCGATTGAAAATCCAGTTTTTCCACCAATTACAATTTTTGGAGAAAAATCATTTAAACTAATGCCAACAAGAACAAATTTTGACAAAGAATTATTTAAAAAATAAATTTTTGAATTAAGAAGCGTTTCCAAAGGTTTATGAACCACGGCGTTGTTCATAATGACTAAACGAGACTGAAACATATTGTGTTATTCTTGTACTTAAATATTCTCATCCCCACTTTCTTTAAAGTTTCGATTAAAATGGATTAATGAAAAAATAGATTTCCAGTTTGAAATTTGTAATAAAGATAAATAATTAAAATGGTAATGTATAAAAATAATGCAAAGTTTAATGTAACACTAATGATGGAAAAGTAATAATTTTTGAATCCGTCATAATAATTGGTACAGTTGGGGGTTAAAATTTGTAACTGATTATTTTTAAACTCTAACCTTTCTATCCAATTTGTATCAAAAATAGATCGATTTGGATAATGATACAAAATTTTAAAAAATTTACTTGCATTTTCATTTCCATTTATTCGTTCCATCCAACTAATTGTACTATTGTTAATTAATCCAATTTTCATAAATTTACAATATTTACTTAGAGTGACGTCTGTTTTATTAGAAAAACATATTTCACACTGTGTTACGCCAGGGGGATGATGAACATAAAAAACATTTTGGAAAATAAAATAAAGAAGAATAAAGTGAGATCTACTGATAGTCATTAAAACAAATTAATAATTATATTCCAAATTTATTAACATTAAGCAGATACTTTCACCACGAAAGCAAAAGCAGTTGTAAAAAAATAACAATAAAATACTTAATTTAAATATATGTAAAAGTTCATAAATAAGGATATTAATAATACTATATAAAATGTGTAGCTTGAAGACTTATTTTGAATGGTTACAATTATTCGATTCCTATTTTTCCATAAACAGTTATTTAAATCACAATTCCTAGCAAATTTCTTATGCTCCACAATAGGATCATCATAACTTAACCAATCAAAAATTTCAATACCACAATAAAAACATTTACAAATATCATTGATTGAAGTATAGTAAAAGCCAGCTCCAGCTAACACTTCTGGTCTCAATTTTCCTTTCCATTTTTTAAAAGTGGAAAGTCGTTTTTCATATGTTTTAAAATAACTGTTATCAATTTCTTTGTCAAAAGTTTCTATGCACATTTTGTGAAAGACTTATGAAGACTAACTTTGGTTTCAAAAACAACAAATTTAAATACCTTATAATATCTACATAAATATATCTAAATCTTCATGTTCTGCATTCCATTGATACAAAGCAATATCTTGGTGTCCCCAAGCTAATGTATTAAAACTATAGGGAATTTTATACCGCTTATCATCTTCGGAACTCAAAGCCAATTTATTAATTAACTCTGTAAAAATTGTATGTTGTCTAGATCGAAAAACATACATTGAACAAAAGGTTTTAGAATGATTTTCAACAACATCTTTATAATGAATAAAATCCAACTGCTTTTTAATTGCACTTTTTTTAACACCTTTTGCTTTTTTTGTTAAACTGTTTTCCGTTTTAATACAATATGCTTTTGCTCCAGTACCAAAGAAAGCAGTAATGGGTTCACCAGCATATTCATCTTTGAATTTTCCTATAACTGACTTTGTAATAGGCATTTCATGAATATTATTAAATTCATAATTAGATGTGTCAAATTTGTGAATATTTTTTATCATGTCAGAATAAATATTTGGAGTTGTGACTTCTAAAATGAACGAATCGGTATCGGTGTATAAAAGTGAAATATTTTCCTGATAAAGAGGTTTTAAAAAATTATAAAAGAAATCATACATGACAGTTTTAGATATATCTAATATTGAGAAGCCTACATATATTGGTTTATTGTAAGTAACTTGAATCTTTTGCATTTGAATAGCTACCAAGTTTTCAGAAAATATTGTTAAGTCCTTGAAATATGGTTTTGCAATTAAATTCTCAGCACCATCTTTTCTTCTATTTTTTTCCCACTCTGTAACAAGTCTTACGTCAATTCTCCTATCAACATTTTCCATAGTCTTGCCATAAATACTATTATTTGCCAACTTGTAAGTATTACGATCAAATTCATTCTTTGAATCATTTCTTAATCTTGAATTCAAGTCTATATATTTTTTCAACCAATCAGATTGAGAAAACTGTAAAACTCTATGAACTTTAGTTAACTTGAGTCCATGTTCCAAACATTGTTTTAATAATTGATAGTGAATAACATATTTTGATTTATCATTTAAATTGGGTATTAATTTTATGCATTTAGGATTTGGCGGTTTAAAGTTTTCTGGACAAAACGGAAAATCGTTATGATAGGAATGTAGACTTGTAGGATATTCTAAATCAACTTCTAAAACATATCCCTTATTAGATTTTTTAGAAATATTCATAATATTTAAATCATTGATTTCTTTATCTGTTAACCAAACAAAATCTCCCGTTGGAATGTGCTGTGACATTGCATAACCATACAAATTTGTTGCATCATAATAAATTATGTATTTAGTTGGCTTTAAAGGATCAAAATTTAAAAGAAATGGGTTATTAGCTTCAGATTTTCTACAAATGCAAGAGCTCACACCACCGCGAACGCTTTTTTTGAAAAAGTGTATCATATCTGGATCAGTTAACAATTCTAACTCTATTCCAGTATAACGCAAACACGCCTCCTAGGATAAACCTGGAAAAGTGTAAAAATGAGCTGGATCGAGCTTATATGTGGATAAACAAGTGCTTCTAAAATTTTCAAAAATATCTGCCAAAAGTAAAGTATCAGAGAGTAAGTAAACGTCGGAATATTGACCAAGAGATTCACATTCACAAATGAATGTGGAATATGTTCATATTGTTTTAAGGTGTATGAAGTATTAGGATTTTTATCAACATTGTCATTATTTAAAGGCTTTAAAATGCATTCAAAATCTGCATACACCACGAAAGGAACTTTCATTTGTTTATGATAATTTACAAATTTCAAAATATTATCATATGAATAGTTTCCAAACTTATCTTTTATTAATTCTTTAGAAGGTAGGTTAATTCGTAAATGATCACAATCATAGCTATTGTGTTGTAATAAATTTTCTTCTGTAGGGAAATATTGTAAACAACCATCGCAAATATATTTTTTTCCGTGATGTTTAGAAATTTGTGGAGAAACTAGTTTTGATAAATCTTTAATATAGCAATAATGAAAAGTTTTTTCATCATCATCACTTATTAACAATAAATTGACATGTTGATTTTTTTTATTCGATGAATAATAAAGTGGACCAATTACTTCATACCCCTTTTTAGGATTTATAATTTCTAATCCATATACATTAATAGAAATGTTATTTTTTTCTTCAAAAATCTTAATGTTCTTTAGCAACATTGGAAATTCTATACCTGACATATCCAAAACAGAAGAGTAGTGTGGGTAGGATGAAGTTTCAAAATCTAATCCGCGTGGTTGGTGAAGAGCAGACACAACTGCCCAGGCGAAGCAAAAGTTGTCATCATTCCTAATGTTGATCACAGCTTGACGTCTCTTGATCTCTTGAGGAAGTTCGATAAAAGATGAGGCTCTCAGCGGATTGTGCTTGTTAACATTAATTTCCAAATGAAGTAAATTCATCAAAGCCCATCCTGCAACGTAAAAATTAAAAAATTACTTTTTTTGTTGCTGTTGTAAAATAGAAAGTAAATTCTTTATCTGAATCTTTTTCTGCAAATTCGTCAGCTTTCTGGTCAATAATGGTGCAGATTTGCTCTAAAAGTTCTTTTGTCTGATCTCCCTGGCAAATGACTTGAAATGGGGCATTAAAAGATTTGACATCATAGCTGTCGCTGCTAGGGTTACAATAGAACCCGAACAGTTCCATATTTAGCTTGATACATTTGTTTCTGCAGTTCTTGATCTATTAGATGTGCAATTTTGTATTCCAAATGTTGAAAATATTCTTTCACATTTATGAAGTTTTGGTGTGAGGAAATCCTATAAGATATTATTCGTTCCCTGAATGCTGACTTGATAATTTCAACACCTTCCTCCAAGCCTATTTTGGAATTGTTCTTGTGCACACTAGATCGAAGATGTCCACCCCATAGACTTTGGTTTATATTTTTCTTGCATTCTTTACAATATTTTACAATATTTGTAGAATCTATATAAATTAAGAAAAAAATATTTTACAAAATATTTTACAAAATATGACATGAAAAATAAAATGTTCTTACCTTTAACAAGCTTTGGTTTTTTCAACCAACTGTTGAGTTTTGTGGAATTTCCGTTAACATGTTTTTTAATATGTCGCAGTAAATTATCCTTTCTAGTAAAGACTTTATTACATGTTACACACTTATGCATTTCTGAAGTTTTCTGCATAATAATAATAATAATAAAATTAATATTGTGCAATTCTATTTAGTTATAGTCAAATTTTGAAAAAAGCAATTGCATTTTTGAAGTTCTTTGTATAATAATAAAATTAATATTGTGCATTTTTATTTAGTTATAGTCAAATTTTGAAAAAAGCAATAGAAATTAATTGACTTTATGAATCCATTTCTTCAAATGAGTCAACTAATTTGTCAAAGGCCTGTTTAACATAATTCACCGTACTTTCGTCTCCCTTTTTAATTGTGATCAAATTAGTTAAATTTTGAATAGCGAAACCCAGACACTTAAGGTTTGCTATTTGTTTTTTATTTTTTTTATTAATTTTAAATTTTTTTTTAATGATAAATGATGGTTTCGAAATTGAATTTTGTTCAACTGGTGAATTATTAGGAGAAATATCCGAAGTCAAATTTGCATCAATTTGTTTTTCTTGCGGATCAGAATTTACAATAGCATATGGTGAATTAATAGAAGATATAGCCGAACTTAAATTTTGATCAATTTGTTTTTCTTGCGAATCAGAATTTACAATATCATATGGTGAATTAGTAGGACAAATAGCCAAACTTAAATTTTGATCAATTTGTTCTTCTTCCGAATCAGAATTTTCACTAAACAAAAAGGGAGAGCAAATTGGTCTCGGAGAATTAATTGGCGATTTTAATGTTAAATAATTTGGATTAGATTTTTGAAAACAAACAATATCCTCACAGCTAGAATTTTCAGTTTCGTCAATGTCATTCAGTTCTTCAAGAGTTTGTTTAGTTTTTGTTGTAATTAAGTCCGTTTTGTTGTCAATAATGTCATTAAGATCGTCAAGAGTTTGTTGTTGAGTAGCTGTAAATAAATATTTTTCGTTGTTGTGTTTGTTGGCATTATTCTGAACTTGGCTATTATAAATAATTTCATTCAAGTCCTGAATAGTTTGTTGTTGACTAGTTGTAAATACGTCTGTTTCATTGTTTTGTTGGTTTGCAAAATTCTGCATTTGAGTACATGTGTATAAGTCAAAGTCATTGTCAATTATTTTGCTACTCGATGCCAAAAAATTGTCCATTATGAAAAAAATCGTAATAACAAATAAAAATGCCACAAATGTACATAAAAATGTCACCAATATATATAAGAATTAAATCTTGCCAAATAAAAATGTTAGAAATAAAAATAAAAATTTACCAAATAGACACAATGTAAACACCAGAAAACTCGCGAGCTCTGCACAGTGTGAATGCAGAAATCAATTGCATTCGTCTCTTCGCTGAGGCGATTTTATATGCAAAAGTTAATCACATGTGTCCTACTTAAAGTTGAACGACAATCTCTAAAAACCACTTTCCCAAGCCGATCAACAACCTTACCCCCCTCCCCCCCCCCCCCCCCGGACCCCTGAATTTCCGAGACTAAAATCCCGGTTCCCCAATTTCGGGCTACCCTCTTCAGGTTAAGTTAAGTTAGGTTAGGTTATGTTAGGTTAGGTTAGGTTAGGTTAGGTTAGGTTAGGTTAGGTTAGGTTAGGTTAGATTAAAAAAGAAGAAAAGAAAAAAGGAGAAGGAAAGAAAAAGAAGAAGGAAGGAAAAAGGAGAAGGAAGGAAAAAGGAGAAGGAAGGAAAACGGAGAAACATATAAAAAAGAGAAAGAAGGAAGGGAGAGAAAGAAGATAAGGTGAGAGTGAGGGGGGTTTAAGGGGGGCGAAGCCCCCCTTAGGGGAGTTGGCGGAGCGGGGAGGGGGGCGAAGCCCCCTTGGCCCCCCCCCCCAGGAAACTGACAGGGAAAGGGACAGCGAAAAAAGAAACAAAAAAAAAAAAAAAAAAACTTAAGTATTGCAGGTAGTAAAAGTGGTGGTTGATGGGATATATACTTAAGAACATCCACTCGACGATCATACAGTATCATTCGCTGTAATATCAGTTGTCGATATTATTTTATAAGCTATAACCAAAATTGTTTTTTATCAAATATATCTATCTAAATCTAAAGCTCCTAACGATGGCAGAAAATATGATTGGAAACGCTGACCAAATTGAAGAAAATAATGTGGAGAACGCCGCTCAAATTGAAGAAAGAAAAGAAATTTTTATTAACTCGATTCCATCACTTATAAACATTCATTTTTGGACAAATCATCTAGGCTTGTTAGAAGATCATTCTTATGTAACATCGACATTAATTATATTGAGGAGGAAGAAGAAGAGATGGAGGAAGATGATCAGGAAATTGACGAAGGAGTGGACATGGATGGACAACTACTAAATTTAGGAACCGAGGCTGACGTAAAAGTAAGCAAGTTTAGGGCTAGTGAATTATTTAATAATTTTGAAGAAAAAGATGTATGTGTTATACAAAGCTACTCTAAAATTGAAAGTCGAAGACTAGGAACATTTGCTATTTGCCTTCCTTGTAGTGCAATTCACATGAGATATTTACGGAGAGGGGAGTCCGATCATGTGAGCTGCCACTACAAAAGAGCCTATGTTGTTAGTGCTTCTGATTTACATTGTGCTATTTGTAGGATACATCTTTTTCTACTAATTCCTGAACATGCTTGCTTTTACTGCAACAAAAATGAAAAAAAAGAGATAGAAAATTATGTTGTTAAATATTAATAATAAACATAGTTTGTAAAGGTGATGGGTAGATTATTTCAACAATATTAATTTTAAATATAGGTTATAAACGTAATGGGTAGATTATATCAAAAATATTAATTTTAAACATAAATTGTAAAGATAATAAGTAGAATATGTCAACAATATTAATTTTAAAAAATGTCAACTGTTACTATAAGCGGTTATATATTTTCATTGCTATATGCAAAATACTTCTTTTTATTCTAACATCTGACACTGTATTTGTAAATGAAATAGCTAATCATATGTAAAAAAAGTGTCGATTATGTCAACTGCCACTAGAAGCACTCATATATTAGCATAACATTTTGGTTAACGCTTGTTTCTGTATTCAATTGAGTTTTCTCTTACTTGATGCAAATTATATTAATATTATTAGTATAATTAAAAAGTAGTAGATTAGGCTATGCCGGTCCGACAATCAAAACCGTCATTTTTACATGTAAATTCCCATAAGAAAATTTAAGCTTCCATTTGCAAAAGTGGTGCCATTTTAGGGCGTGGCACTTTTTGTGTAAACCCATAACAATTGTTTTGTTATGTAATGTGAAAATTAGTATGTATTAAAAAACTTGTTAGATCATTGTTGTCGTTTCAATATAGGAAAAGGAAAAAATGTGTGTCAATTATTATATATATTTACATTTACTTTTTTTACAAAATTATTTGTTACCAGAGTTTTCACAAACACAAATTATAAAAAATATTATCCTCTTTTTAAAATTACAACAAAATGATGTCTAATTACATCTTTGAAGATTTGTACCAAATAGTAATATCTAGTGCGACATACAGGACAATTGTTTACCATTATAGAACAACCATTTTCATCATTCCATCTTAAAATACATTTTAAACAAAAAATGTGGGAACATGTATTTGGTCTACATGAATCATAATATTCGATTATTTCAAAACAAATAGCACAAAACACTTTTTTCTCTTCACTCTCAGTTTTATTCAAATTTTTTAAAACAATCCCATTATTTTCTTCTCGAACTAATGGTATATTTTCTTCTTGAACTCCTGGTATAATTTCTTCGAGGCTAATTGTCTGAAGCGGAATGGATCGATTTCTTTCTCCAACTGATTCACTCATTTTATTTTAATATTATTATTAATAGATTTATTCAACAGATTTTTTTCTTTTAACAGTCACTCGTACCTTAACATACTAAAATGATCTTGATGCACCTATTTATAAGACTTAAGAATGCAAAATCAAATGTGGGAGAACAAAGAGAAAAAATTAAAAAATATGATGCGAATGAGAATAAAAGGGGAGGAAGTTAAGAATGAGGGACATGAGAGAGAGGAAGAGGAGGAGGAGGAGGCGCTCCCCTATTATAACTACTTAGAAAACTTCAAAAATGCATAAGTGTGTAACATGTAATAAAGTCTTCACTAGAATGGATAATTTATTGCGACATATTAAAAAACATATTTGCGGAAATTCCACAACACTCACTAGTTGGTTGAAACAACCAAAGCTTATTAAAGGTAAGAACATTTTATTTTTCATGTTTTATTTTGTAAAATATTTTTTCTTAATTTATAGATTATACAAATATTGTAAAATATTGTAAAGAATGCAAGAAAAATATAAACCAAAGTCTATGGGGTGGACATCTTCGATCTAGTGTGCACAAGAACAATTCCAAAATAGGCTTGGAGGAAGGTGTTGAAATTATCAAGTCGGCATTCAGGGAACGAATAATATCTTATAGGATTTCCTCACCCCAAAACTTCATAAATGTGGAAGAATATTTTCAACATTTGGAATACAAAATTGTACATCTAATAGATCAAAAACTGCAGAAACATAAATGTATCAAGCTAAATATGGAACTGTTCGGTTTCTATTTTAACCCCAGCAGCGACAGCTATGATGTCAAATATTTTAATGCGCCGTTACAAGTCATTTGCCAGGGATATCAGACAAAAGAACTTTTAGAGCAAATCTGCACCATTATTGACCAGAAAGCTAACGAATTTGCAGAAAGAGATTCAGGTAAAGAATTTACTTTCTATTTTACAACAGCAACAAAAAAAGTAATTTTTTAATTTTTACGTTGCGGGATGGGCTTTGATAAATTTACTTCATTTGGAAATTAATGTTAACAAGGACAATTCGCTGAGAGCCTCATCTTTTATCGTACTTCCTCAAGAGATCAAGAGACGTCAAGCTGTGATCAACATTAGGAATGATGACAACTTTTGCTTCGCCTGGGCAGTTGTGTCTGCTCTTCACCAACCAAGCGGATTAGATTTTGAAACTTCATCCTACCCACACTACTCTTCTGTTTTGGATATGTCAGGTGTAGAATTTCCAATGTTGCTAAAAAACATTAAGATTTTTGAAGAAAAAAATAACATTTCTATTAATGTATATGAATTAGAAATTATAAATCCTAAAAAGGGGTATGAAGTAATTGGTCCACTTTATTATTCATCGAATAAAAAAAATCAACATGTCAATTTATTGTTAATAAGTGATGACGATGAAAAAACTTTTCATTATTGTTATATTAAAGATTTATCAAAATTAGTTTCTACACAAATGTCTAAACATCACGGAAAAAAATATATTTGCGACGGTTGTTTACAATATTTCCCTACAGAAGAATATTTATTACAAAACAATAGCTATGATTTTGATTATTTACGAATTAACCTACCTTCTAAAGAATTATTAAAAGATAAGTTTGGAAACTATTCATACGACAATATTTTGAAATTTGTAAATTATCATAAACAAATGAAAATAATGACAATGTTGACAAAAATCCTAATACTTCATACCAGGGTTGGGAATTCTACCGTATAATTGGTTTTATACGTTACGTGTATTATACGGTATTATACAGGCGTATAAAACGTATTATACGTCGTGAAAAGAGTGGTTGTATTAAACAGTATTAAACAGTATTATACCGTATTATACGGTATTATACGTTTAATAGCAGATCACAATATAACCTCAAAATTTTAGTTCAAACACTTCAAACCAGTTGCTTCAACAATAAGCAGGAGTTTGATGAGTTCTTGTTATTGTTATCGTGAATTTGTGAACTGTACAGTGTTACTGATATTGTCAACTACAGATTAGGAGTAAAGTAAACAGTAAGTATTATTATATTATTTGCCATTCATTCGCAAAGTGCAACAAGGCAATTTTGGAATATTGATCATAAATTAATTTAACCATACATCAAACTTATAAAAAATTGTATTTCATGCTTATGAACTTTAAAAAACAATTATTATTATTATTATTATTATTATTAATTTTTACTAACTATTTAACTATTTACTTTGGTAAAGTAAAGTTTACATTTTATTTTGAAATCTATTTACAATTACAATCATCCATATTTTATCAAAATCAATTTACGAATTGCCTTGGTACCATCTAAAAATTGCCATTAATATAAAAAGCTGTCCGTCGCCAATATAATTTAAGATAGACAAACGGCAGCTATCGAAAATTACGGGCCCTGATTCTCGATAATGTGGTCAAGCCAAATCCAAAGGATTCTGTTTGGGAGCTGATTCCCAATGTCTTTAAGTGCTACATTTATCATTATTTAAGACTGCTTGCTTTTACGTTCATGAATTAAAAAGAAAGTTTGGTTTGCACTTTGAAAATGAGCTCCTCAACCGCATGTTAAGTAAAGCCAAGTGTTTTAGTTGATTACAATATTGTTTTTGAATATTTTTTATTGTAATTTGAAAGTTTTAATTTAATACTTGATTAACTGAGTATATGTATCGTGTGATCTACTTATCTTCTCCACATTTTAATATTATAATGGAAAGTTGCTTAGAGAGATAAACAAAGAAGATGGTAACAAATTTTTTCGTTTGTCGTACCTGTTTTTATATACAGAGTGTTCCGTTTTTCCTAACCATAAAAAAGTTACTTATTTTAAATTGAACTCCTCATACTTATATTTATTATTCAATATTTCGAATCCATGTTAAACTCTATGGTTTTCAAAATGGCGCTTGAAAATTGACATTTTTTGCTCTTTATCCTCTGTAACTGCTAAACGTCGGCATCGAAACTTACAACGAAATGAATTTCATAATTTTACTTTCTTAATTTTTAATTATCTATTTGACCACATTTATGGGTTTACAGGAGTCAAAATTTGACATTTGCAGTCTAAGTAGAAATTGATTTGGTCAAATAGATAATTATTAAATAGTTAGTTCTGTTATTTAGGAGTTACTTGGGTTCAAATAGTTAATATCAATTTACAAGCGCCATTTTCCTGAAAACCGTTAAAAATTAGTATAAAAAATATTATACATATTTATGCTTAGAATTTAATATAGAATCTAAATATTGAATAAATATATATACAGGGTGTTCTCAAAGTAAGGTAAAAAATGCAGGGGTGATTCCTTAGTTAATTCTAAGAAAAAAGTTCAAATATACACATGTCCGAAACGGCCT